>JANTQH010000058.1:0-217318 GCA_032988465.1 Onygenales sp. PD_10 | reverse complement strand
CCCCCCCGAGATTTTTGATGGGGTGCACGTGACCTCACGTGAGGTCACGTTACAGTCAAATCTGCACGATATTTTCCCATATTTCTATAATTAAAGAGAGAGAAACGGTAACTCCCTGCCCAGGTAGGTCCAGTACATACATACATCTTTGAAGGCGATGGACATGGGAAAACGACCTATTGGCTTGGATTCTGTCGGGTCGGAGGAAAAGAATAATCAGCTGGAGTGTGGTTCACCGCATCATCTTCCCCATACTCCCAATATCCCTTGGGGTGTCCCTCGCTGCTGCAAAACTGCACGAGCATTACAACCCCCCCCCCTCCCTATCTCGATATCAAGCAAACCCGACGGGCCGCGGCGGATAGCAGTAGATCCCTCCCCCCAAAAAGAACAAAAAAGGCTGAATACATACTAGTAGTTACATACTCGGCACTCCAACCACCACAGGCCATCCATGCCCTCTCATTCGCCTGAAGATCTCCCTTCCCCTCAGGAACCAGGCACAGCAAGCAAATATGTAGCACATGTTAGTGCCGTCCTGGCGATGAAGACGGGGTTGCGATTTGCATGGCTGAGCTAACTACTATGTATGTACCTCCTCTGTGAACACTGAAAAGAGTACCTGAGTTTAGTAGTTTATTAACTAGGTTAAGTTATTATTCTACTTATTAGTCCAGTTACCGTTCCAAGTCGGTTGCTGTCACAAGTGCCGACTTTTGGTTGCATCCACGACTCCACGAGTTTCCTGGCGCCGGGTAGTTAGGGGCAGGGGCAGGGCGTTGGCCTTGGGTTGGACACTGGACTGGGCATCGATCGTTCGATATGCGCGTGGCGGCGTGGGACGGAAGAGAAGTAAACGCTGCCTGATGTATACAGCCTGGGGGAGCTGAGTTCGTTGTAACTCAAGTCAACGAGCCCCAGTGTATGTATGTATATTCGTAGCGGGTTCTCGTTCTGTTTTCGCCGTGCGACGTTTTTTAGTTAACTGGTTAGTTAGTTACGGGAGTTTGTGTTTCAGCGGGATTGGACGTTGCAGGTAAATAAGTTAAGGATAGATGGATGGATGGGTAGATGCAACCGTTTTTTTCTTTACTCGGATATAGTTAAACCAGTTTAACTACTAAATAATTGCAGATGTAAGGGAGGGGAGAGGAGGGGGCCATTTTCCATTTTCCAATCTGTTGGTTTTAACTACAATACTCCCCCAGTTAGTTACATTTCATTTCCCCTTCTACCCTTCTCATACCCCTAGTTATATCTTGTCGATGCCTAGGCATACCCAACTTCGGCATTTCCAACGGTTAGGTTAGGTTAGGTTAGGCTGGTTAGGTTAGTTAGTTAGTTAAGTTACCCCAGAAAATCCTAAGCCTGTCCACATGTGCCGGATCGGAATCAGATGGGATGGATGACACCTAATAATTAAGAGAAATTCCTTGGTAGTTAATGGGCTCTTATGCATTTTTACTGGTTACACACAGACACGCACATGCAGAGGGAGGAGAGTGAGGTTTAGGTTCAATGGCTGAACTGAACGTATTTAGTTACCCCACAATCTATATCTATCTCCCGGAAATCGAAAACTGGCGAGGGAGGGGAGGGGTAAGAACGGAGGAGAGAAAAGTGCTAAAAGAATGATAAAAGGGGCGCGAACTAGAGTCTGGAGAGAATATTTCCGATCCCTGACATACTATTGTGATAGGCGCTGCCATCCATCCATCTCGTGGTTGGCTTTATGGTGAGAAACCCGGTTAGCAACAGAGTGATCTACGAGAGCAGATGACATTCCGATGTCAAGTATAAAAGTGGGAGATATTAAATAATCCATAAATAGTAGCCAGCTGTGCATACCCACTAGCTAAACAGTACATATATACATCTACCTACTACCTATCTACTTGTCCTGCCTGCCGTTCTTCTGCGCAGTTAAGTTATTTGGTTGGTCGGTTCGTTAGTTATTAATGCAGATCCTGAAATGTGTAGTTAAGTTATTTAACCCTGCGGGCGGTTATTTATATCCATGTCAACCAATGTAGATGCATGATGCAGATGCAATATATCATTATATTACAAAATGGAATTATATTATTGGTAGGCTAGCATGTTATTCATGGCTGTTGGGTGGGAAAATATGTAGGTAGATCCGACGCCCGGTATATCTCCACTTCTTGCGTTTAAACCAACCCATCTGGTAATTTGGGGGGGGGGGGGTTGCCGTAGGTATATAGAATAAGGTGGTGGGATGAAGGCTGGACAAACCTCTTCTCTTTGGGAATAGGATTTGGGAGAAGCTGTCTACCTGCTGACCATGTAAATATCTAGATCCCTCATGAACCTTCTTTTATTCATAGAGAAGAGAAAATAAGATATCATGCATCGCATTGCATTGCAGTGCAGCCTACTTTATAGCCGCCCTCTAATCCCCCCTCATTATGGAGTACATAACTGATTTGGTTATTGATTGGGAACAAAGACAATCAATCAATCAGTCAGCCAGCCAGTCGGTTAACACTCTGTACAAAGAAAGCGTTTCAACAAAGAGAAGAGATATGTCTGCCTTGTATATTCTATATTTTATCTAGGAAAATTTAATAGATAGGGTGGACTTGACATAGCTAGTATGAAAGATATCCTAACTGAGATAACTGGTGAGCAACCAATTCTCATCCTCGGGCTTGAGAACTTGGGTATTTAAGGAGAGGCCTGTCTGAGCCGTGAGGGCGCAGGGCCCAGGGGCAGGCAGACAGACAGACCCCCAAGAAAATCCGGGGTAGCATATGCTATTTTCTTTCTTTCTTTGCATACCGAGTTACACGCTTAGCTATATGACTACTGGCGTTTTTGGTATGTATATTTCAGTTTCCCGATGCTATCCCATGCCCTCCATTCCTTGTCAAGTAACTTGAGCAATGAACGCGGTGGATTTGTTAACTTATGTAACTCTGTAGTTAGCTTGATGGAATGGATGATTCTGTTCATTGGTCTAGATTTGGTCCGGCCAGCCAGTCAGTTTGTAGATATATTGCAATATTTGGCGCCCTCCCTCCCTTCATTATTCTCCTTTGGTGTGTGTACGGAGTATGTGTGAATGTGTTAGGGGGCGAGGTAACCTAGGCAAGGTTTTCAATAGTCGGTTAGTTCTTGTGGCATTCCATTCTGATGTGAGAGACTGTAACTATTGGAGGAGGGAGGGAAATGGGGTATGGGTATATCAACACCTGTTCGTCGACGGGAGGTGATATTTATGCGAATTGCAATGGAGGGTTGTGGTTGTCTGGGTCGGCGGCTATTCGAGAACGGTTTGGCATTTTTTGTTTGGCGGTTGGGAAGTGTGAGTGGCTGGGGAGATGGGAAGGTTATTTTCGACGACGAATGGTTAATCAAGCTCTCTCTGCATCCATGGGTGGAATGGAGATACCTCCCTCAAATTCTCAATCCATGTCGCACAGCAAGAATTGTTAAGCAGTTACTTCTTTTCTCTATGATATTGTAGTTATTACCCCCCTGTCTGCTTCCAAGGCGGAAGACATCCAGGGCTAACTTCATTTAGCCTGAGCAGGCCTGGGAATTCCGAACTGGAAAAAGCATCCCTGTTGTGTAAGTTGAATACGAAGGTCTCGAGAAGCGGACCCCGCAACAGCAACAGGGAGAAAGGCTAGAACTTAGAAAGGGAGGAGGATATATGTATGATGTACGGGGAGGAAATGCGGGTGGCTGGATGGGAGTATGGGGGGGGGATATGGAGAGAAATACTCGCTGTTGCTTCTGGAATGTGCAAATAGGCGATATTTGTTTGTTTCGTCTGGAGTCAACGTCCAAGTGGATAAATAAATCCTGTGTGGAATTCGGACGAGTATTCCGCGCGGGTGGTGATCCCCGAGCGAGAGGCGGTAAGGGCTGATACGGCCATGTATTAATGGAGATACAGAGATGGAAGAAGAGGAAGAAGAGGAAGAAGAGGAAGAAGAGATAATAGGAATAACAGGAATAACACTGAGACGGTGTTGGAGACACGAACCGTTACAGGGTCTATCATCTATGGTTATGGATTATAATTATTGATTAACTGATCAACTGGCGTTTGATTAACTGCGTCTTGATATTCGTCGTCGCTCTCTCGGCGTAAGAATCTCCACCCAGCGAGGAGTCTCTGTTCTCGCTCTTGAGTCTGCTCTGAGTTCTGCTCTCCCAGCGACCGAGATCTAGTTATTCAAAGTTACCCTCTGGCCCCTGGAGCCGGTGTGTTCTGCTGTTCTGTGCTGTGGTTGTGGTACACCCGTCTCTTATCTCGCCTGTCTCCTCTCGCCTCTTCTCTCCGCTTCTCCTCTCTCCATCCTCCCTCTGGACAATCCAATTCCCTCTGTCTGGCTGTGTGTCTGGCTGTCTGTCTGTGTCTGAGTCCAGCCCTTCATTCCTTGCTGGCCTCAACTGCTTGACATCCTCTCTCTCTCTCTCTCTCTCTATCTCTCTCTGTCTCTCTCTCACTGACTCTCTCTCACCCATCTTGACGACCGCCATCCCGACCACAGCCCTCTCACCTCCAACCCCCTCCTTTCTCTGCCCTCTCTCTCCCCCGTCGTACAATCCCACCAGATACAAGAAGAACCATTCCCTTCATTGCCATCCCATCTGGCCCGGTCTGCAACTTGCTCAACGCTGCCTTGTTTATTTGTCTGCCTGCTCCTGTTCTCTTGTGCTGTGATCAGCGTCCTTCTGTGCGGCCTCCCATCCATCCCCTTCAACCGCCCCCGTCCGCCACCGACCCGGTTATTCTCGACCCTCTTCGCCTCTCCTCGATCCCCCGGGCGCGAAAAGACAGCTCCTCGCAGAGGAATACTACTGAAATACTCCATTTGAGACGCTTGTTGATTTTCTGTATCGCCCGATAAGAATCACACCACCACCGCCCGCAGGTCAGGTTACGAGACGATGCCATAGAATATCCCACAGCCCACGTCCTCTACGCCAGAAACGAACCATGTACTCTTCCCGAACTGCTGTCCCGCTGACGGTCAACTCCTCGTCTCTCCTGAATGCGAAACCAGGCGCCTTTGCTGCCGCTGCCTTCCACTACACCGAAGACCATCCCTCGCCAGACCCCCAGTATCATCAGCACAACAACCAACACTCTTACCACCCAGACATGGCCAGGCGACATGGAAGCGATGGCTACTCGACAAACAACAACAGAGCTGCCGCTGAAGAAGGTAAGTGGTCTCTTGTTCTCTTCATTTGTTGCCATTGCCCTCACCTGACAGCCTGAAACAGTCTACAATTCTCCAATCGAATCCCCCCCCGCTCTCTATGTTCGTGCTCTATACAATTACACTGCAGACGACCATACTAGCCTAAGTTTCCGCCAAGGGGACATCATTCAAGTCCTCAACCAGCTGGACACGGGATGGTGGGATGGTGTTATGGGCGATGTGCGCGGATGGTTCCCAAGCAACTACTGCGCTGTGGTGTCCGATCCAGATGCCATAGGCTTGGGCGGCCATGTTGGGCATGAAGCCGGTGACACCAGCGCTGAGTCAGGCGCCGAAGACGAGTATGACGACGAGGACGACTTGGATTCCGAGGGCAACCCGAGAGACGAACAGGCCATCCTCCCGATCGAGGGTGTCAGAGGCTCTGACCAGGAAGCTGCCGCGTTTTGGATTCCTCAGGCCACTGCCGATGGCCGTTTGTTCTACTTCAACACCCTGACGGGTGTAAGCGTTTCCGAACTTCCACTTGAAACGCCAGCATCTGCTCACGAGACTGGCCCCCGCGATCGAACAAATATCTATGTCCCCGACCAGACCCGCCCTCCTCCCGAACTGATGGTTGGCGGTATCGACCGCGATGAGGATGATTATGATGGCTCCGCTTCAGAGGCCGAAGGCGAGTCGCTGATGCGTTCTTCGCACGACTCCGCGTCGAGGCGCCGACGCTCGTTCATTTCCGATGGGGTTTCTCCCGCCACCTCGATGGATTCAATGAATGCATCTCCCATCGTGAACTCATATCCCGAGTCGAAGAATATCCGCCATTCGCCTCATACCAGCGGCCAGCTCGCGTCAAATACCATGCCGCTCGCCGGTGCACCCAACGGCCACCCCACTCACGGCCATTCTCCCTCCATCTCCTCCACTATTCCTCGCCATTTCCTCGACGATGCTTCGTCCACACCTCTTACCTGGGGTAAGCTTGTTAGCAACATGCGCCAAGCAATTGATGCCTATAGACGTGCGATTATGGAGGGCGATCGAGCACAGTACGTAAAGCGGGCTGAAGATATTTCGGACCACCTGCGAATGCTGCTTGCTGCTGGATCGGACACCACAGACAACCATTCTGGCAACCCTTCCATTATTTCGACTAACAAGGCCCTTTATCCCCATTTCCGGGACATGATGTCCAAATTCTCCAAGCTGGTCCTTTCGTCCCACATCGCTGCTGCCGATTGGCGAGGCCCAGACTCGGATGCAAAATGCTTACAAGAAGCTGAGGGCGTGTTGCATGGAGTATACGGTTACGTCGAAGTAGCCAAACAACAGCGTGGCGATGATATCCGTCGCCTGCTGCCTGGTTTCGTACAGGGAAGTTCGTCTGGTGGCCACTGGCAGAATAACAACCTGGGAACCAAGAATTCCACCTCCTTCCTGGACCATGAGTTGCGGGAGGGTGGACTTGAGCCGGCCATGGTTCTTGACGGAAATATTGTGGACCGGATCGAGAGTCTCAAAGATATGCTTGCCGCAAGTGCGCGCCGGTTGGAGGAACAGCTGGTTCTGCACGAGAAAACGATCACTCCCAGGCGGCATTTGGCGATCGCTGATGCCGTCTGCGCTGCTGGGGGTAAAGTGGTGGAATGCTTTCAACCTTGGATGTCCCTGGTGGAGTCTATCGACCTTGCTCCGCTGGAACGAGGCATCCAGAACCCACAGCTTGTCGACTTTAGCCTTCAAAAGCAGCGAGCTTATGATGGAATTGCTGATTTGGTTTTAAGCTGCCAGGCAGTTTCCGCACCTTTGGGTGATGAATGGGCAGAGCTTCGAGGCGACACCCTTGAATCTCGTCTGGGCAGTGTGCGGGCTGTCGCACGTCAGCTTCAAAACTACATGACCCAGATTGGATTTTCCCTTACACTACTCTTAGAACAAGCACCTTCAGAGCCACGGCCTGCGTCTCGCCATGCGGATATATCCAAGGTGCCGACGGGGTCGATTGGCGTGCCTTCGTCCTCCTCGTATCCGGCTGAAAGACAACCAGTAGTCAAAACTCGAGCCAATATCGAAAAAGCACAGCGTTTCTTTGGAGATGCGCTTCCTACGGAGCAAGTGATTCCTTGGTTCTTGCACATCGACCACGAGGGCGAAGTTTTCTACGACACGAAGAATGACACTCCTCAGCTCAAATGTGGTACGCTCGCCGGTTTAGTTGAGCACTTGACGCGACATGACAAACTGGATACATCCTTCAACGCCACTTTCCTCCTTACCTATCGCTCCTTCACGACCGCATCCGAATTGTTCGAGATGCTTGTACATCGCTTCACCCTCCAACCACCTTACGAACTAAATCAGGGAGAATTGCAAACCTGGACCGAGCAAAAACAAGTCCCCATCCGGATTCGAGTTGTTAATATCCTCAAGAACTGGTTTGAAAATTACTGGATGGAGCCCAACGACGATGCGAACATGCGCCTTTTGCAAAAAGTATACGCATTTGTTAAAGAGTCTGTCGCACAGACGAAGACTCCAGGCTCCCAGCAGCTGCTCAGCCTGATCGATCAGCGTATGCGCGGCCAAGATACGACAGCCAAGCGTCTGGTGCCTACCATCAGCGCCAACACACCCTCCCCGATTATACCTAAGAATATGAAGAGGTTGAAGTTCCTAGACATCGACCCCACGGAATTTGCTAGACAACTGACGATCGTCGAGTCCCGTTTGTATGCTAAGATCAAGCCGACAGAGTGTCTGAACAAAACGTGGCAGAAGAAACTTGCTCCGGATGAGCCCGACCCTGCTGCCAATGTAAAAGCTTTGATTCTGCACTCGAATCAATTGACGAATTGGGTTGCAGAGATGATTCTTCATCAGGCGGATGTAAAACGGAGAGTCGTTGTGATCAAACATTTTGTTTCCATTGCTGATGTACGATCCCACTCCTTTCATAACTATCCGATGTGCCAAGCTAACGTGCTACTAGAAATGTCGTGGGATGAATAACTATTCGACGTTGACGTCAATTATATCCGCGTTGGGAACGGCGCCGATCCACAGACTTAACCGTACATGGGCGCAGGTCAGTGCGCGAACGTCTGCAACGCTCGAGCACATGCGCCGGCTTATGGCAAGCACGAAGAACTTTGGCGAGTACCGCGAAGCACTTCATCTCGCCAACCCGCCATGCATTCCCTTCTTCGGTAAATTACCGCCCTTTCCGGAACACTTTGAATTTTTGGTTAACATGTGTTTGTAATCAGGCGTTTACTTGACGGATCTTACGTTCATCGAAGACGGAATCCCATCGCTGACCCAGTCACACCTCATCAACTTCAACAAACGGGCCAAGACCGCCGAAGTGATCCGAGACATCCAACAATATCAAAATGCGCCTTACCCCTACCAGCCAGTCCCGGAACTACAGGACTATCTCTTGAGCAACATGCAGGCTGCCGGCGACGTGCATGAGATGTACGAGCGGAGCTTGGAAGTCGAGCCCAGAGAACGGGAAGACGAGAAAATTGCTAGGTATGGACGATTAAATGACCCCTCCATTTTTGCTTTGATGGTGCATAATTGAGCCATATTTTTGTCATGTGTTGGTGATGATCTTGCATATTTTTTTTCTTTCTTTTTCTTCGTTACTTTATTTCCCCTCCTAGCCCCATTTAATATTTCTTTTTTGTCCTTGCATCCCCCCAATTTTATTGCCCTATGATATTGGGCCGAGAACTGTTTACGAGCTTGGTGCCTGCACGTGCGCAGGGCCAGCGTAACCAGCGGCCGGTAGCCGGTCATGTGTTTGGTTTGGTGGAGAACAACGACCGGCGCTTGGCTATTTTCCAATCCAGCTGTAAAGGAAAAGAAAACGAAGGGAGAAGCAAAAATGGCCCTACCGCCTGTTTGCAAATCCCCGTTTGGTTAATCTGCCTTGCAATCCCGGGCATCATACCCGCTTGCTTACTCCTCCGTTGATGATATCCTGTTCTAATATCTGCACATGATCCTTGGTGCTGTTGTTTTTTTAAACTTTTTTTACTTGGCTGCTTGCAGGAACACACTCTTCATTATTAGTTTGGATGGGAATGATTGATTGATTGGCTGACTGACCTTTCTTCTGCAACGTAGATTGCTGTCAGAATCGGGCTTCCTGTAGCCCCGCACTCGTCATCCAAGGAAATGGGGGGTCCAGCCAGCTTATTTATATCCAGCGACGAGGGAGCCCTTTCTCTCCATCAGGCCCTTGCATCCGGACCCAGTCTATCGACCTCATTATCCATGCATAGCAATTTGATTTGCCGGAACCGCCCGTTGATCATCTAGCCGACCGGTGGGTGGATAGTGGGTGGTGGGGAGAGGGATAACGGTAAATCCCCGATCGATCGATGGCTGGCTCAAGCTCCCACCACGGTGATACAACCGCGACCCGAACATTATAACGATTTTGAAAATCCGGCCTTTGAAGCAAGAAAGAAAGCGTAGTTCGTCCAGTTATTCAATTCGATCCCCGTGCACTGGGGTCAAGATCTCCCGCATTGCGCCTGCATATGCAATACAAGCACAGGCACATGGCACGGCTTTTTGACAATTTGCTTGTCTGTCTGGAACCTATTCTTCTCGGCTTCAATGGTACATATTCATGCTCAGTAACAAGCATTTATATCGCATGAGATATGCTTGCCTACTTACTTGGTACCCCACACAACATCACCTCACCTCATCTCGGAGTTGGTGCGCGGTAATAAATATACATCCCTCTACCAACACATGCCATAACCTAGTTACACAAAGGGCAGTGGATGGGCGGTATTCATGAGACAAATTCGGATAACCGATCCAGTCCATTACCCTTTTCAATCGAACGTGTTATTACCCATCTACTTGCCCCTCTCGACAATGTTTAGACAAGGCATCTCGTCTGGCATTGACTTTCTCGTCGCCATACCCATCTCCATTCCTACCACCGCCTGCCTCC
This sequence comes from Onygenales sp. PD_10, assembly GCA_032988465.1. Lineage (NCBI taxonomy): Eukaryota > Fungi > Ascomycota > Eurotiomycetes > Onygenales > Onygenales sp. PD_10. The sequence goes on along the minus strand of JANTQH010000058.1, from coordinate 207,133 downwards.
CGGATAAGATCCCGGGGGGAAGAACCCACCATCCATTAACCCCTCCAAAAAACATGGCGGGGTCTTCCAAACTCGGCAACTAAACCAGCCAGTCGCCAAGCAGATCTACAGGCCGTGAACAACGGTTTAACGCCACATCGGTTCAGTTCCGAAAAATGTCAACCTTATCTCACCTTACCCGGCTGGAATGGAATATATTGCTTTTTCCCTTCTCTTTTTCTCTTTTTCTCTTCTTCCTCTCTTCTTCTTTTATATACAACATACTTGATAGTCTGGAGGCGCGTGCGTTCGTGCGTGCGGTCTGTGGTACTTAGACTATCTATGATACTTTCTCCCTGCTATCTATGGTTAGCAATATTATACTATCTACTTGTTCTAGCTATCTACGCGCGGATGTATTTGAGCTGATGGTTACAAACAAACCCCGGGAACTGTCTGGATAAGTTATATGGTTATTTATGATCGAATATTGGCTGAGGTGTCGGGGTGCATGCACATGCAGTTGAGCAGGAACCTTATTTGCTAGTAATTTCAATACTTTCTTTCTTCCTTTTGCCTCTCTTCTTGCTTCCTGTCAATTTCTATCTATCTCTTACCTTTCGCTTTCTCCTTAACTTCTTCTTTGCTGCCGTTGTGATGAATGACCGACTATATGAAAAAAAAAGAACACAAATATGGGCATTGGTGTAGGGTGTTGGGACGGACGGATGCGCATATGGGAATGGATAGGTGGGAAATGGGAATGTAATTTGAATTTCACTTTGTTTTCTCCTTATTTAGTAAATGCATCTGTGATAGTTATGTCTTGCATTGTACTTTCTTCCTTTTTATTAGTATGGGGTAGGGAGGGAGGCAGATAGGATAAGGCATTAATGAATTACTTAAGTTACTGAGTAGCAGAAGTATTGTTTAGAACGGAGTATATGTGAACTCACTGGGTTCTAGTGTGTTAACTCTGCTTACTCGCGCTTGTATTTATACCCGGATATTTCCCCCGTCCTGCTTCTGCTGTTAATGGGGGTGGAGACTTACCTGGCGATATATTGAAGGGCATTCATTACTCTTCGCGCATAGTGAGACAATAGGAAGATGCAGAAAGCTATGGCATTTAATGTAGATAGACAGGCAATGCGGGACTACGTATGTATGTACATGTACGTAGGTACAAGAAGTTGCATAAAATGCAGATCTATACATCCCTACCCCCTTAACCTCCCCCTTACTCCCCCTCCGCCTCCCCCCCCTCCTCCGGCCACCCCTCCAACACCACCTCCTCCCCCACAATCTCAAACCCAACACTCACCCCCTCCCTCTCCGGCACGTCAACCACCACCTCATACGTCCCCGGCCACAGCACCAACTGCCCCTTCTCATCCGCCCTGGCCACCGCCCCCAACAACACCTCAATCTCCACCTCCCCACTGCCCCCCTCCGCCTCCACCTCCGCTAGCTTCCCATACCCCACCAGCCTCTTGCGCGGATACGGCGCGGGCCCGGCATCCGCCGTCTTCACAAACGCCAGAACAGTAAACGGCGACGCGACCGCGCCGGTATTCGTCACCTGCACCGTAAAGCTCATCAGCGGCGCGAGCGCCGGCCGCGCCGCATCTGGGCCGCCAGCGAGCAGCGTCGCGGTGTCAAAGACATCACCCACTTCCGACGACGACGGAGAAACGCTCAAGCTGAAATTCGTATAATGCAGCCCAAACCCAAAATCAACCACCGCCTTCCTCCCCTCCTCCACATCCGACTCCCCACTGCCCGCGAAAAACTGATACGTACGCCCCGGATTCCCATCCCCCCCATCCCCCTCGCCCGCCGCCGCCGCCAGCCCCATCTCCGTCATCTCCACCAGCTCCACATACCCAGCCGGATACTGCGTAACAGGCAACCTCCCCGCCGGCGCGCGCTTGCCCGTCAGGAGATCCACCAGCGCCTCCCCCGCCGCCTGCCCGGGATACCCAGCCCACAGCAGCGCATTCACCGCCTCGTCACCAGCCAATAGCGTCGAGCTATCCACCTGCCCGCCCCCGTACACGGCGACGATAACGGGCTTCCCCGTCGCGCGCAGCTGCGCGAGCAGCTCCAGCTGGTTCCCCGGCCAGGCGATGGCGGTGCGGTCGTGGCTCTCGGCTTCGATGCTGTTGTCGATGCCGCCGGCGAAGAGGATGAGGTCTGCGGCGTCGGCGGCGGCGAGGGCGCGCGCGAACTGCGAGGTGTCTGTGGAGTCGATGGCCGTGCCGGGCGCGTGGGTGACGGAGGCGAAGCCGGCGGATTCCGCGGCTGAGAGCGGGCTGGAGAGGAATGGCGCGCGCCCGAAGTAGTTTCCTTGTAGTTGCTGCGTGGCGTTGGCGTAGGGGCCGATGAGGGCTAGGTTTATCTCCGCGGGCGGGGAGGGGAGCGGGAGGATGCCGTCGTTTTTCAACAGGACTGTACCCGCCACGGCGGCTTCGTAGGCGAGCGATTGCGCGTGTTCTGTGTTCACGTCGCTCCAGGACAGCGCGCGGTAGGGTTGCGCGGCGGCATCGTCGAAGTAGCCCAGGTTCACGAGCGAGCTGTACAGCCGCGCCAGGGCGCGGTCGAGATCTGCTTCCTCGACCAGCCCCGCCTCGAGCGCCGAGGGCATGTATTCGGCATAGTCGCTGCCGCAGTCTAGATCGGTGCCGGCCTTGAGCGCCAGCGCGACGGCCTCGGTGCCGTTGGCCGCGTACTCGTGATGCTCCCAGATATCCCGCACCGCCTCACAATCGCCCGTCACCCACCTGTCCGTCCCGTTCCACCCCCAGTGCTCCCGCAATATGGTCTGCAGGAGATACGGGCTGGCGCAGGAGGGCTTCCCGTTTACGGAGTTGTAGCTGCACATGATGCTGGCGACGTTGCTGTCGCGCACGCATGTCTTGAACGGCGGCATGTAGTAGTCTGTCATGTCCCTGGGGGTGACGAGGGCGTCGAAGTTGTGTCTGTTTACCCCGTCCATGGTGCCCTCGAGGTCGTAGGCGGTGTAGTGCTTGCAGCAGGCGGCGACTTTTTTGTACGGCGAGGTTTCATCGCGCGTGCCTTCGAGGCCGGCGAGGAGCTGCGCGACGTACCGCTGGAGATGGTACGGGTCTTCGCCGGGGGTTTCTTGGCCGCGGCCCCAGCGCGGGTCTTTGAAGGGGTTTATGTTTGGTGTCCAGAAATCGAGGCTGTCATTATGTCAGAACACAGAGAAATACTATAGGGGGGGGGATAAAAAGGGGTTAGGGGTAGGTAGCATATCCGATATATAAAGAAAAACACCCACCCAGCCCTCCCCGCATTACTAAACGCCCTCGCCTCCGTACTAACCACGCTCGCAATCTCATACACAAGCCCATCATCAAACGCCGCCCCAATCCCAATCGGCTGCGGGAACGAAGTCGCCGAATCAAACTCCTCCCCTTCCCGCGCAAACTCGACCCCAGGCGAATGCGCAACCCCATGCAGCGCCTCGTTCCACCAGTTGTACGCTGGCAGACCGAGCGGTTCGGAGCCTGGTGCTTCGTTGTTGATGTTTGCGATCTTTTCTTCGATCGTTAGTGCGGCGAGGAGGCCGGCGACGCGCTCGGGGGTGGGCAGGGTGCTGTTGCAGATTGGGTTTGTGGAGAGGGGGGGGGAGGTGCAGTCTGGGTAGGAGATTAGGGCGAGGGAGGGGGGGAGGAGGGGGAGGGAGAGGAGGAGGGTGGGTTTGGAGAGGAGAGGCATTTTTTTGGTCTGTATTGCTGGTGCATGGGGATGGGTGATGGCAGCATTTCAGCGAGGTTGCTTTTGATAGTGTTGATTTTTGGGCCCTTTTTATAATGGTTCTATTGTACATACTTTTTTCATGATCTTCAGCGTCAAAGTGAAGGATTTCGGGATTGCGTCCGACGGTCGACGCCAATCGTCATTTGGAGTCTCCAGGATTCCTGTGCAGATAGTCAGGGGTCAGGGGTGATGCTTGTTTTAGGCTAAATATGATGTCGTTTCTAGAAACAAAATGGATGTATGTAAGTATGCTTGTAGAATGTGACGAGCAGAACTGCAGATGCCAGGGAGTTAAGAGAGTGGAGAACTACCTTGTTTATAGTATATTGGAACAGGGTGGTGTGTTTAGATGCTGATGCATCAGCAAGTATCCATCAGGCATAACAGCGCAGAAAAGGAATGAGATCTTTTAATAGCTCATAACTCTAGGTTGTTAGATGTTGAAATATGTAGGTATCCCTCAAATAACGAATTTTTCTATAGTGTACCGCGCACAGGGGTAAACTCACGAATGCCATCTTACATGTACCAAGCAGTTTTGACGAAGAAGTTTTGTCCCGCTTCTAGAAAACGACACATCCCCGCCTGGATCGTCAGATCAGCATGGATCCCTTTATATATGTGAGGGGTAAAGGGAGATCGTACCATCTGGTTTCATTGAAATTGAGGATCTGTGAGTTTCGCCTGTTGCGGGTAAATTTCCCCCTTCCAGACCTCTCCCCGTGTGAGGGCACGACATCCTATTGCCAACTGCCCCTGTCCAAGCTGTAAATGTAGCTGTTGCAAACACTGAAAATCATCGATCCTGTAATCTCGAACGATGATAACCCCGTAACGTCTGAGCGGATACAAAATGAAAATGATGTTGACAAAGCTCTGGGAGTCTTCAATCCTTGTACATACAATCGACTAGAAGCCAGGTATGTACCGAAGGCTATCACTTACCAGCATAACAAGGTGCCAATAGCTATTCCAAAACGAAACTGGAAGGTTTATTCTTGGGATGGCCTTCGGTATTGAAAATAATAAAGAATGTCTATAAAATAAACCACGTAGTAATGTCTGGAAACTGTATATCATTTCTATTAACAGGGGCTGCAATCTGGGACATTAGACTCACGCTAGATTCCACTTCTCTCAATCATGACCACATCACGACACATATATTCCACCCTTCTCCCCGCCTGCCATTGAGTGAATATAACCTGGCATAATACCTCACTTCCCCAACGCCAAGAACAACCTATCTCCAATATCCCCCACACCCGGCTTAATCATTCCCTTTCCATCCAATCCGGGATCGACTCCTCCAAGCCAGACCTCCACTCCTTCCGGCCACTCCTCAGCTGCGCGACGTACTCCCTCTTCGCTACCCAACACGCTGAGCACCAAAACCTTGCTCACACCCCATTCCTTCAGTGTTTGGATGGCTGCCGCAGATGTCCCGCCGGTTGCAATTATCGGGTCGATGATAATGGCGAGGGTCGCAGCGGCGGTGTTAATAGTAGCTGACGTTTTCGCATCTGTTACGGGCTGAAAGGGGATGTTGTTATAGTATTCGACTGGGTGCAGGGTGGTGGGTTCGCGAAATAGACCCAGATGGTGCACGGCCACGGGTGAGGGGAGGAGGTCTTGGATAGCTGATGTAAGGCAAGTGGTTAGTTTGAAGAGTTTATAACGCCTGAACTTGTGCGTAATGGAGGCTTTACATACCTTGAACCATGCCCAAACCCGATCTGAGAATCGGGATGAGTGCGATCTTTTCAGTAGCCACGGATTCTGTTGGGTACTCATATCCAAGAGGTGTTGTGCCCTATAACCCCTCCTCATAGTATTAGTGATTGTCCTTTATGCTGGAGACACAATTCCGGGCTTATCGACCCAATTTAGTCCAGTTTGTCCCTCCTACAGGTAATCACTCCTATCTCATTTGTGGATCCTAAATAAGGAGGAGGAAGTGCTCACCGTACCGCTGGACGTAATCTGCAGATTTGTAGCCAGGGATTCGTAACCAAGTATTGTTGCAATATCGTGAACCAGTCTATTTGTCTCTCTAGAGCCCGTAGTGCTTGAACGCAGCTGGGAGAGCTTCCCCCGCAGACAGGGGTGCTTGGAGACGTGGACGTTGCTAGGGAGCGAGGCCATGTTGTTGCTGTATGATGGGAGGCAATCAGTTCTTGCGGATCTGGGTGTAGCTGCAGCGGCTATCTGGGGCACAAATACGAGAATAGAGGACAGAATTGAGGATGGAGGAGGTTGGGAGAAGACGGTGACATCCGCGATGGAGGCCCGACTGATACAGTGCCATGCAAAGAGTTTGAAACCCCCCTCCTCCGCGCTAGTTCTAAAGCAGTATGGAATGATTCATTTAACATGCAATATAGAGTCGCGTGTTATTTGTTTCCATGGGGACAATTCATTTGGCCTCTAAACTGTGACCAGACCATACTACTTTGAGACTAGCATGGCAGAGGGGGGTTTCAAACTCTTTGCATGGCACTGTATGCGATTTGCTTATCTTATCAGCCAGTTGCAGTGGAGACGGCCGTATGGAGACGGTATGGGGCCGAGGAGTGGGGTGTTTCTCCATAGATATCCCGGTAATCTTACCGTACTGGGCCCCTGTCGTCTTCATCTCCACATAATCTTACCGCTAACCCAAATTGTCTTGGCGGAATCACGTGGACCAGATCGCAATATCAAAATCCAACGACATGTCTTGACTTCGGCTTCATCCATCCCAAGAGTCGGGTACAACACCGCTATGCGTGAAAGAGACCACGTTGTCCAGAGACATTCCGTTTCTGCTGGCTGACACATTTCCTTTCCTCACCAAGGCCCCCTATGTCCTATCTCGTCTTATCCACAAAATCTACTTATAGCCGGTGGCGCCCGGGGGTTCTTTTGACTAGATCATGAACCCCTATTCTGCGGATTCCTTTCTGGCTTCTCCTTTATTTTATAGACAAGGATCTATAAAACGGCCGTTCAATCAAACTCACTTATAAATGCTCGCCCAAGTTTCAACTACTTACTATGGATGGCGAAAAACAAGAATTCCCGGCTCCCGCCAGCCAAACAGATTTGGAAGCGCAGCGCATAGATTCAAATGGCGGAGAATTGAGAGGAGGCCCAACCCTAGAGCAAGAGCAGTCAGGTTGGAGAGAGGCGCGCCGCAGGTCAGACCAGGGAAGCGATGTTTCGCTCACAGAGCTCGCTTTGCCAGAAATATTTCAGGAGCCAGCCCAGGAAGAGAGGCGGGAGGAATTAAATGAAGAGGCTTTTGAAAGGGGCTTGGAGCAGACTGGGGACTATAGGGACCTTTCGGAGATTGCTGTTCCACCTCTGGTCAAACGGGTACCGTCTCGAAGGGGCGACTGGGCAGCGCTCGAGAGTGCTGAGTCTCGTGTTACAAAGCCACCGCCCAAAGTCGTTGCAGTCGCCGGCATCGAAGCCAGGCTATCAGAATACGCAACGCGCTTTTACACTATTTCATATCTGATATTCTTCTCTATCTTTGGCGCCTTGGCTAGAATAGGTCTACAATCGTTAACCACGTATCCTGGTGCGCCTGTTGCAACCGGGATCACCTGGGCGAATGTGGGAGGGTGCATTTTAATGGGATTCTTTGCAGAAGATCGGAAGCTCTTTCGAGAAGAATGGGGACAGTGGAAGAGAACCCACCCAAAGCCTCAATCCGACCGCTCTACCTCCATCTCCCCTTCGGATTCCCGTCCTCCACCCTCACCCCACCTCCACCGCCGACACCATGCACAGGAACAGCAACTGCAACAACAACAACAACAACCCTCCCAGCAATCTCCACCACCAGAACAAAAGGGAACAACCAAAGAGGACACCCCCCTAGACCCCGCCAGCTCCATCCAAGCCCACAAATCCATCAAAAAGACCATCCCCCTCTACATCGGCCTAACAACCGGCTTCTGCGGCTCCTTCACCTCTTTCTCCACCTTCATGCTAGACGTCTTCCTCGCCCTCTCCAATGACCTCCGCACCCCAGACCTCAAAGGCACCACCCCCACCCCCCGCAACGGCGGCTACAGCTTCATGGCCCTAATCTCCATAATCCTCTACACCCTCGCCCTAAGTCTCAGCGCCCTAGTCTTCGGTGCCCACCTCGCCATCTACCTAGACGACTACACCCCCGTCCTCCCCTACCTCTTCTCGCGGAAATTCCTCGACCGCATCATCGTGCCCCTCGCAGCAGGCTGCTGGCTCGGCGCCGTCTTCCTGACCATCTGGCCACCAGACCGCCACCTGGGCGTGCACGAGTACTGGCGTGGCCGTGCGCTGTTCGCGATCGTCTTCGCGCCGCTGGGCTGTCTCACGCGCTTTTATGTATCGCTGTGGCTGAACGCGCGTGTTCCGCGGTTTCCGCTCGGGACGTTTGTGGTTAATGTGCTGGGGACGATGGTGTTGGGGATGTGTTTTGATCTGCAGAGGGCTAGCGGGGTGGTTGGGTCGTCCTCGTTGGATGCGTCTGGCGCGGCTGGCGCTGTGGCTGTTACGGTTGCGCAGTTGACGGGTTGTCAGGTGTTGCAGGGGGTGATGGATGGGTTTTGTGGCTGCATGACTACGGTGAGTACGTGGGTGGCGGAGTTGGATAGTTTGGAGCATAAACATGCTTATATTTATGGGATTGTGAGCGTGGGAGTGTCGTTGGCGGCGTTGGTTGTTATTGTTGGTTCAATGAGGTGGACGGTTGGGTTTGGAGGGGTGGTTTGCTGATAATACTTTGGTTTTGTATATAGCGTGGGAGATGTATTTAGATTTGTTTTTGAATGGATTGGCGCTTCCTGGGTATGCAAGATAAGCTTATACATTGCCATCATACATATGAAGCAATCAAACTAAAATATTTAAAAAAAATCAGAAACGTCCTCTTTACGGCCCTAAACTGACCACAGCGATCCAAATATAGCGGCAAATAGCAGGAGAGGGTATCAGTGCGATCTCGCAAACAGCGTGATTCAACGGATTAAAATCCCCAATCAAAATCCAACAAACTACTTTCCCAGTTATTCCAGAAGATAAATGGCCAACATCCCTCTATTATCACCATATCAAGAACCAAATCCAGTCATCTGCATGATCTAAACAATAAGTCCCTGTGTGGTATCTCCGAATCCAAAACCATTTGTGCTCGTTCCATTTCGAGTCGTCCGGCTCGTCGGCACACCTGCTGTGATCGACAAGTCTTGCGCCCGTCCAATCCCATCCTGTTCTCCATCATTACTTCCGCTTTCTCGGTTTCGTTTTTCCGCTTCTCGTAAGCGGGCTCGTTCGTTTAACTCTTCGATTCGAGCGGCCTCTTTGGCTGCATTGCGCCGTTGGGCGGCTATATCGAGACGAAAACAGGCGGGTTAGTAAATTTGGTGATATAAGTTATCGTGCGCGGTTACGGAGGCATACCTTGCCAGAAATACCAATATCCAGCCATGGTCAATACCGACAGGCCAATGAAGCCAAACATAATGCCCAACTCTCTCCTCATTGATGTGATAGGTGTGTAAGGGATAGGTTCCATGTCGCCGGGCCTGAGCGGTCTGCCTGCTCCGGGTAAGCCGTTCATTTTTGCTGGTTGTATTAAGATGTTGGCTGGTCCGCCAGTCAGGATATGGGATAGGGATTTCGGGTCCGTCCGAAATGCTAGTGAGCCTCTGCGATTTCCCGTCAGCTCTCAGAGTCCAGCAAGACAAAACTATAAGGTGAAATTAAAAAAGCGATCACAATATTATATAGCACCGTAACCAGGATCGAAACAAAGAAACAAATATCCGGATCGAGTATAAAAAGCCGCAAACTCAAAATCGATCCTCGAGAACTAAATGACGAATGCGGAATTCGACATGCAGGATGCCGAGTGTGGTTAACTACAGTTTCTACGTACCTTGAATCTTGAGAAGTCTTTTTTCCTTCTGTCTCCCTTATGTCGTTTTGCTTTCCCCTGGCTCCTCTGCGGTGGCAAGGCTGGTCAATTGCGAGCGAGGGGCTACTGGCGATGCGGAACTTCCGATTGCGGGATGACGTCAACAGCTAGTTCAGAGTTTCGTTCCTTGATATATATCCGTCTTTCCCTTTCGTAGACATCTATCCCCTCAGCGTAGAAGATTGGCTATGGGAATGGGCGCATAAATGAAGCTGGTCGGAGTGGGGGGTGTGTTGTCTTCTAGCCGGCAGGGTTCACTTGGGAATGTTAGAGGGGTGTAGACGTATGTGGTCGCCTAAGAGAGGAGCCATATAGACCTGGCAATAGTCCTCTCGCGTAAACATGAAGACAACGGCGAGAATATTGGCGAAGCAGATACTATTTTGTCACGAACAAGAGGCTGAAGAAGCAAAAATCCGGAGAGAGCGAGCCTTACCCGATTGGGACATGGGGAAAGCGCCCCAGGCCTTGTGGGGGCTGAGTCAGCATGCACGTCATGTTCTTTTTTTAGGTGCAAGACTCCAACTTCAGCTTCAATTTTGCCCTGTGCATGTCCAAGGGAGATATGACCGGAATAACGCCAGATACTTGCCTCGCAAAGTACTGTCTTGTCTAACGAATAAGCAGCTATAACCCTGATATGGCCCCGGCTTTTTCCCATCAAGGGACCTGGTATGGGGAGGTGAGACCAACGGGCGGAACCTTCGCATTATGAGATAGACTTTTTCGTATATCCAGGGAACTTACGTTGCCTACAAGGCCGGGGCGCTCTTCCTTGTCAATCGAATGGCTCCCAGTATGCCAATATGGGCATCTTTGTCCTGTATCTGATGAAGCTCTTACGAGGACTCGCATAGAAGTATGCCCGAACAATCCCTCCCGTCGTCGGAGAGGAACGCACAGGTAGATGACTTGGCCTTATTAATTATACCGTGTTTTTTTATTGGACCAGTTTCTACAGTTTTGGGAATTTTGACAACCGTCGGTACCCTCGGGAAGTCAATCGCAAACGTCCAGGCCCTCCAGTCTACATGTTCCCAGATTCACCTCCCTCTACCTTATCATATGTATCCCCCGCCTGCTGCAATCAATAACCACATTATATGATGCGGATCACTCTAGTACGCCTATTTAGAGCATGGCTCCGGCCGAATCCAACCGATTGGAACTTCACGAGAGCCATACTTCCTGTTCCGGTGGACGACGAGACATTTGCCCAATACGATAGGGAGAATGTAAAAGACGCGCTGCTATCTCCCGAAGCCTACATCAAGTATGTCATTCACATAAAAGCTACGGAGATGTCAATACCTGCTAACGAATGAATAAAAAGGCTCCGACGCGCAAGCTTCCGAGAGATAGAGCATGGTATAGAGGTTTGCGAGCAAATGGGCATTCACGTTAATATTACGAACGAGCAAGTGTTGGAAATCGTCAACAGACATATGCTTCCTTATCCAATGTACGTCTGTCCTCATTACATTCGTTACCATTACCAAACTGATAATTCTAGCTATCCCGTATCCGAACCTCCTGGCCTGCAACCAATTGTATACTACCGAATACTTTGCCTCCAAGAAATTCCAGTCAATCGTCTCGATCCTGAGCTCAAGAGGAACATTGACGCTGTCATTTACGCATACCGCACCAGAAGGCTGCAATTCAACCCCGGTCGCGTTACCTTTTGGTGGAGGGGGGAGCGTGTTGAGGATCTCGTATTTCAAACTGAAAGGTCATTCGATTACGATCGCGCATTTTTTGAATACAAGAGGCTTCTCGGGGATGGGGTGCTGTGGAGGGAGCGCGTATGTACTTTGCTTTTTTTGTGCCGTTTTACTACCCTGATTTCGAGCTGACGTGGGGTTTCCATGGAGATCATACCCTTAGGACAAATCCACCAGGTGATCGAGGCACCCGGGTGGGTCGAGAGACGGTGATGTATATATTTTTTTTGGTTATTTCCGGCCCATACAAATTGAGGTAGGGTACAGTGGCCTGTCATGGGTCTATGTGGAATCTTGTTTTGTTGGAATATGAAGAATAGAAAAGTTGTGGCCAGGCTGATTCTGAGATTAGTTCTGTGGATTACTCCCAGGAGTATGTATGGATGGAACGTCTTGCTCAGGGTAGAAAAGAAGATATATTATCTATAATAGCAATTATTATTATTATTCATACATCACTTCGTCTCAAGGCTAGGTTCTTCTTCTAGAACCCTAAGCTAGGAAAACTTTACAATGAAAGCCCAGCACTCCTATACCCCTGACTCCCCTTCATTTTTCTGTGTACTCCTTTTATCAACCAAGTGTCTAATTGGCATCCTATACTGTCTAGAATATCAATACTATTTCCTTTAAGGACGTCTGGGGAGAGGATCCCCAAATAATGAAGGTCAGAAAGGGACCCAGGACAGTGAACCCTAAAATCAGGGGGCTGAGACCTAGGGGTCATGAGGAAGCAGAGGATGACATAGAAGACTAGATAGAAATCTTAGAGAATATCTGATGGCGATGCACACTGGGAATGTGCTTCGCATATACAATAGCATGAGCCAGGGAGCATATGACCAATAATCACTCTATGGAGAGCCGCCAGACGGGGTTTGAGTCTCTGCACCAGCGCCCAGGGTAGAGCAAAAAGCACCTCTTCAGGGCCTAAAAGCTTAGACTAAGTCCAAGTATAGATAGCTGAATCAAAAACAACTTTACGCTAGAATATTAATACTATTTTGTCTTGAGCCCTACCGAATTCCAACCCCTGTTCCATCGGGAACTAACAAATGCTCATCCCGTCCACAGACATTCGAATTAAGCGCAATCCATCTCAAGCTGCTCGCTAACTGGATTCGTCGACGGACGCTGTTGTGCGTCGGGGTCTGATGTTATTCTGAGAGGCTTGGTTGGGGATCTGACGAGTCCTAGGGAAGAACTGACCGGTAGGTTTGCTATTTAAGAGGATATAATATACGCATATGAATAGGGGCAGGGGGTGTAAAAACACCAATATATCACCAATTACCGAAATCAGATAGTGAAGCTCGGTTCGGGGTCACATTCAATATCCGTCTCACCATCAGCGCCCCATGACACATCGTCGTCCAGAATCATGCGTTTGCCCGCCAACGCGTCAAAGGACAGTATTTTTAGAGAAGGGAAAGAATGCGTGAGTATCCTCACTCTTCTAGGACATGCCATCTGCTGTATCAACAAGGCTGCCTGCTCCTCGATATCTAACCCTAACCGCCCAAATTGTCCAACGGATGAGTCACATCGCTTGGCATATCTGGCAGGCGATGTATTCCGTGACATATTCGGTAGGCTGAGGTTAACGATGGCCTCTTCCAGGAATAACGGGCCAGTACTGTTTTCGCCAGGTCGCAGGACATCTGGGCAAATTTCACACATGCGCACACGAAGGCGGCGGAGCTGGGGTATCATTGCACCAATACAGGCGCAGACGTGGCATCCATCGTACGAAAGATCCGGACTGCCATACGTATCAAGCTCTAAGACGGTTATACTCTTGAGTGACAGTAGGCTAGCTAATGACCTTCCGTAGAGATAACCACTCCGTTCGATGGGAAGATAGTGCACTTGTTCACCGAGGGCGGAAAGGGAAATGGTATCGAGAGCGCTGCAGTCCCGTAGCAGGGTAGCAAGCTCGACGATCTTGATGTTCAGGAAATAGGCCCACCCCTCTCGGTAAGCTTCGTTTCCCTGCATAAGTAGGCGCCTATTGTCGAATAGTGATAGTCGCGGCCCTTCGTAGCCGGAGAATTCGAGCGAGAGCATTTTTAGGTGCTGTTTGAAGAGTTCTAATCGGTATGATTCGAGGAGTCGTCCTAGGCAATTTTGGGATAGAGTCACATGGCTCAAAAACACCTTACGAGCAAGATAATACCAGTCCTTGCATAAGGTGAGCCGTGCTAGGTTATAGCGGAAGAATGGCGGGCCCAGCCACTCCATAATTTCGAATAGGAGCTCTTGGGGGAGCCGGAGCAGAGACATGATAGGCAGCAAGGTACTGGTTTTTAGAGCAAGCAAATCTTCGTACGGTTTGGATTGGATTGTCTGCAATTAAAGTCTTCGTGGCCGTAAGCTTATCTTATGGAATGAGAGGCATCATAAACCATCCCGTTGACTGGCAGATAAGAAAAGGACTTGGTCATCTCTGGTGCGAGATAGCGCTGAAGTTCGGGGCCTGCCTAGTTCGCCCAGGCGCGCGCCAAAGAACCCCCGCGCTTAAGTTATCTGCGGAAGCGCGGCTAACCACTACCCTCAATGATACTAGTAGTATGGTATGTTCATTGTTCAGGCAATGCGAGTACGTACGGGTTATAGCCCGTGTCCAACTAGGAAACACACAAGAAAGCGCTCGTTGAAATTCACTCCCAGAAAATGGAAACGAGAAATGGAAACACACTTGATACAGGGATCATCTTTACAACTTCTTACTTCTCTTCTATCAAGATCCTACTTCAAACCGCTTCAAACTTCGTACAGTCATCCTGAGCACCACGCCGCGCAACAGGCATTATAACAGGCTGGTGATTGCTTGCTGCAGCCATAGTACACACGCGGTAGAACCCCTTTGGTAATCCTTTGAGATGTCCAACAGTAACGATACCATCCGAATCAGCCACGTCGTTGACCCCCTTGAAAAAATCCGGCTTCGTGGGATCCAACGGTTTATCCGGGCTGAAGTCTTTTCCTAGGTTCTGAACGGAAAGATGGAAATGGCCTATGATGAGTCCATCGTCGTCAAGCTTTTGCGGAGCGGATAGAAATGTCGTGCTTGAGTTTGTGAAGGAGCCCAGTGCGAGATTGTCGACGCGGATTTTGAAATCGATGGCTTTTTTGGCTGGGACCTTCTCGCCGGGCTTGGGGCTGATGATTATTGTGGATACCATCTTATCCTTGGCTGGAATCTCGCCCATGGCTATCGTGGTATCAGTATACATTTTCGCAAAAAGCGATAGGCCCAGGAGTCGAAGCGGTCACTCACGGATTCCATTGCAAGATCCATCTTCTAATAACTTTCCGTTCGTCAGAGTCTTGCCCATGCAGACGTTGATGAAATTATTGGAAGTCCTATTTCCCAGTGAGCCGAGATGTAGGTTAAATTCATATCAGGGGACCTACGTTCGAGAAGCTGCAATTTTGGGATCGGTGCTGCCATTATTTCCCTTGTGGTGGGACCCATACTGAATAACCTTCGTATTTAACTGAAGCGTATCATCTCTCTCGGGATTCTGGTGGGTTTTTCCAGAGAGACATAGTGTAGGAGCCAGCAGAAAAACGATGATGTTGAGCCGCATATTGGCCAGGATATATCCACCAGCGAAGAAACGATGAAATTTTGGGTAGACTGAAAAGAGAAAAGAATTAGAGAGGGAATAGGCCAGCTACCAGAAGTGCGTGGCAAGTTGCGCAGCTTTTAATACGAAGAAGCGGCATAGCACTGCTTCGATAATGACAAGTGAAGCAACGAAAGACAAAGCGGCGAGGTGAAAAGCAAAAAACAAAGACGTGAAAGACTTTGCGGCACTGAAACCCCCTCACCGCATTTGTACAAACAGGCTAATGACAAACACAACACCTGAGGCGAGTCCCCAAGGTATCCGCGGGATTGTAGCTGGTTGTACTGTACTCGATGCCAGCCTGAGTACAGTGGGAATCGGCTTCCCGAGGGGCTCGCAACGTGGCTGATCCCACAAGAAAACCAGAAGGCTGTGGAACGACGGTTGCCATGGCGAGTTTACACTACGTGTAATCAAGGTGAAGAAGCGGTATCCATGAGAGTCGAGGACAGAGTAACCGTGGCGCCTGGGTTAGTTTGAATCTTCGTGGAACCCAACGCCAAAATTGACAGATAGATGCATGCAGCCTGTGAAGCGCCAGTTAGCCGAGTTAACGCCGAATTCAATCATATAACTTACAGCCGTGCCGCTGGCTAAGATGCTTTGTGTGCCTTTAAGGATGTCACACGCCCCTAGGAGTCAAAAGCCCATGAATCCAAAGCTTGGGATTAGTTGTTGTCCCTCATCAGTGGGGAAGTTGAATGCCGGAACCAACCCAACCAACTCATTTTTGTCATGAAACAAACCATCCAGGCCAGGCATTGATATGCTGTCCATAGCCCGTTTCTCCCTATAAAGGCGAACATAAAGGATAACCTCTAATTATCCGGCACCAGTCGAAAACATCGTGTCAACAACCAAGGTTTGAAGGACCATATTCTCGAAAACACCCTTCTATACAACGGTTCCCATCATATCCCTCAGCCTCCCCATCCTCTAATCAGAACCGATGCCCCGCCGGGTGACCTTCATGTCTGCACTGGGGGACCCCTCATCGTCCATGCCAATTGATCGAATTTGCAGCAAGCGTCGTGCAGACCCGACCTAATTATTCCAACATCGGGCAAGGATCAGGCTGCGCAAATAGCACGAGGGCTCTGAAAAACAGCCTCAGAGAAGCGACGAGAAAGTGGCCGTTGAATTATGAGAGTCTCATTCCCATTTTGTATGAGGGAGGCAGGAGGCTGTATACGGGTATAGGTCAAACAGGAGTTTGCACGTCCTAGCTGCTGAAAAACTCATTTACCATTTCTCTGCTTTGTTCATGTTAGCTCCGCCGATAAATAAGGTCTTGCTTGAACTTCTCGGGTGCTGGTCTCAACAGCATGGACACTCTTCGCCATTCTCGCATCAGTCAAATCCTCCGCTTGTTGGCCTAGCAAACAAGGAATCTCGATCTTCCTTCTCCGGGGATGTGATTCGTTCTCTTCACTGTTATCACGGAGGCCTAGCTGTTAATAGCCCCGGCTTCTTCTATATTTGCGGTTAACCAGGCCGATTATGGCACAATACTGTTCGCAACCAAAGCCCTCGGTCCCTGCTGATACACCCGGTCA
Organism: Onygenales sp. PD_10; assembly: GCA_032988465.1. NCBI lineage: Eukaryota > Fungi > Ascomycota > Eurotiomycetes > Onygenales > Onygenales sp. PD_10. The sequence continues at coordinate 190,503 of JANTQH010000058.1, read as the reverse complement.
TTTTGGTTCTGCAGTCAACCTTTCAACGTTGAGTGATAGATTCATCGCTAACGATGCTTGCTTTCAAGGCTAGTGTTCTCACTATGAGCAGCAGCACAAATCAAGCTTCCTGACTTGGGCTTAGCTATCGAGGGCCAAACAAAAGACCGAGAAAAAGACATGCTGGGCCAATGATCCCCCTCGCCAACAATGCGTCCGCCACTTGCGTTGGTGTGAGCCAACCATCGGTGATGAGCTGGGCCAATGTTAGCATCGTTATCGCTCATGGGTTATGTGTAGAGGGACACTGGTCTTATTGACCCGATGCTGGGCGCAACTGTTTATGCCTTGCCAACCAGGTAGTGGGACGACCGAAGGCACTGCTACTGTTTCGGATGATTTCCCGGGGCCATAGTACGGCACAGTACAGCATTTCAGTCCCGGAGATACGGGCGCATGAGGAAATGAACAAAGCACGGTTGGTTTGTGGTTGTTGGAGACGCCAGCACTGGCATGAAAGCGGAGGAGCGGGCAGATTTGGAACAGAGCCGTTACCGCAAATCAAATGAACATCTGCATCTTCCCGTCTTCCTCTTTCTATCATTTGGCGTAGGTTCCCCTTTCCGGGATAATTGGACGGTCACTGTCTTTATGAAATCGCGATGGCGCGTCTGTGGCCAAGTCGCGTTTGGATTTTCATTTTTTAGCGCGATTTAACCCCGAAAGCCAGAACGAACCTCCAACGTGAGCAGCATGAAAGAACATCTACAACCCCCAAAAACAAGGAATTCCCAATTATTCCTCTCCCTGGCAGGAAGACCGACTTTAAATAGTGTTTCAATTGTGAGCTAACCACACGATGGGGATGGGATGACGGCATAGCTGTGCTCTGTCATAAAAGCCCTTCCATGATAGCAAAGCCAGAGTTACACAATCTTCATGTTCAGCGCCCAGAGGATGATTTTCATCGTTGTGCTTTTACTCTATCCCACTTTCACCCGGGAATTTCGTCTATACGTGCAAATGTCATTGACTTGAGTCAATTATATTGATCCGATGAGCGCCATGTGGAAGCAAAACGGCAAGTTATTGGAAATGCCATAGGAGGTTGAGGAGCCAATGAATATCTAAAATCCGAGAAATTTTCATATTCCCTCTATATTTTTCAATGAATGCCTGCTTGAAGAGTTGTACTTCGCGCTGCCACCCCACACAGCAATTCGAGTTTCCACAAGCCAACGATATGCTGCTATTTCCCAGCTACTATCTATATTGCTTTCTACCTCTCGCAGCGCGAATCGGGGAATCCATAAAACACAGTTATTCCTATCTACATTACGCTGCCAATACCTGCAGTTTCTATCAAATTTAGTGCACCATTGTGAGGGATCAGATCAGATATATGATCACCAATATCACAATCTATCATCATGATCAGATACGGACAGACGGATGCCAGTATCCAATCCAATGGCAATGCATTCCCAATGCGCCCAAGGCCAACAACCCACACATGAAATACCCTTCCATATTTCAATTCAATTATTAAGATACCCCCAGACAGACAACGAAGAACAGCCACACAGAAAGGACCTAAAAGCCAGAACGCGTCATCATTATTAAATTACATCTTCCACGCACCCCTCGATTCCTATCATATCAAAATGTACCCTTCCCCAATAACAAACCCACCGACCACATCACCCCCTCCCTTTCTTCAAATACTCCACAGTCCGACATCGTGAATGGCGAAAGCCTCCTCTCCATCACCAATCTACTCGCCAACCCCATCCGCGTCCCCTTCATCTTCAATCTACATTGTCCCCGCCCGTCATTACGGAGACATCTGTGTGTGAGTCTTGTTTGCGCTGAGCTACCAACAATTCCGCGAGCGGTGAGTTCGGGTGATGAGGTCGGCATTGTCATCTCTATGTTGACTCTATGTTGAGGGGAGTGGGACGGGAGGAAGGACATAGTTGTGTGGGTGGGGTTAATAGTAGGATTGGCTAGACAATCATAGCGGACTAGTAGATGGATAGCATTAGCCGCACCGCTCTCTAGTGAGCCAGGTGGTTCGCCGGATTCTGGGTCTGTGGCGGATGCGAGGAGAGAGAGGGAGGAAGCGAGAAGAAAGATAGGCTGATTATGTACATGGCTCTTGATATTTCTTTGGCTGCCTTTTATTTATCCTATCTATGTACCTTCCATTCATCCTGCTCTGATGATTCTTTCCTGGAAATGCAATGCAGACCAATCACTTCTATATATAGACAGGCGTTAATTTTAAGGTTTTATAGTTTTTAAGCTCAATTAGTGTGGCGAAAGAGTTTCTTGTATTCCTAGTGGTTGTTCTTCAATTAATGTTTTGTACTATTGGTTCATTCTGTTTCACTAGCGAGAATCTTAAATTAGGGTTGTGGATTGTTGTGGGGCTGAATGCTTGGCAATGAAAGCTTATTTCGTTCGGTTTAAAAGGTCAGGGGTTTAGATGGAGAGTGAAGGAGGAGAACAAGTGATGTAACTAGGCGAGGGAAAGAAAGGATAAATGGTAAGAAGGTAAGAGAGCATTAAGGTATTTAAAATTGAATATAATGATAGCTGCACTTAATCTTAGGTAGATGAATCGGGTTGATTCAGCAAGCATGGAAAATATATATATTCTTCGAATCCAAACTAATCTACTTCACATCTGATGAAGGTAGGTATCTAGATAGAAGTAAAAAACACAGCAAGCACCTCCAATGCTATACAATATATGACAATACCAAACCCAAACCCATTCCCATTTTTATATATCTCTATCCCATTCCATTCCCGTTTAACATACAAATCACTCAAGCATCTTCTCCCAATCCGGCGTGACCACAAACTTCCCACTAACCTGCGACATCGCCCATATCTGTCTATCCGCGCTATCCTCCGTCGGAGATCCACCACCTAACGGCTTCGACTCAGACGCCACCACCGCATCCTGCAGGAACTCCACATCGCTGCCCTTTGTCAGCTCGAAGCTGATTCCGCCCCAGTCGATCGTCGCACGGCCCGATTGGTGGATGTTCAACGTGCCAACACGGCCCGCTGGGAGGTTGCTGTTCGTCGCGGTGATGAGTGAAGGGATGTCGTTGGTGGTTGTGGTAGGTTGGGAGGGGGCTGGGAGGCCGTCGATGGTGTTTTCCTTTTTGATGGATGGGATTCCGGGCTGTGCTTGTGTTTGTGCGTGGCCGGGTGGTGGGGCCACGGCTTCGACGGTATCTTGGTCCATTTCGTCGCCGGGCTGGGTGGGGACGATGAGGTTGGGCGTCGTGGGTGGGAATTGGATGAGGAAGAGACGGCCGGAGCGTTCGTCTTTGGGTTCTTCGGTTTTCGCCTCGCCTTCTGCTTGATCGGCGGGTTCGCCGTCGACGGGGGTCTTTTCGAGGGTGGTTAGGGTTCCGAGTGCCTTTTTGATGTGTTCGATATCTTGTTCGTGGCGGTCATATTCCTGTTTTTCTTCTTCGGTTTGTAACTTGCTCCGTGGATCCTTTATAGTGACCCGTTTCTTCTTCGGCGTCGGTTTGGGAGCTTCATCCGTAGCCTGAGGGATCGAGTCGCTCATAAGCACATCGCCATCCGTAGGTTCCTCTTTGATTCGTATCTCGCCATCGCCAGCAGCACGACCGCCCCTAACAGCCCTCTCACTAACCATCTCAACATCACCCTCATCATCGCCCTCCTCCGCCTCATCATCCTGTACAAACAAACTATCATCCCCCCCCTGCTTCGCCTTGGACTTCGCCTGCTTCCTCAACTCAGCAGATTTATTCGAACTCGCCTCCGTATTCACACCCACAGACCGCTCCTGATGCTCATGCCTCTCCACACGAACAGGCCTCAACCCCCTGCCCCCCCCACCGCCCACCGACCCTCTAGCAGGCATCTTCCCCTTCCCCTTCTCCTTCCCCTCAAACTCCCCATCCTCACCCTCCCCCCCCTCCTCCTCATCACTAATAATATTAATCTGCTCAATACTAAACCTGGGCCCAGAATCACTCCCTTCATCCGACGACACGTCCCCACTGCCCCCAGCATACTCCCCCCCCTCCCCCCCACAATCCCCGTCATCTTCCCCCCCCCCCCCGCCGCCCTCCCATACTTCCCCTTCCCCCCCCCACCCCCACCACCACTATACCCCCCAACCCCACCCCCCCGACTCCTCATCGACACCCCAGACCCCAACGGCCCCCCAACCTCCCCCGCAACAAACGAACCCCCCCTTCCCCTACCCCTGCCCCGCCCCCTCCCACCCCTCCCACCCCTATCCGCACCCCCCCTCACCGCCTTCGCCTCCGCAATCCTCTCCGCATTCCGCTCCGCCTCAAGCCTCTCCATCGCCTCGCGCTCCTCTTTACTCCGCCGCACCACCGCGCGCGGCTGGTAGCGCAGCGTCGGCTTGGGCGTGCTGCCGTCGGCGTTTAGCGGGATTAGAGAGCCGGCGGGCGTGCGCTTTTTGAGGGATTGGAGGCGTTGGACGCCGCCGCCGCGCGTAGCGGGGACGGGGGTGGGGGTGGGAGTGGGGACAGGGGCGGTGGTGGTTCGTGGGCGGGTTGTGGTTGTGGTTGTGGTTGTTGTTGTTGGTATGGATGTTGATGTGGATGCTTCGATGGGGGTTGTGGTGTCTGGAGGTTGTGTTGTTGTTGGGGCGGGGCCGGGGGCGGGGGAGGGAGAGGCGCTGTCGATTTCGATCGGGGTGCGCGAGGTGCTGGTGGAGGCGGCGCCGCGGCCGCGGCCACGGCCTCGACCGCGCGCGGCTTTCGGGGGCATGGTGTGCTATGTATGGTGTGGTGTGGTGTTTCTTTATGTATTTATTATTCGGTTGCGCGTTGGTTTGGTTGGTGGGATGGATGGATGGATGGATGTACCGTGGCTTTCGGATCGCGTTCGACGAGGAGGATTTAAGAAAGGATTAGGAAATAGTAGGTAATAATCATTCGCGGCATTATCGGTAGGTGGATGGACGATAACGGGGGGAAAAGAATGCGGGTTCGTGGTATAAAATGACCTTGGTCCAATTCGCGTTCTGCTCTCTCGCTGATTGTTGAACTCGGCATCAAAAATATGTCGGAGTTTCTAATATTCCGAGCATCGGGATAAAGTTTTGCCGCTAGTCTGTATCCGGGCTAGCGCGTTTCGGGCTCCGGCTGGGTCCGCGCTTTCCCGAAAATGGGTGAATGCGACATGCGATTTGTTCCAGTTATGCGCCGCTGGAATTAAACGGACACAACCTCGAAGAATGCAGATACCTAGACTAAAACAGACACTTGTATTGGGCTAAGTAGGTAATAATAGTAATGCAAGCAAAGTAATAAGAGAAGTAAAGACAAGATTACAAAAACTTAGAAAACGGAAACCTTGGTAGCAAGCAGAACAGATAGACATGTACGGGGCGCAATCAACATCGCAGCTTCAACAAAATAGACAACGGAGAAAGGATAGCCTGGAAAGGGAGAGGGATGGCTGATATTGCTGCGGCGACGGTGGATTCGGCAGGAGGCGGAAATCACGGGTCATGATTTGCCTCGGCGCATTCCCGCTGCCACCGTCCCACACCCATTTTTTTGGTAATTTTCGCTTTCATGGTGCTTCCATTCGGGGCTTTCGGGCTCTGTCTGCTGCCCAAGCCCCCTTTCAACAGCTCTTCAGGAACCTCCTAACAAACATTTTCTGCTGTAGAGGGCTAGAAAATATCGTTGCTTGGCCTGAGGAAACTGGCCGACTCGTGCGATGCCTCAATCAATCGCAAACACAACAAATACAGAAACAAATAAAACAAACATATTAAGAACATCACAAAAGCAATGCAACAACAGCATATAACTAAGACAAAATTTGGACAAAAAAAAATGCTTCGAAAACCACAACCGGTAATTCGGTCGGGGAAAATATCGCTCGCTCAAAAGATATATTCATAGCAAGAAAACGAGAAAATGAGAGATGGTGGGTTAAAGATATAGTGAACTTTTTTGGTAAAGCAGTTCCGGATCGGAGACTTGGGTGAGATTTTCTGTGGGCGCAGGTACGGACGAGCGAGAGCGAATAAAAGAGTGTCGTTGATGGGTTGGTCGGGTCCGAAGAGAGAAATTCGTAAATTCAAAAGGCCGTTTTACCCTTGACCTTGCCAGCCTTGTGTGAGACTTGGTGGAAGAATAAATACTGGGGGAAGAATAATGCGACAAAGCGAAGGCAAAATCTTCCAAAAGGGGACGACATTGGTTGTATAGTAGGGCAAATTTATGGCAGCAGAATCAAGAAATTCACTTCGACAACTGAATTGCACTGCAGAGAAACGAAAAAGGACGGCCAGCTTGTAACAATGACTTCGTTGATCACACTGACAGGGCTCAACTCCTGGGCACTACACATCGCCCGTAAACTGCTTCGTTCCTATCGCTTCCGCTTCTTGCTTTTATCAGCGACGCTGGAAGGCGCAGATGGGGCGGCGGCTAGTGCTGGTGCCATGGGATATGACTCTTCGGCTCCAGCAGAGGCAGCGTCTGCCTTTTTCACTGGAACACCCATATGGCGACCGTATCTACCTTTGCGACCGTTACCCTCGTCTTCGCTGATGCATCCTTCAATACCAATACCCGCGTCCTTGCAGCGCTGGCAGGGGCGTTGGCGGTCACAGCCTTTCTTGCTCTTGCGGCACCGTTGGCAACGAGGTTTGGTGGATAGGTCTTCCTCGTCCGCAGCAAGCTGATGCTGGAAGTTTACAGTGGATGACGCCTTGCGCGACGGAGCAGGGCTAGCCATGGGGGGAAGGGCAGATGGAACTGCAAATCCCTGGCTGCTGTTGTTTGCGAGAGCTTTCTTTTTACCGACGGTCGAAGCAGGACGGCTCTTGGTAGATTTTTGTCCTTTGGTGGACGAGGAGGTCGATTTAGCGCCCGAGGGTTTTGAAGCAGTCGAGTTGGCCTTGTGTTTCGGACGCTTAGCCTTGGGAGCATGGTCCTCATACACTGGGTCGTCGTCATATTCGTTCGCGATAGGTCCTTGACGGTTATTTTGGAAATATTCACTGTCAAGGTCATCACTACTGGGATCGCTGCTGTCGCAGCTGGGCAGAATTTCGTCCAAATTTTTGTGATGACGTTTGATGAAGCCCGGCGGGAGCATTGGGCTGGACTCCAACTTTTGACGCAATCGCGGAGGAAGATCGTCTTCATCCTCGCTGGCCTCTGCTCCATCCGTAGTGGCACCAGTCGACGATGAAGCATCAGCAGCACCACTGAAGGCGTCATCAAGCGTAGAGGCAGACGTGCGCCCGTGGGAAAAGTTGGACACATCCCCAAGTCGAATCAACTGCATGGCAACATCCTCATCGGAGATGCAGCTTGCAATGGTGGGGTCTGGAGTTGGCAATATGCCATGGCCGTTGGAGCGAGTCCCAGCAGTCGCGAAGCCACCCACGGACTGTGCATTGGTCCGATCGCGCAAGCGATGGCCGTGCTGAGGAAGCCCATGGGAGGCATACAGGTTATTAGTTGGCGTGTTGAGCCCGTATAGTGCATCGTGACGTCCATAATTTTGTGGGGATGGAAGGGGTTGATGTACGACATAGGGGCGCTGGGCAGGTCTCGCAAAAGGCGACGGGCCATCTTGGGCAGTAGATCGTCGTTGAGGAGAGATCGACGACGTTGAGGTGGTCAGAGGAACTTGGGGTGGCACAAACAGAGGAAGTTCCTAATGCAGAAATCAAGATAGTCAGTATAGTTCGTCGAGAAGCAGCCTCTCTGGATGACTCGATCGATAGTTCTTACCGAACTCTCAAACTTGGGTCGTTTTCTTCTGCCGTCTTGAAGAATGTTATCCATGCTGATTTCAGAACTAGCAAATTGTTCACTTCTGGCCTTCTTCGAGCCCGTCATGGACCCATGGTCGTCATCGTTGTCGCTAAATGCAGCACCATCGTCGTGGAAGCTGCCATGTGTGCTTGACCCACGACTCTTGATGCCAGATCGAGAGGGCGCTTTTTGGGCAGAGGCACTACGGCGTCCCCGACCGCCAGGCGAGATGCTTCGCTTTCTTGCGACTCTCGAGTGGGGTCGAGAAGGCGATTGGCCATAGTCGAGGGCCTGAGTAGGCTGTTGTGGGTGCAGCTGAAACGGCTCCCCTAGGCTGGGCCGCCGAAGGCTGTCCACCGGACCGTAGTATGCTGGCTGAGAATAGTTATCGGGGTAGCTATGACCAGGGATCACACGAACGTATACAGTCATGTTGTTCCTCAAGTTCTCATACCGTGCGATGAGGGTATTGCGATTCTCGTCCTCGAAGCTCACACAACTTGCAGCGCCCTCGTAGATGCCATAGAAATTCTTGACCGTGGTTACGATTGAATCGGTAGTATCGTGAGGGAAGATCTGTACTCGCATGGGGATGCGTGCTCGAACCTTGGAGTTCTCGTCCAGCAGTAGCTCAAAGGCGACATGCTTGGGTGACGGACTGGATGGGGTTGTTTGTTGGGAGACGGGGGCTCCACCGTAGGCATCAATGGGCGCCAGGGCATCAGGAGGAGTGGAATAGCCATCCTTCTGGATGACCTGTTGATGAGGAGATAGAGATGCCATGGTTGTTGAAGAGTGTTGAGGGTTGTCGGCCGGTCGAGGCAGTGGAGTGGAATAGGACCCGTTGGTCAGCTGAGCAGAGGTTGGATGCGATGGCTGGTCAGAGAGAAGGCTCCTGAGTTCCATCTATCTCCTACCAACAGCTCAAAACTCCCAGACCGGAAGAATTGACCAGGTCTGGATATGTGTTGATCGAGGTTGCGAGGGAGGGCAGGCTGTTCTGCTGCGCAAACCAGGAAAAAAAATTCAGGCTTGGAGACGGTGGAATAGCAGTCTGTGCAAGAAAGAATAAAAAACAGACAGTCAGTATCATATATATCAAATCGCCCAATGACGGCCACGAAACGAGCAGCAGGATGGGGGTGGACTAGGGATGGGGATGGCTGAGGAGGGATAGGCAGGGTGTGCTGGCAGTGGTGAAATCGGGGTTTGGGGCAGCAGGATGGGGGAAGCACAGGATGCAGCAGCGTGGGAGGGGGGGGGGAAGATACCTATACTGAAGCGCTCGAACAGGGTCGCAGACGCCCAGCAAGCCTGATCGCAAGAGAAAACGGGCGACGATGGGGAATGCAGCGGCTGTTGATGGGCTTGTTTCCTGGCCGTCTGCTGCCAATGCCAGTCAGCGACGAGGGTCGATTACGAGAGCAGCGGCAGAGTAGACAGCAGGACGAGTCTTACCTGGGATACTAGACTCACGGAGGGCTGCTCAAAGACAGCGGACAGCCATGCAGCAGAGGAGGCAGCGGGGGGTGGAGGGAGGATGGAGGATGGAGGAGAGGAGACGAGGTTGAGGTTGAGGTGAGTTGGGCGAGGTGGGAGCGAGCGAAGTTGCGAACGAACGCTGGACAGTTTCACACCACGGCGGGCCTGGCTGTTTAGCGGGACAGCAGACAACAACAGACAATATCTCCCGGGGTTGATAAATAGGTTTGTTTGTTAATAAACCAGAGAGGCCTGTTTATTTCTTCTACGCTTGAACATCCATCTGCCTGGTATTTCCTCCACTGGCGCTGCTGTTGCTACTACATCTTATGGCCGCATCTCGCACCGTCGCATACAGAATACCCGTCTCTCCATGCATAGTTTGGTGCTGATGCGTGCTGGAGTGCCAGTCCGCAAAGGCTATATATGCTTTCGCCAGCCCGTGCACATGATTGACAGAATGCGACAATGCATCCGCCGTCGAGGGCGCTGCTCTCTTCATATACGAGACAATCCCCGAGGGCGAAGCAAGCAAGTATTTCAATTTCCCCCTCGAAATGCGACAGCCACCCTAGACCCCTCGGACACTCAGCGCGCGGTACTCCAGAATAGATAACTAACTACACGGGCTGTCGGGGTGTTGAAAGACAGAGACCCGTCTGACAAGCCGTTCGCTTATTTACATGGCGCAACCCACCTCCATCCAACCCGTCGATTGTCGCTGGATGGGATGGCTTGACCGACTGACTGACTGACTGCCCATTCCCGTGCCTACAGAGGCCGTGTCTCGTGTGTCCACTGTCCAAGAATGCTGCGCATGAGCCGGACATATTTCCCTCCAGACATGGCATCCTGGGGCTACAGAAACTAACCAAGTCGGCGTGAAAAGAGGAGAAAAGCAGCCGTTTCGTTGGCTGGATTTGGGCCCTCAGCTCCCTGGTGCGGCCACGTCGAAGCAGAAATGGATGGATGGATGGCGAACTCGCGAGGGACCCTGCTTCGCCCAATAAATAATCAATCACTATTCCCCCGCGAAAGTTATCCGTCGCAGATCCTGACTTACCCCCCCTCCCCTCGCCTTCAAAATGGACATTCCCCAGTCTTTCCCTGGAGTATTTCAATCCCCTATTGCAGGCGCAAGCGCACTCCCATCGCAACCGGAAAGGATGCAAGAAATAAGCCAGGCAATTGCTCGGCGGCTCGGACCACATGAACCCTCTGATTTTCGCCGCCATGGCCCACTGACGACTAGTTAGTAGGTTTAAGTTCGCTATTTATTTTGTTTTATCAGCAGCCTGTTTTTGTTTATCGCAAAGCAGCCAGCGCAAAAGAGCGCCTGGCCGCCCTCCCCGGCGACGGGGCCAATCATGGCGGGAATGGCCCACTGGGCTTTTTGTGTCGCACTTGGCTAAGCACTCGACATTTCGTATGTGTTCTATTCGGCGAGATTTAGTTAGCTATCCTGCGGTTGTCTAAACGGGACGCGACGGGATGGAATGGCGTTAAGTATACCATGCCATGCCATGCAGTTGCTGTGATGCATAGATCGATAGATGGATGGACGGAGGGGAGGGGAGGGGAATGGTTGAATACTCGTGTTTAACTTATCTTATTCTTAAAATGAAACTGGCGCTGGAGAGAGATATCATAATAAAAAGGGCGCACTGGCGCATCGCATCCATCGCATGCTCTCCTCTTCAGACGAAAGCCCTTTACGACATCAACTCCTCCCCACGTAACTGACTACTGTAAGGGATAATAGCCAGCCCAGTGACCCTGAACCCTTACTTTGTCAACTAAACCCCAGAAAAATAAACAACTATCACACAAGCCAGGAATCCAGGATGGGATGGATCCATTGGGTTGATCAGCTGCGTTGACATGGCACATTTCCAATCAGATGTTATCGCCATGTGCAAGGATCCGGACCCTCATCCTCTGTCATCGTTCAATCATATTCTAACACGGCCAGTGGATTAATTCATGTTTCCTTGGGAGGGGAGGGGGGGAAGGGTCTGGATAACTAATAACTGCTTAACTACTTTTATTAACTCCACTGCAGTTTATTCGGTGTTGTAGATAGACGTTGAAGAAATAAATGCGCTTATGGATTCATTGGCCATGCATCACCCACCTACCACGCACTCTGCTGAATTAACTTGATGGATATGTATGTATAGTATACATAAGAAAGAGAAGCTGTTGATGAAGCAGAAGAAACCAAACCAACCACTCAGCTCCAGTCAGAATCACGGTTTGCTGGGCTGGGGTTACACTTTGCGGGGGGGGGGGGTCTATTAATGCGATTTTCTATTACCCTGGCAGGTAAGTTATAGGTGAGGAACGAGAGCGAACGAACGAGCGAACGAACGAACGGTTGGGGCCGAAACGAATGTGGGAGGTCATGTTTTTACTTGGCGCCGTTGATGATGTGTTTTTTTATTAATATTTCGGATCTCTTTGGCTGGATTATGATGGGTAGGGTAGGGCAGGGCAGGGCAGAGCAGGGCGGCTACGGGGATGGATGGATGGGATGGATTTGACGTGCTTGATAATTCCTTAATTGGGGTGACATTTTCCGCGCCAAACCCTTCAATTTTCAAAGGAGTCTCAATCAACTGGAGTCTGATGGAGGAATCAGTTGTGTTTCATTTGGTTGTGCGGCGTTCGGAACATCGTATCTTGCGATCCTACCTATGATCCGAGCCCCCAAATGATAAATCCGATCCAATCAATCAGATCAATCAGATCAATCCTGCCTGACCGCCACGGCGCATGTTTAACTTGGGCTAACTAGGTTCGACCCAGCACGCGCGAGATGAGAAAAAGGAACGGAACGAAACTCGGCGGCGGAAACGTGGGCTGCTTGTTTTCAAGCTTCCCATGAAGGTTTGAAGGGAGAGGAGCGGGGTGTGGAAGAAGTTTCGGCTCCGAGGACGAGGGTTTTATTCGCTGGCAGCCCAGCCCAACTTATTAACCGCGAAGGTTTGAAACAGGATTGTTTGAATTGGATTGGGGCGCAACCGTTTCGGCAGCGGACGGGGACGGGCGGCTGCGCAGCAGGTGGTGGGTTGGTTTGGTTTTGGCATCGGCCACGGGATCTGGGAGCGCGGCGGTGATGGGGTGGATATTGCGCAATGACATCGACTGTGGGACTCGTTTTCCCATTCTTCTGTGCCGTGGTTGTTGATGGCGGTGATGCGGCAGATTTGCGCCGGCGGGTCACGTGCTTTGGTGTTTGGGCGTGTTGCTCGACACGTCGGGGATGCAAACTATACAAATACTTGGATTGCAGCAGCACCACCAGTTGCATAGGGATAAGACGCTGGAGTTGAGGTCGCGTGGATAGCTGCAAAAGAATGCCGCGGCGTTTGTAAAAATAAAAAGTAGATGTCGGGGGTGAAAACACCCGCAACGGTTTCCCCGACGCTGCGGAAGACGCGTTCCTGGCGGCTCGGCTATGACGTAATCACGCTCGCTTGGGCTGGCGAGCCCCGTTACCCGCCGCTAGTCCGCTCCGGGACTAGCTTTGTTTATCGCTCCTGGCATCAACAAATCTAAACATCGCAGCCAGAAACAACAACATCAGCCAGCGTCGACGTCCTCTCCCGCCCTCTGCCCCTCTCCCGCCTCGACTGCCCCGTCCCCGCTGTGTTTCATGGCAGAGTCGTCTTGAGCCCTCTTTATCTGGACTTGCTGGTCCAGACACGCCACAATTGGCCTCTTGTCCGCTGCTGGCAAGCCGTTCAGGAGCCCCGGATACTGAGCTGCCTCGAGGTTCCCACTTCCCCAGACGTAAACATTGCCGTCCGCCCTGCTATTCCGTTCGAGATAGGCTTGTTACGGAGGTATTCTTTTGATTACGCCTCGTCATTATGGATGCCAAAGTAAGTATTTGGGTCTTGTTTCTATCCGTTGCCCCGTTTACCCCTTTACTCCCTATCTGGTACATACTGCGCCAAACCGCGTTGATATCGCCGGTTTCTTCATCCCATTTGGACCTGGGATAGCTATACACATTCACTTGCTAACAGTCGCGCTTTCATCCAGCCTCAACGTCCCTTTCGGACCCTTCGTGTTCGTGGGGACGAAAACATCCTGCCCCTTAACAACGCCGGCAAATCACTCCACCAACGGAACAAGTCTACACCGGCCCTATCCACGCTGGCTGGGCCTGGTGGAGTCAAGAATGCTGTTAAACGCACTGCATTCGGGGATTTGAGCAACACGGTGAATAATGCCACGCGAGCAATCAAGGACGATGCTTCACTGGCTGCGAAAGGTGTAGCGATCACCGAGAAGCCTGCCGCCTTATCTCGACCGGCCCAGCGACCTCTGGCTGCTGCCGCGGGAGTGAGAGCTGCCCTTACGAACGTTCATACTTCCAACACCAACGTGATTGATGCTGGTTCAAAGCAGTCTGCTCTGGATAAGCTCCCCGCGAATCCTCGGAAAGCTCTCGTGAAGCGTAGCAATACCGTGTATAAGGATACATCGTTGCCCTCTGTTGTGGAATCCGAGCCTATCAGCGGCCAGAGTCACCAGGCCACATCCGCGAATAACCCCGAGACTGTTAACCACGCGGCAGAGGCGGCTGCGGCTAGTGTGAATAAAATAAGCGCGACGGTGAATGCCAAACCGATGAATCTGATTCCGACAAATGATTCTGTGAAAACGCACCTCAATTCGGCTATATCTATCAGCTCAGATGAACCTGCGGCCCTACGATCCGATGGCGCATATATTGAGGAGAACGGGGAAGTTAAGCGGTACAATGAGAACGGAGACAAAATGCACGAACGATCTAGACACAGCTCGAAACAGAAGGTCTCCATTACCAAGGAGACTGTAGCCGTGAAAACTGTTGAAGCCGGCGTTGCTTCCACCGAAAACCCTGCACAAGCACGCGTTAGGTACGACCAGGTACACCTGCCATCGGAACCCGAGGAATACTGGGATGAGGAGGATGAGGATAACTACGAAGAAGACGGATACGTTACTGCTCGTTCCCAGCGATCGCGTGGTGACAATACCACTGGCGGTGCCACCGTTCTCCTGCTGCCAAAGGTTACACAGAAGGTCAAGCGAGAGCTGGCCATTGCGAAACAGGTTGTCGAGGCAACCCGCACCCCCGAAGAAATCGAGAGCGAGTGCTGGGATACCAGTATGGTTGCAGAGTATGGGGATGAAATATTTCAGTATATGAGAGATCTCGAGGTAATTGCTGTCTTTTAAACATTAAAAATATGCTTTGAACTAACATGTCCATAGCTGAAAATGCTACCAAATGCACACTACATGGATAACCAGGCCGAGATCCAATGGTCAATGCGTTCCGTCCTCATGGACTGGCTCGTCCAGGTCCACCATCGTTTTTCCTTGTTGCCGGAAACCCTTTTCCTTTGTGTCAACTACATCGACCGATTTCTGTCGTGCAAGATCGTCTCGCTGGGCAAGCTGCAGCTTGTTGGTGCAACCGCAATCTTCATCGCCGCCAAATACGAAGAAATCAATTGCCCATCCCTCCAGGAAATTATCTACATGGTCGATAACGGCTATTCTGCCGATGAGATCCTGAAAGCGGAACGTTTCATGCTCAGCATGTTACAATTTGAGCTTGGCTGGCCCGGGCCCATGAGCTTCCTTCGCCGGATTAGTAAGGCGGACGACTATGACTTGGAGACACGGACCCTTGCCAAGTACTTTCTTGAAATTACTATCATGGATGAGCGATTTGTTGGTAGCCCGCCTAGCTTTACCGCTGCCGGTGCTCATTGCCTTGCGCGATTGATGTTGCAGAAAGGGACTTGGGTATGTTTATCCCTATTTGATTCCGATCAAGCTTTGATTTGTTCTATTTCTAACGTGTTACGCAGACTCCTGCCCATGTTCACTATTCGAACTACACCTATTCGCAATTGCATCCGTTGGTCTCGCTCATCCTGGAGTGTTGCGAGTCGCCACAAAAACACCACGCTGCAGTCTACGAGAAATACTCCGACCGACGATTTAAACGTGCCTCTTACTTTGTTGAAAGTGAAATGAACAAGGGTTTTAAGCTCCCTGAGACTGCTCGTGAGGGATCTACTGCCCATCTCATTAACCTTTTCGATAACCCGTCACACAAACGACAGTAGATGCTACTTCCTTTTTTCGACCCCTATTTACGGCAGTACAACCGCATATTTGTTACTTGAATATTCCCACCCGGATATCAGATACCCCAACTATCTTGTCCTCTTGTTGCCGTCTCAAACAATTCATGACATTAACGACCAGAAGACACCAAGCCTCATCTCATACATATCCACACAAGACAGCCTTTCGTTATCCTGTCTTACGGAAACATTACACTATCCATTCCCTCATTTAGGCCACCCTCGCCGAAATTCTCTCGCTTATTTTCCTTCCCTACCTCCCTATCCTTTGCTATACTCGGAAGACATGGCACCTCATCTTTTTCCCTTTACCTTGTTCGGGTTGGCTTGCATACTGGCGTGTTAGCGGGATACTGGCGTAATACCGAATCATGGTTGGCGTTTTATGGAGTTCGAATCAGGCTGCTATTTGACTCCTTTGCTTTTCGTCGGATCGGTTACGGCTGAACCGGTGCCGTTCGAATCCCTTTTGCCGTTGCCATGCCGATTTATTTTTGGCTCACAGGACAGAACAGAGCACGCTTTTGGCACATAAATCCTTGCACATACACATGCACATACACACACATACAGAAGTTCATTTCATTCTTTTTTTAGACTTGTTGCCCGCGCACGTTCCTTCGTTCTTGCCTCTCCTTTTTTTCCATTTCCTCTATTCTGTCTTTCCTGTCTTTTTTCCCTTTCTTCTAGACAGCGACGCGCGTTTTGAGCAGGCGAACATTTGGGGCCTTGTCTTGATCCTTTTCTTTAATTTCTAATGGGACGGACGGATATGGGAATCGAATCGGAATCGGAATCGGGCTGGAATGCAATGGGGAAAGGTGGCAGATTTCCCGGTTTCGATCGATTGATTGATTCATTGATTGAGTATATTTGGGTTTGGGCTTAGGACGGACGGAAGGACATTGGGATTTTTGTTTGGGATCGTTTGGGTTTCTTTTTACTCTTCCTATTTTGTAATCTGGGTTTTGGGATGGGATGGGATGGGGTGTGCTATGGAGTTTTTCATCTTTTCCTTTTCCTTTCCTTTGCTATGTTTGTTTGTTTGTTCGGATGGAGGGATGGATGCGTGGGAGGCACTTTTCTTCTTCTTCTTTTGCTTGTTTGATTTGCTGGCTTTGCCAGTTGAGTTTCTCCTTTTCCTTCTTTTTTTTCTCTTTTTTTTTGTTCTTTTAGCAGGCTATGTATGTATGTATGTTTTAGCTGGGGTTCTTCGTGTTTTTTTTTTCTTTTATTAGAAATTCTATTTTATTCTGTGGATTGAAGTGAAGTGAGGGGTTTATTCTTTTTTTCTTTTTTTTAGTTTGCAGGGGTGCTTTGGGGCGCTTGGTGGTTGCTTGATTGTTTGCTTCTCGTAGGTGCGTAGGTGCGTAGGGAGGTTGGGGGGTAGGGAGGTAGGGAGGTAGGGAGTGGAGTGGAGGGAGGGGATGGATGGTCTGGATCCGTTCCACCCCTTTCCCTTACTTGTTCATTTTATTAACTTGGGCCGGCCCCTTTTGGTGGTCTGGTCTTCTGGGGACTATAAGAATGGATATGTGAGGAGGAATCACCCCTTTTTTGCTTCTTGTCTGGCTCCCCTCCATAATGATTTTTGGATAGGGGGTGTGGTGTGGTGTAGTTCCGGGCCTTAGGTCTATGTATGTATGTATGTATGTATGTATGTATGTATGTAAGTCGTTATGTGTTGATCATCTAACTATCTATCTATCCAAGAAAAGGAAAGAGTCGTAAATTCAAGAAAGAAGAAGCGAAAAAGAGCCCTAAACCTCCCTCCCTCCCTCCCTCCCTCCGCACACATCACACCACCCCCCCCCCAAAGAAAAGAAAAAGAAGACCCTACTGATCCTGCCCATTAAAAACAACCAACCTCCTCACAACCTCAATAACCGCATCCTCCCCCCCGTCCACATCAATCCCGGGATTATCCATCCGCCTTGCCAGCGCCTCGTCCAACAACATCCTCAACCGCGACGCCAGCACGCCGATCCGCGCCCACCCGCGCAGCCGCTGCCAGCCATCCACTAGCACCCCCCGGCCCAGCGTGTCGAGCGTTATCGGCCCGGAGAAGAGGAGGAGGCTGTATGCGTTGAACGCTGTTGGTTTCTGGGTTAGTATCTATTGTGCTAATTGGGAATGGGGGGGGGGGGGGGATGTATATAAACTCACGGGTCAAATCGCGGATAAACACCTTGCTCGTAGCCATCTTTGTGAAGTAGCTGACGTACGCGGCGGAGCCGGAGAAGCTCTGTGCGCCGAAGAGGCTGGAGCTCGGGTGCACGAATACGCGGCCGTTTTCCTGGTTGAAGTATTTGATCGTGCGCGCGTCTGGGTCTAGCTCGATGGTGCCGGACATGGAGGCGGCGAATTTTTTGTCCGGGAAGCTGATGTTGGCGATTTGCGGGTTGAAGGCGCCTGCGATGAGGGCGCGGAGGAGTTGGGTGTTGGTGTTGTGCGTGTTCCAGCGGTTGGTGGGTGGGGAGTCGTCTGGGGAGCGGTAGGTGACGGGGATGATGCCGATGTCCTTTAGGGAGCTGAGGAGTTGGGATCTGTTCGAGGAGATTTCGCGGAGGGTTTTGGGGACGAGGAAGTTGTCGTTGCACCAGGATTGGGTTTTCCAGAGACCGAATTGTCTGACCCGTTCGGACCATTGCTGATAGGCCGCTAGGTCGATTAGGAGGTCTCCGTCGCCCGTTGAGAAGGATGCTCGTGCCTGTTTGGCTTCTTCGCGTTTGTCGCGGGGTGAGATGAAGGGGCTTTTGACTGTGAGGATTGCGGCGATGGTCAGGCAGGACTCCATGCAGCCGAATATTGCGCCGTATATCATTAGTTTTGCGCAGCGGAGGTCAGTCGGGATCATTGCTAGATAGCGGCCTAGAGCGGTTAGTTGGTCATTATCAAGGGCTCCGATACGGTGGAGAAGCTCGAGAGCGCCCTCCACAGCGACGTTTTCGGGAGGCGTGAGCGTATCAGCAAGGAAACCAGAGACATTTCTGACTCCCCTCATCGCCTTGACAGATAGACATAACTGCTCCAACGGAACACGGCGGATTTCAGGTTCTGGCCTTGGAGCCATGTTGGCCTCGGCTTTGCGGGTATACATTTTGTAGCAGGTTCCGCTTCTGACACGCCCAGCTCGGCCGCGACGCTGTTTACAGGCTGCCTGGGAGGCCCAGACCTCTTCCAGCCGGACTATGTTGTCAGCGGGATCATACCGCGTTTCCTTCACGCGGCCTGTATCGATAACAGCAACCACGTCCTCGATTGTGATAGAGGTTTCTGCGACGTTGGTGGCTGCAATTATTTTGCGCTTCCCAGGCGGAGCAGGTAAAAAGACTCGTCGCTGTTCACTGGGCAGAAGAGATGCATGTAATGGTAGTGGATGTGCGAATGGGAGGTGGTTCAAAGCGGCCAAGCATCTGTCTATCTCCATTGTTCCAGGAAGGAAGATGAGGATACCCCCCGGTTGGGATTTTAGTTGGGAATCAATATACCGGACAGTGGATGCGATCAGGTCATAGTTGATCCCCATGCCGAGTTTTTGAAGCACAGAGCCGATGGCGAGCTCCGACGTGTCCTCGTCGTCCGAACCAGAATATTCATCCCATGCCAAAGATGAATTGCCCGGGTTGAATCCTGTTCGCCGGACCACGTCATCAATGTAAAGATCTTCCACCGGGAATGTTCTGCCGGATATATTGACCCGCCCAACCCTACCAGCTCCTCCAAAGTATTGCGTGAAAACATCAGCGTCAAGCGTGGCGCTCATCAAGATAAGTTTAAGATCCTTGCGTTGCTGAAGCACGTCCCTCAAGAGAGCCAAAAGGAAATCGGTGTCAAGACTCCGTTCGTGCACTTCGTCAACAACCACATGGCTGATATCGGCAAGGGAGCTGACAACGTCTGATCCACCCGTCTGCATACGACGGAGCAGAACACCGGTGGTCATGAATGTAACCTTGGTCGCACCGTACTTGACTTTCGAATCTCCTCTCACGGTATATCCCACCTCATCGCCAACTGTTGAGCACCGCTCGTCACTAACACGATCCGCGAGGCCAAGCGCAGAAATTCTCCTGGGCTGCGTACAGACAATATTTACTGCTGACCCTAGGTCTCGTCGTATCATATCGTCGAGGACGAACTGAACAGACTGCGTACTCTTGCCGCTTCCTGTCTCGCCCGATATTATAGTGACTTGATGAGAATTGACCGCCTGGATAATGGCCTCCTGCATGGCCCATGCCGGTAGTGATTGTCTAGCATTCATCATTTTCTGCTGGGCAGGAGTGGTTTGTTTCCGTTCCCATTCCGCGCGAATCGCCAAGCTTTGTGGTGATCCTGGGAGTAGGTTCAGGGGCCTGGGCGGTCTCTTTGTGGGCTTCAAAGGGGTTTGCGTTGATCCTCTATTGTTTGCGTGAGATATCGCCTCAACAGAAATAGTTCGTAGCTTCCCGGGGTTCTCCAAGACGCGAGGCAGGTTTTCCTCTAGCCAGTCAACAAGGTTGAATATCATGGGTTCGCCAAGGAGATCCTTATGGGCATGTCGTATGGCTTGTCGAATAGCGCTGAGTCGGATATACGCCGGAATATCCTTTGCTGAAATGGATAAAACAGGAGGACAAGCTGGGTATGAAGTCGCCGACGGCTGTTGGAAGTGGAAGGTAGTAGTGCATGGTAGATTCGCATTTTCGGAGACGATTTGGCAGGTCTTCGATGACGTCCTCTTGTATCTATCGCCGTATATTGCTTCTAATGTTAAATGTTCCTCCTCCCAAGCCTCTGTATTATCGACACCGGATTTAGTGAGCGGGAAATCACCGTCATTAACGAGCATATGTTGCAGTTGCTCAGCAGTCAAATGCTCATCTCCGTTATTGTTGTCAAGGACCTCGGCACAAAAATCTGCCGCATAGCCCGCAGTGGCAAGACGCTTGATTTTAGATTCCCTTGATAGATCTCCACTAGCCAGACTTATTCCAGCAGTGTATCCTTCCGGAAGACTCCAAGCTGGAAGATCATCCTCTGGAATATGTATCAATAACCACTCCAAAGCTTCCTCGCGATCTTTGCATTCAGAGACTGCCTCTTCAACATGGCTCCGGCGGAAGCCTAGCCCGGTAAATTCATTAACGATTCGCTTCTTCTCGGCATCCGGTATTTGAATGCTGTACGGATTCCAAATGGCACTTTGCCTGACCAGATCCTCAATAGTCCGACGAATCTTATTTCCCATCTCAACCTTAGAGGCACGTAGCCAGCGCTTCCCATCGGTATTCCTTGTATTCCCCGTATTCAAGCCAGGCTGGGGATTTGAATCCTGGGCCTTGGCTCTCTCCTTTTCCCGATCGGCTCGCTTCTTAGCAAGCTCCGCAGCGGCATTTTCACGCTCCTGCATAGCCATGAAAGGGTCTGCTTCATATAGCCAGCCCCTCCCCTCCTTCACGTCTGTATTTTTCAGTTGCGTAAAGTCGTCCTTCCACAGGTTTCGGTATGTGGGGGGCATCATCATGTGTAGGTTGCGCATACTGCATACACGGAAGAGGGCATACGTAGCGGCAAAATGGCGTGCTTCCATGGCTGTGGGATAGGCGGCCAGGTGCTGATGGGAAGCCGGTAGTCGAATAGGGGGTAGGGTAGTCATCTCTTTCGTTTTCGGATTGGTTTTCTTCAGGATGACGCTCGAGACGAACCCGTCCTTAGTTTTGTGCTTGCATAACAGTTAGCATGGCGAACGTAGGAGCCGAGAAACTCTGTATCTCTGATATATAACCTCGTACATACCATATTGTACTCCGGTTTCTCCCACCTCTGCTTCTGACAGTGCTCCGAGAGCATGTTCACAGGCAGCTTCCCCGTCCACGATGCGCCCCCAATAACCGTCCTGGCCGTCGGCTTCTTCGGCTGCTCCGCCGCTCCGTCACCGGCAGATCCATCTTTGCCATCCCGCTGCGGACCCGACTTGTTGCGATCCGAAGATTTGGATTTTCCCTTGCCGTTGGATTCGCCCGCGGCGACAAAATCGCTAATGGAGATCTCTGCTGGGGGTTGTTTGGGTGGGTTTTTGGATCCACCACGGGCGCCTCCTCCCTTCTTCGGGCCCATAGTCCGAGAATATATGAAAATGTGCGGTGCGGAATGGACGGCTGGATTTTGTGTTGTCGTCCGCGCCGGTGAGATCAGTTTTGATATCCCGCTCAGATCGCGGCTGAGTCAGCAGATCTTATCTTATCGGCGCATCTTATCTTGGCATTTCGGCGGAGGTTTGTTGCTTTTAATGTAGATATCTCCAGTCTTGAAACATTTGCTTCTTGACAATATCTGCTATGAAGGGTCGCTTGCTATAATCTCGCAAGATCACTGACCCCTAACGAGAAGCAAATCGTCTGGGGGAACCGAAATATCTGGACCACAAAATGAGCAGGGAGGTCTCCCCCAGCTCCAGCGCTGGAGACGCGGATGTCACAGCTGCAGAACCGCCATCGCCATCGGAGCGCGAGGAGCAAAAGAAGAGCCGGAATGCTTGTATGACCACTCTGCCGTCCTCCTGAGCTACCTGACTTTCCACTAATCCAAAATCCAACGCCCTCTAGTTAGCGAATTAATGTCGCGCAAGCGCAAACCAGACCACAACCACCAACAACAACCAGAAATAAAACCAACCCCCCTAAAACGCTCCACAATTTTTAACAACCGCGATAACCTAGGCGCCTACATCTCAAACCCCTCCCACTACCCTCCCCCAACCACCCTCTACCACAACGACGACTTCGTCGCCATCCGCGATCTATACCCGAAATCCTCCCTCCACCTCCTCCTCCTCCCCCGCGATCCCATAAAGACCCGCCTCCACCCCTTCGACGCCTTCGAAGACCGGGAATTCCTCACAAAGGTCCAAGCAGAGACAAAAAAACTAAAAGCCCTCGCCGCGGCCGAACTCCGCCGGATGTACAGCAGCACCTCCGCACAGGAGAAAGCGCGGCAGGAAGCCATGGCCGCTGACCCGCCACCAGACGAACTCCCGCCCGGCCGCGACTGGGAGGCGGAGATCATGTGTGGGATCCATGCGCATCCGTCGATGAATCATTTGCATATCCATGTGTTGTCTGTTGATCGGTATAGTCCGTGTCTGAAGCATCGGAAGCATTATAATAGCTTTGCGACGCCGTTTTTTATTGATGTTGATGAATTTCCGTTGAAGGGGGATGATCCGAGGAGACATCCGGGGAGGGAGGGGTATTTGAGGAGGGAGTTTAGGTGTTGGAGGTGTGGGAGGGGGTTTGGGAATAGGTTTGCCCGGTTGAAGGGACATCTTGAGGAGGAGTTTTTGGAGTGGAAGGGCTTGTGAGTTGGGGTAATGAGGGCTTGTTTGAGCTATGATTTGAATGATGAAATGCCTTTAACGTTTACTGGGGTGTGAGCATTGGTTGGGAGTCCTCCGATGTGAGGGCTACCTATTTATATATATATCGGTCTGCTCAGATGGTCCTGGACAGTGCTAGATATAGCAAATGATATTGGCTAAATACGGGACATTTCACATGATCGAATGCTATTTCTTGATATATCACTCCTATTACGCTGAGAGATAAAATTCAAAGTAGAACAACACAGTATATAATTCAAAAGCCTGAAACGTGCCCCCATAGTTGCTCCCAAACAAGTATAAACAATCTGCGAAGTGTATGTGCAAGATAATCTGAAAAATATAGTCATATACAAGTACATTTTCGTTAGGAACCCAGAAAGACAATAATATATTTTCTAAGTAATACATTTAAAATATTAGAGAAAGGGAGATAAATACCCCAACGCAAATGGCTAGTCGAACCATAATCGATGGCTATGACGCCTCGATTGACAAGACTGCCGTCGTCCTGGATGCACCAATCTCCCACACCGCATGGTTCCTTTGCCAATCCTAGCTTTAAAAGACGAGTGACAGCTGCGACCAACACGCCGAGTAATAGCATATTATATCATCCAAGACGGTATAAAATGTCTAGCTCAATCTCCACAGGTTGATTAAGCTCGGGTTTTGGATCGGCTTCCACTCTTCACCTTTCGGGCTTCGGGTCGGTGGATGTGATGCGCGGGGATCCACTCGGTGTTGTAGGTCTTTCCGGAGGTTCCGGCTGATCCTTCGCTTCCGCTGACCGAAGCCTGTTCCGCTTCGGCACTCTTGGGCTGTCCGGCTGACTTCTTAGGCTTATCTCCGCCCTTTCGCTTCTGGGGGAAGTAAGGGGCAACCCAGATGGTATAGAAGCCGTAGACGACACCAACGAAACATGCGAGGAGGAAGAAGTAGAGGAACAGACTAGAGGGTTATAGTATTAGCATTGAATGTGAATTAATGAGGATGACTCAGTACTTACACCTGGGGGTCGAAGATGCTAGTTTCAGGCTCCACAACGCTGATGGTACCGTTGTACGCTTGGATAGTAAATAGTTTGCCCTCAGAGTTGGCGACAATAGCAGCAAGATGCAGAGTCAGATCCTGAGGGTGCATTTCGGTAGCAAAGGCATACCCAAGGGCATGTTGCTCTCCGCCGGGAATTTCCACGCTGTAACGCGACGCGGTCAGGTTGCGGATATTGCGGCTGGGCTCGCCGGGGGCATCCAGAGTCCACAGGCTGCCGCCAACCAAGTTCACGGTGACAGGCTCAGGCTCCTGGTTGTTGAAGGCGACCAGTGCCTGGGTGGGGTTGCCGTTGACCAGCTTGACGCCAAAGATCTCGGAGTTGGGGAATGTAGCTGCGACGCTAACCGCCAGCGCGGGGGCCTTGACAGACTCCTCAACAGGGTCGGTAGGCTTGAAATTACGGACTCACGTTAACAGGCGCAGCATTACCAGTGACAGGCGGACAGTACTTACAGCGTCCTCAGCGCGCACCAGCAGGGCCTGCATGGCGAGCAGCGCAACGGATAGGAACCCGAATTTGCCCATTTTGAAAGAGATCGAACCAATGAACGGGAGAAAGGAGGGACGGGGGCAGGGCAGCAGAAGGAGAGAAAACCAGACGGCGAGGATGTCCACACTCAGGCTGAGAATCGGAAGACGAGGAAGTTGGAGGAAGCTTAATTTCCACGTATGTCACATCCGCGGCTAGAAACCCGGACTTTTGTTGCGCCGGGCCGCGTTGGCGCGTCGCGCGCGCGGGTTAGCCGCGCCGGATTGGGGCATTTTTTGGCGCCGACAGCAGCAGCAGCCAGGACATCGAGAATCGAACAATCAACTCCATGGGTGAAAGAACAGTCACGGAGCTCAGCGTGCGGCCATTATCACCCTTCGCGTGTCCCAATTCGCTTTCTGTTTAATTCCCCCCCCGCTTATAAGTACTGCCTGTCTGCGCCTCTGTCTCGTTTCCTCCGTCGAAGCACTTAAAAACTGAGAGCCTCCTCCCGTGGCCCAGCATGGCTACCTCCTCCGCCCAGGAGTTATTTACCCGCTACGAGGCGGTTAAAGCTATAGAACAGTCAAAGAATGAACTAATCGAGGTTGCTACAGCTCCTGTCACTCTCCCCTCACTTTGGCTTGCCTTACTGATCTCGCCCTGTAGGACCTGCTCCGGCGCGTAAGTGAGCTTGAAGATGCTTACGAACGAACCCGATTAGACCTTGCTCGCGAGACCGACTTTAATCGTCGAGTGCAAATGCATGAAATGGAGCTTATGGATCAGATATCGAAGATCAAAACCGTCATGGTACGTCCCTGCGCTCGGTTAAAATATCGGGAAAGCCCTCTAACCGCCAGCTTTCAATAGGACCAAGAACCTTTCGTACTCGTTTTACTAGATGGAGACGGCATGATATTCCAAGATTCGTTTCTACAACAAGGTGAACAGGGAGGAAAAGATGCAGCAAACCAACTTTGGGCCGCTGTCCGCGATTATACAACACGAAACCTCCCCAACATCTCCTCACCAAAGATTATAACTAGGGTATATGGAAATGTCAAGGGCCTGGCTGAAGCATGCTATAAGGCCGGTATTATTGACCGACCGGGCCTGGTTGACGAATTTATGCGTGGGTTTAATGGTAGTAGGCTATTGTTTGACTTTGTGGACGTGGGCAGCGGGAAAGATCGAGCTGACGATAAGATCTCTGGTGAGTGGCCTTCAATTCTTGGTTTTCGTCGTAATATATCCGTCAAATCTCGATATTTTGCTAATGCTTGAATTCCCTACTGCAGAGGTTTTTAAGCTCCATTTATACAACTGCCATTGCCACCAAATATTCCTAGGCTGCTCACACGATAATGGCTACGCCCGGCTGCTGGAAGAGCCTTTAGCAGATCGAGACCTTATCTACCGGATATCTTTAATCGAGGGAGTGCCATTTGAACGGGAGCTGGAGAACATTAAGTCTTCATATAGAGTGACCAAATTCGACGATCTCTTCCGATCATCCAAGGTCGTTACGGGGACACATTCATGGGTCGATTGGAATCGAACGAATCCCTCAACAACTCTACCAGCTTCTTCCCCGAGCCAAGTCCACAGCGTTACCCGTATTCCCTCAAACTCAACTCCTCCGACTAATGGTACCTCGACGCCCCCCACATGGGCGTCAACAACCGCAGCCAGCGCCGGAGGCCCATTGACAGATTTAACCTCGAAATCCACCAGCCCTCCGCCCCCGAAAGTCGAGCGGAATAAATACGGCCAACGCGTCGACAGACTTGATTTCAAAACGATTCCCAAAGACGAATTAAACCGCGTCAAGAAGCTAAAACTATGCAACCTCTACTATTTACTTGGCGAATGCCCCAACTTAAGCTGCTACCATACGCACGATCATAAATTGACGAAGAATGAGCGCACAGTGTTGCATGCCGTTGCCCGCATGACCCCCTGCCGATTCGGCACCGAGTGCGATGACCCCGGTTGTATCTATGGCCATCGTTGTCCGCAGAGTGAGGTTGGCAAGAAGGATTGTTTCTGGGGCTCGAATTGTCGCTTTGATGCTGCTGCACATGGGATTGATACTACTATTGTGAAGATCACAAAGGTGTAACAGTTGCTATTTGCATTTTCATTAAAAGTGGGTGGAGGTTACTTACTGCATGGGCAAAGGACCTCTTCCCTCTTCGATTTTCTTTATTTTAATCTAGTCCTTTGATCTTTTCGGGAAATTGAACCACGGCCGCAAGCGACGGGGGAATTTGTTCTGTTTTTTCGGGTCTTTGTCCACTCTCATACACCCCCCTGTCTCACTATGTACCTCCTATTTCGGGTCCTTTTATTTATCTACTATTAGCCCACTCATCTCTCCCCTCCCCACTTTCATGGATTCCTCTCGACCGGCTGACGGGCCTAGATCGTTCTTTGTCGTCTTTCTTTTGCTGTGTGCTTTACTCGACACTCGCTTCTTTTTGTCAATGGTTGTTTTTGCTCCTGGGGGAAATCACAAATGGACGGACGGAGGGAAATGGACTGGACTGGATCGGAATGGAAATCTACGGATGGAGTCGAATGTTAAATCGAATCTGGATTGTTTTTGATTTGCTTCAGTTGCCTAATGCCTGCCTATACCTGGTTCCACCTGCGCATGTTATGTCAGTTTTTCGGATCTGTTTTTATTTTAAGAAAGAGATGAAATGGAATTTCGATGCTCTTTTCTTAGTACTTACCTTCTATCTATTTGGTCTGTTTATTTTAAAGTGAGCAAATGACCCTACGGATGAAGAAGGGGGTGGAGATATTGCATTCCATTCTTCTTTTCGACCGCCTCCGCCCATTCTTTCGTTTTGAACAAGATGTGAGAGACTTGCAAAGAAATGATATCCACTTCCATCTTGACCATCCGATCCGATCCGTCCGCGTCTATCCATCTCTCTCCCACGACAAGCCACAGCACCCGACCATCCTCCCTGCCACGAATTCTCGGCCATAAGCTATTCTAACCCAAAGTTCCATGCGGAAACTCGCCTGAGCAAGGTTCAAAATCAGCACTACAGCTCGGGAAAAGCCCCAACATGGGCCCCATGCTGACACCATCTTTGCTGACCACAGCAGGCTGAAGCTTATTTGACAACCATGCCCCATTGAGCGGATATTGAAGCTGCATTGACTATGCTATCGACGGAGTTTCCCTAATCTCCGGCCACTTAAGGCCGATATGTACGGAGCAGACGGTTGATAAAATCGATGAAGAGCTCTTGATATATGTACTCCGTATGCTGGTATACTACCTAGATACTCTTTCTCCCCCCTTTTCCTCTTCCTAGCCATTCGTTATCTTCCACCCAGGGTTCCTATCCATCACCACCCACCATGCCCGCAAACGACAAGGTCAAAAAAGCCCTCTCACAGATCCAAACCGATCCCTCCAAACTCCTCGGCTTGAATATTGGTAACCATGCCAATGTCAAACCGGGCCAGTATATTCCCAGAGCAGGTTAGCAAAAATTGTTCAATCAACGCATCCATAGCATAAAAATGTCAACCAAAAGAAGAAAGTTATCTAAAACCAATATGAATTAAATTTAATCAATAATACAGACGCCCAATCCGCCCCCGAACTCTTCCTCCCCAACCCCCCCGTCCCCGCGGGACGCAACACCTACATCCTCATAACCCTAGACATCGACGCCCCCTTCCCCTCCCTCCCCATCCTCGGCCCAATCCTACACTGGATCCAACCGGGCCTCCAGCCAACACCCACACCCACACCCACACCCACACCCACACCCACACCATCATCAACCACCGACCACACGCTAAAGCTCCAATCCACCGCCCCCTTCATAACAAATTACATCGGCCCCGCCCCGCCGCCGGGAAGCGCGCCGCATCGCTATCTCTTCCTTCTGTATGAAGAGCCGGACGGGTTTGAGGCGGGGAGGTATGCGCCGATTGGGGGGAGGGGGGTGGGGAATTTGAAGAGGATGTGGTTTGATTTTGATAGGTGGGCGGGGGAGGTGGGGTTGGGGGGGTTGGTTGCGGGGTGTTGGTTTTTGAGTAATTAGGTATTGTGGGGGTTGGATGGGCGGGTGGATAAGTGTGTCTGTGTATACTGCGGCGTGTGTGAAGCGAGGGCATGGCAAGATTGAGTGGTTTCAGTATGTGAAGGAGAGAGCTGATAGTGGTGTTGAAGTTGGTAATGAGGAATGTAGGTCTGGCATGCTGTTTATATTATCTCTGGTTATTGTGTTAAGGAGGCGGAATGTAGGTCAGGCCTGCCAATAGCTAGAATTAGCTCAGTAAATAAATGCGAGGAGGATAATTAGTTAGTTAGTTACCATGTTGCGTTATAGCGGGTGTCCTCATCTCTCTTCCTGAAGCATTAGAGGCTAGATAACGAAACAAATAACTGCAATCATTCTCTTGATATAGGAATAAATAGCCTTCTGCCGACGGGGTATATAGATATAGATATAGATAAGATGTAAAATAAAATAATACATTAATAAGTTATAGTTCATGAGACGCATGGGACATCATAAAAGACGCAATCCCCCCTTTACTCACATAATCGTCGTCCCATACATCCGAAACCGCCTCTCCCACCCAAACCCATCTCCCGATTCCCCCTTTCGACTCCGAACCCCAAACTCCTTAATGCAGCACTCGAACGGCCGCGTCGATGGCTTCCCGCTGCTCCCGCCAATGTCAAACGCAGCCGGGTTAGCGCTCTTCCGCTCCTCTAGGTCGCCCCAGAGGATGAAGAGTTTCTCGCGCAGGGAGGCGAGGATGTCGGGGTTTGCGCGGAGGCTGTGTGGGTGGGGTGGGTTAGAATGAATTCGCCGAGTTGGCGATTGGTTGGGGGCGAATAGGAGGGAAATGGGTTAAAAAATACGCACTCAACAGCATCAAGACCAATCAAAAACTCCGCATCACGATCAGCTACATAAACCATCATCCGCTCCCGCTTCTCGTTGCGATTATAATGTGTCCCCGGCCCGGCGTCTTCAACTAGCAGACAAAACCGCCATTCCCACTTCTTCCGTCTGGGCTCGTCGTCTTCGTTTTCGCTGTCCCCACTACCACTGCTGCCATCATCTGATAACATGGCTCGTTCGACATCATACTGCACGGCGAAGTCTTCTAGGTTCGGGGGGAAGAAATCGACAACGCGAATGGAGGCGCGGTAGCGCACGTTCTGGAAGGGGAGGGTGTATTCGATACCACTTGGGGCGGTATTTTGATGCGAGGGGTTGGAGAGGATGTTGGAGATGGATCGGAACGGGATGGTTGGTTTTTGAGCTCGGACTAGATGGGAGGAGTTAGTTTTTTCGAAGGTGATTGAAGAGAAGGTTTTCGTACTGTGAGTATTTAGTTCGTCCCGTTTTACTACTTGGATCGACGTTGCGATTTGCGGCTGGTCATCATCGCGTTTATTCTTCTTCTCCTTTGCCTCCTGCTTCCGTCTCTGCTGCGCGAGCTTTTTCTTCGCGTTTCTGCTTAGGTTCTCCGTATCGGGGTTTGCTTTGCGCTTACTGCCGTTATCGCCAAAGCGGCCATTCCCTCCTTTTATCCGTTTCCAGTATTCGATTTTGCGCTTAACGAGGTCCCTCGTCTGCTCGTCCGAATCATTGTCGTCGATGGGTATCACCTGGACTTTTTCGGGATAATGGCGATCTGTATGAAGGCTCCCTTCCATCACGCTGCTCATCCTTCCTATCTTGACATTGACGTTCTGAAGGAGAAGGATGTCATTTTCTTTCACATTCTGCCTCGCGAAATGCGAGTGGGGTTCCCAGAGCGTGACCTGCAGCGTCATTTGGCCCATGGGGCCCGGCCAGTCTCGTTTAGGCCGTGTAGTGTAGTTGAATTCATCGCCGTCGCGGGAGTGGCTGTCTTCCGAGTAATTAAAGAGCTGCTTGTTTTCGGTATAATCGGTTACGTAGAGCTGGAATCGTTGGTAGTCTTCTGGGTATGTTTTGACCACTTGGACGATGAGGTCCACGAATGTGCCACAGGCAAGGTCTTTGATCAAGGAGAATTTGGTCCGGACCGGAGCTGTAGCCTTCTGGACTACAACTGTACGGGCCGCGGGCGTAGTGGTTACGGGCTGTGGTGGTGGGACACCGGATGATTGGCGGTCTGGTCCAGCACTCCCACCTCCCATCAAGAATAGAGCGTATGCTCTTTCAGAGGGATTCGGGTCAGTCGCTTGAGGGTGTTTTATTATCCAGGGCCCCGCCTTCTGATTCGACCCTTTGCGGAAAATCACCCAAGGGATGAGATCCCTTTGCGACGAGAGCCCGATGATTGCCCCTTGATATGACCGTATCTGGATAGACTATCAGCGCAAAGGCCACGTTTGACTTTTATATAAGATTCAACCTACTCTGATCGTGCGTAGGAGCACAACGTCCCCAAGTTGAGGATCCGGCAGGAAGGACTCGTCATTGCTGAAATACCGAATTTTGAGGCCGTACCAGGCGTCCGAGGCAAAGTCTTCGTCTTTGAGGGTGAAGGTCGACACTGATGAGGATCCACCTGATTTTTTTGGGGGAAGCGCGTCTACCACGACGGCGATGATATTGACCACCCGCTCCGTCTTGGTCTTGGCTGTGTCGACGCTGTCGAATCCGACTGGTCGAGACGGGGCCATAATGGCCTATTATTGAAGGGATAGCAGGGACAACAAGCCGCTCAGTAAATCAATGCCAAAGAAACGCGTATGACATAAAAATAAAACGGCTGGATACCCGATTTAAGGGTCCAGCGGGCGATTAGACGCGGTATATAAGAATATCAACGCGTTCGACGGCTATGTGAGTGGTGGCCAAACGCGCATGTTTTGGGAGGCTGAGATGGCAAGAAAACAGCGTTTTAGATAGCAAATTGCGGCAGAGACAGATTGCACATAAAGTAGGATAAATATCAAACTTGAAGTAACGTCGCTCGAACGGGCTGCGCTTGGTGGTGGGGGATGGGTAGAGTGTATCCCGATATATGCGTACAAGGCGCAAAGGCGAGTTAGCGGCCAGAGGTGCAATTCTAACGCAAGAGGTGAGAGTAGCTGCAGCACGTATTCTCTATCCCCTCATTCCTCCCATCTGTCCGGCCATGTTCATGTAGAGTGTACGTGGAGTGGTGTGTCGTTGGGCTGATCTGGTTTTCTTAGGTGGAAGATATTTAAACTAAACCGACCCATGGATCGTGTGAGATTCCAACAACTATATTCTCAACCCAAAACGACATTTATAGAATACCACAATAATATTAAATACATAAACTAACATAACAGGTCATTAAAAATAGTTACAGCAATAACAGAGCTATCCAAAAGAAGCACCTTGCTATCAAAATCTAGAGCAGATCACCCACAGTCTGCCTATCTATCAGTGACTCCAATCAATCAGTCAGGAACAGGGTTCGGAAACAAGATTCAGAAACAAGATTCAGGGATTTAGATCATTCTTTCTTGCCTCCTACTTCTCAGTGAACACACTCTTCAACCTTTCCCACGTCTCCTTCTCGGCGGATTTATTTGAGATCTGGTGTGATGCCCATTTGGAGAGGGACCGTTGGCACTTTGAAGCTTCTCCTCTAGATTGTTTCTAGATTTTCGAGACTTTGCGCGTGAGTTGTTGGACCTCCTAGATCGTGTGGACCTTTTTGACACTGCGGACCGAGCTACCGTAGGGGTTCGATTTGGCGCCGCCACATTTCCATGACGTGGATTGGGCGATCTTCTCTCCTGTAAAGGCTCACTCGGTCCGGTTCGCGTCCAATCCATTGCAGTGAGTATTGTGGAGTGATTTGAGCCCATTCTCTCATTCACCTGGTTTGGAATTGAAGAAACAGAATTGGACGGACCAACATCGTTCTGCAGACCTCCTACGGGGGGATGAGGTGAGACAGGAAAACACGCTTGAAGAAGTTCATAGGCCGATGGGCGCCTGTCGGCAGTATGGTGGGCCATCAGTCTGATTGCTGGACTTGGAGACCAGTTCTGAACTTGGGGCATCAAGCACTCATCTATGGTAACGACAAGCGCGTATATATCAACTTTTGGTGTCTGGGGACCACCACTGAGAATTTCAGGCGCCATATAGGACTGCGTCCCGATGCGAGTTCGCGATGCATCGATGACCTTTGCAATGCCAAAATCAGTGAGATAGAAGTTCTCGCCTCGGTAGAGTATGTTCTGAGGTTTTACATCCCGGTGCAGGATTGGCGGATTGCGCGTGTGGATGTAATCCAATGCAAGCAACATTTGGTAGAACATCCTCCCTGTTGTATGTTTCGCCTCATCGGGTGATTTGAATTTGGAAATCTTCTCCTTGAGGCTCCCTTCGTAAATGTCCATGAAGAGTTCAATGTTCTGCCCGATCTGCCAGCCCTGGTGGAATGTATATGTCACGATATGATCCTAGTGGAATCGTGAGCGTGGGGGGAACAGACGGACGGAATGGGAGCTTACGTGCTTCAGTTGCCTAACCATATCGACCTCTTCTCTGATTCTCTTCCTGAAGGCGCTTTCTGAGTGTATACCCTGCTGTGGTATTGGCATGATCTTGACGATTTTGCGGGCGTAGTGTTCGCCATCATACAAGTCGACAACCTCGTCCACGGAACCTTGTGCGCCTGCACCTAGACCCTGTATGAATGCATATCGGATCTCCTGGCCTGGCTTCGGCTGGTCTGGATGGGTCACCCGTGTGTTGTGAGTATTTACGGTGGTGGTCAATGCATACGATTCAGATTCGAGGCCGAAGAGTCTTTCGTCGGCTCCTTGGTAGGTCCCCTGATATTCTTCAGGGATAGGCTGGCGAACAAACGCAAGTTTTTCTTCAGAGAACACTGCCGCATCTTTCTTTGCTCGTGGTATCAGGAGAAACCGTGCACAGCCAATCTCGAAGGTCCACTCCTGGTCAAGCAGCACAACACATTGTCGTGGAATTTTCCATATCTGAGGGTGGTCGGCCTCTTGGTAGAGGGATGTATTGGCGCGTTTAGATATGTCGTGGAGAAGGAGTTCTCCACTTCGCGGATTGAAATCAAAGTAGCACTGATCATTCCTTGACCAGCGTTTGCCAAGGATCACATCGTTGGAGCTAGCCCGGCCGAACTTGACGAGATACGACGGCGTTTTCGACGGCTGTTCCAAGCCGATTCTTAGGGCATGGCCGGAGCGGTCGCGGGGATCCGCCCGCCGTCGTTGGCGGTTGGCAGGGTCCTGGACGATCTCCTTCGCGAAGTCATCGAGCGGAGAGAGATAAAATACAGTGCCGGGTTCATCCATCTGCACCACCTTTCTGGGGAGATAGAGAGGGTCTCAAAGATACTAGTAGTAGTAGCTGTGAGAGACAAGTCGGGCTGTATCTAGATGTCAGTCTGCTGGCAGGTTGCACAGACCACCCGCGATGACTTGGCAGCTGCTGTCCATTGGCCCAGCGCTGACCGGGACATTTGTTGAATATCAAACATCAAACTTGTCTTTCCCTTCACTTCTCCATCACCATCCTCGCTTGGGAGGCTGCTGTTCTGACAATCATGTACCTCAACTTCTCTGTGTCTCCTACCTTGATCTTTCCCTCCCTCCATGAATGAATCCGACCACGCATGTACCACAGCAAACATCTGTCTCTAACATGCAACCATCGGTCGCGACAGACAGCCATGGCCGCGAGGCTTGCGGGCCCGTTGACGCCCAATCCAAGATGTATGAGACTGAGGGCTCTCAAGTACGTAGGCCATGGACTCCAGAACCAGAACCCTACGATCCTGAGACATACGTGGCCTGGGGTCGCAAACATTACGGCGAGGAGTGGTATGAGCTCCGGAACGCTTTGTTCAGTGAAAGGCTAGGGAGCGCCTACAATATCCGTCAGCGAGAGCTGAGACAGCTGGAACGTGAGAAGGAGGGGAGGACGCTGGCCGGAGAACTGGCAAAGGCGGGGGTTGACGAGCATCACACCCCTGCACCCACGGCACCACCAGCCGAGACCAATGACGATGCCGCCAGTGACCACCATAGTGTTAGTACTGGGTATAGCACCTATCTACCCACCGATGACGAGCGGTCGCCAGAGCCAGAGGATCCATGGGAACGACTAGAGTGGCGAAGAGAGCGTCTCAACTATGATGAGCGGCTGTATCAAATAATGAGGGTTAGACTTAGAGTCACGCTCGAGGATAGAGTCAGATCACAACGTGAACGCGAGGAACGCGACAAGAAAGACAGCGAGGCGTGGGCGGAAATAGTAAAATGGAAAGGAAAGAACGATCGGAAGTACGAAGCTCTAAAGAGAGACCACAACCTCCGGATACAGGGCTGGACCCAAGAGCAGATTGACGCCCAAAAGCGAGAGCAGAAAGAAACGCGCCGAAGGGCACGGAGAGAGCCTCACAGTCCGATCACTGGACCTCTTGGAGGAGGAGAAAATGACGCAGAGGAAGGAGAAGTGACTCTTGCCCAGTGGCGTGAAATAATGAAAAACGTTCGAAAGGGGCTCAAGTCGCCTACTGATTCTCGCAGCTCTAGCAACTCTGAGCCAGAATCGCCTCCCCAATCCCAAACACCAAACGAGAAAATTTTACGCAAGACCCGAGGAGGAAGAGTCACAAAGAGTGCCCCAAAGAACCAAGGTATTGCTAGGAGGAACAATCCGCGGCAACCTAAATCGACTCCTACAGAGGCTGAAATACGCAGCGGAGAAAGACAGACACGCAAGAGAGAACCCAAGGTATACAAGAAGGAGCGAGAAAGCCGACGACTCGCCGGTGTTTTACCCGAATATGGCATGCTTCCAAAACGAGGTGAAGCACCAGAACTCTACGAAGCTCCATTACAGCACCCTCCGAGTGGTCGCAAGCCGAATCGTTTAGAATCCCGTGGCCGCTCCGCGTCGAAGAAAAATACTAAGAATGCCAATGCTCAAAGAGTATCGAAGTCTACACAACACCGCCCAAGTCGCCAAAAGAGATCAAAGAGGCGATTATGAGGGCGAGCACATTCCAAGATTATGATTAATTGGCTTATACGATGAAGCTCTGTCCATCCTGATGCGGCTATGCTAGTTGGTTGCCTCCATCAATTACAGCAAAATGGTTCCATCAACAGACAGACTTTGCCTCACCAATCCGGCGGGGTCCCGGCTCATACCCATATCAGTTCCTTCCTTGGCATTCCGTCAAGCAGAAACGAAATCTAGTATATCAACAAGTCCGATCATTTACTGCTCTGATCGGGCTGCGGCAGGTCGCCGAGCTTCTGAAGCGACACTGTTCGCTAGCCTGGGCCTATCTCCGTGGTAGGAATACTTGGCAACTTCCAATAACTTGTGTTATTCTGCACTTGATATCCCGAATCTTAGCGAAATTGCCTCCAGTACATCTCATTAAAGCAACAAGCTGTTTACTTCCTGATATATGTGTACCCGCTACATATATACATTGACCTCGAGCATTATCAACCACCACGCCTAGTGGGGTTAAGACGCCCAAATCTGGAGCCCGACGAGGACGCTGACCGGCCTGGGGAAATCCGCATGTTACAATGCAATGGCATTTTCGATGCTCGACTTCCCCTTCCCGCCTTGTATACCACCGTACCTAGAAACACATGAAAGTTCGAGACATGCTTTCGAGCAGCCGTCTACAGATGACGGACGTACCCCTGGTGGTATTATCACGACACGCATAGACTCCGCCAATGTCCGCATCGCCTTGCGAACTGGGAATTTTGTGTCTTTCGGCGATCCTAGCTCAAAGCCAGACCCGACCAACCCCTGTCTTTTACACTGGGGCCGCGTCTTCCCCGTCAACCTAGTATCTACCAACACCCGAGTATCAGCCATGTCTAGCTACATGGCGTTTGGCCGTTGGTGATGATATCGGCTAAAAGTGCAGAGTGGACGCCGGTTGGTATGATAGATACATGGCGAGTGCAACTGAGCAGGGTATGGAGCAGGTGGATAGGGAGGAAGAAGTAGGTAAGGGATATCAGTTGGACGGATGGTGACTATCCCATGAAGGTTGTTATTATGTAGCATGTCAGGGATTGTTAGAAGAAAGACCACAGCATGCCTGAGAATATCAGAAGCGAATTTAAAGAGTTTTGTCTTCTCTTTCTTTCTTCTTTCTTCTTTCTTCTTTTTTCTTCTTCCTCGTCCCCTGTTTGTTGTTTACAGTCTTCTAAGGGGGCCATAAACACAATATAAGAAAGGCACTGCAGTTAAGCATTTATCATATAATAGTCATATAATTAAGAATAATATCTAAAAAAAGCCCCCTCACCCTCCTTCCTTCTAGTGAAATATAATAAGCAGTAGAGGTTTGTTTTCTTGCAAATAAAGCCCATAGGAAACTCAATGAACGTCACCTTTAAGCCATGAAGCTTACCCTGCTATTTCTTGGCGCCAAGACATGCTAGGAAAAATACGACAAAAATAAAAATTACCATTGTATTGTATTAGGCTGTAAACACGTGATATTTCTAGAGATCCATGGATGGATGGATGGATCCAAGGGATATGGATGCCGCGACGCTGGAAGATAAGAGAGGATTTTATGAGAATTTTTATTCAGTTGGTTAGGTGGGTTTGTTTTAGCATGTTCTTTTTAATATATTTAAAGTACTGTACTGCTAAATATATACGTGGCGGGAATGGAACCTATTTTCTGTGTAAAGTTGAACTGTCTGTTAACATAGTTCAGTTGGCTGGTTGGAGAGCAGACAACCCTTTTTAAAAGGCTTTTCTTTTTCTTTTTGCACTGACTGCTTGAAATAAAGGAAGTTAAGCTAATCGGGGATAAATTGAGTCGAGGTCTAATGGTTTGGATTTTTCTTCCTCCTTAGGTGTTTCTCTTGATGCATGTACGGAGGAACTAGTAGTTACTAGTTATGGGATATACCTGATGTGAAATACGGCCTGCCTGTGTGCATCTGGGGGGTAACGAGGAAGGACAGTCCATTACTTATCCTTCATTTATAAGTAGAGACTGAATATGCCGTTTCGTAATGTCTGTAGCCAGGTCGAAGAGGGATGTATGTCTTCTGGGGTGAAAATAAAATACAAAATAAATACACGGCCGGCGGAAGGTTTTGCCGCCCGGCCCAAACGAGAAAAGCCCCTCCGTTGTCCAGCGTCCATCCTCACCTCGCAACCTCACCCCAAACACAACGCAAAACATCCCCTCGTCTTTGCCCTCTCCCCTGCCACCGCTCCCCCGTGTCTCTGCTGTGCCCTGTCTTGCCCAGCTGCTGCTGCTGCTGCTCTCGTCTCGCACCGCTTCTCCCCAGTCTGCTCTCCCTGCGTGTGCCCTGTGCTGTGCTGTGCTGTGTTGTGCTGTGTTTTTCTTTTCTTTCTTCCCCCACCCTGCTGTAGCTGCCACCCGCCACACC
Organism: Onygenales sp. PD_10; assembly: GCA_032988465.1. NCBI lineage: Eukaryota > Fungi > Ascomycota > Eurotiomycetes > Onygenales > Onygenales sp. PD_10. The sequence continues at coordinate 152,762 of JANTQH010000058.1, read as the reverse complement.
GCCCACCATGGCTGAGCGCTACATCCCCGAGCATCGTCGCACCCAGTTTAAGGCCAAGAGCTCCTTCAAACCAGATGAACTCCGCCGTCGTCGCGAGGAGCAGCAGGTTGAGATCCGCAAGCAGAAGCGCGAAGAGAACCTCGCCAAGCGGAGAGGCATCCAGACCCGTGATGGCGGCATCGGTGTGGGAGGAGGCTCCCTGCTGGCTGGCTCCGATAGCGAAGAGGAGGGCGGTGCCATAGAGAGCGAGGTATGTACACGATTTCTATTTGTTTTTCTCCGTTGTTGTGGGTTGTCTGCTTTTCGGTCTTGTTTTTCATTTTTCACTCGGTTTTCTCCTCTGCCCGCCTGCTTTGTATCATGCTGTGTATCATCCACACACGACACGGGTCTTCTGGCGCATGTCTGGCGACGATAGGATGTGATCTCGTTCATTTGCTTCTGATATGGCGGACGACTTTGCTGCATTGATCGTTTGGATCGCATTTTTGTTGCAGGCCGTTGCTAACTCTCCTCCAGCTGAACGTCGAACTCCCGGAAATGGTCAAGGGTGTTTTCTCCGACCAAATTGACATGCAGATCCAAGCCACTACCAAATTCAGAAAACTCCTGTCCAAAGAGCGGAATCCTCCCATCGAGCGTGTCATCGAAACTGGTGTCGTCAGCCGCTTCGTCGAGTTCCTCCGTTCCCCGCACACCCTCGTCCAGTTTGAAGCTGCGTGGGCGTTGACAAACATTGCCTCCGGGTCCGCACAGCAAACCCAGGTTGTTATCGAGGCCGGTGCCGTTCCCATCTTCGTCGAACTGCTGAGCAGCCACGAGCCTGATGTGCGGGAACAGGCTGTCTGGGCCCTGGGTAACATTGCTGGAGACAGCCCTCAATGCCGTGATTTCGTTCTTGGTGCCGGTGCCCTTCGACCGCTCCTTGCCCTGATTGGTGATGGCCGTAAACTCAGCATGCTCAGGAATGCCACCTGGACGCTGAGCAACTTTTGCCGTGGAAAGAGTCCCCAGCCCGATTGGCCAACTGTATGTTCCCCCCCTCTCTCCTTTATTATCCGATCGCTAATCATCTCCCCGTGACTAGATCCTCCCCGCCCTGCCCATCCTCGCCAAGTTGGTGTATATGCTTGATGATGAGGTCCTGATCGATGCCTGCTGGGCCATCTCTTACCTGTCTGATGGACAAAATGATAAAATCCAGGCCGTGATTGAAGCCGGAATTCCCCGCCGGTTGGTAGAGTTGTTGATGCATGCCTCCACCTCCGTTCAGACTCCCGCCCTGCGGTCTGTCGGCAACATTGTGACCGGTGATGACGTCCAAACGCAAGTGATTATCAACTGCGGTGCTCTCCCTGCCCTGCTCTCTCTCTTGAGCTCCACCAAGGATGGTATCCGAAAGGAGGCCTGCTGGACCATCTCCAACATCACTGCCGGTAACTCTACCCAGATCCAGGCTGTTATTGACGCCAACATCATCCCCCCCTTGATCAACCTCTTGTCCAACGGAGACTTCAAGACCCGAAAAGAAGCTTGCTGGGCCATCTCGAACGCAACCTCCGGCGGTCTGCAAAAGCCCGAACAGATCCGCTACCTCGTCTCGCAAGGATGCATCAAGCCTCTCTGCGACCTCCTCGCGTGCCCTGATAACAAGATCATCCAAGTTGCCCTCGATGGTCTGGAGAACATCCTCAAGGTCGGAGAGATGGACAAGGAGTCTGGACAGATGGGAGACGCCAGCGTGAACCGCTACGCTCTCTTCATCGAGGAGGCTGGTGGTATGGAGAAGATCCACGACTGCCAGAACAACGCCAACGAGGAGATTTACATGAAGGCTTACAACATCATCGAGCGATACTTCTCTGATGACGAGGAGGCCGGCGCTGACATTGAAGAGCTCGCGCCCCAACAAACACAGGCCGGCTTCACCCTGGGCACCAACCAGCAACAACAAGCTGGACAATTCAACTTTGCCAACGGCGGAGACAGCATGGACATGTAAATGCCAAACATCCTGTGGCCTAATTTGCATACCACGACTTCTTGGTCCCATTCGATGGTACATTTCTCGTACTTCTAAAATCTTTCCTGCTTTGTTGCGTTCCAGCACCCAGTGAGATTTGCACTTTATGGATACGGATGTTGCCAATAGTTCGTTTATTATCAGGCACGCTTTCACAAAATTCTAACATAAGCATGTCCCAAGCCCTTACCTTACGCACAGTACCTCTGATTATACTGCTTGTGTTCGGATTTTTCTTTTCCCCTTTTTGTGATGTACCTCTCACGATATACAAGATTCACCGTCATGTAATCCCCCAATCTACAACTTTCCATGTCTTTACCCCCTCTTATCTATTCCCCCCTACTTACTATCCATCCATCAAAACTCGAGCACATTCTATTCTATTTTTTTGCACACTTATCCACCTAGCATGTTCAATACACCGGCGTAGTTCCATTTCTTATTTTTTTCACGGCTAGTGCTCCCTATTCTTCTTCGCGTGGGTGGCGGACTGGCCCCGACCAACGTCTGCCTCCCTTCCACCTCCAATCTTATTTCTCTAAATTCTTGCGGCAACTGAGTGATTAGTTGCTGAATAGGGATATGCCCCCTTATATCTACTCATCCTTTCGCCCACCATTCCCCCAACCCCCCCTTTTTCTTTTCTCTTTAGGTCTTTGGGTCGCGGATAATTTCAAGCTTTCTTTCTTTTCCTGTTCTTCCTTTTGCGTTTCGTCGCGTTGTGAGTGAGTTTTATGAGTTTTTATGAAGAAGAAGAAGAAAAGAAAAATCTTATTATTTAAACAAAGTTCTTTTTTTACTTTTGTGTAAATGTGCAATTGATTATCTTGTGCTTTTCTTCAGCCGTAAAGGTCATCTGAGAATAAATTTAAGCTGATTCTCTTATTCTTCTGCCCTGCCATATAATTCATCTATCCATGTTGCGCAAGTAGTATCATTTTCATCCATCTAATCATATAGAATGGGTATTTACTTGCTCGTGTGTCAAGGTACAAATAGATGAATGAACAGATAGATGGTGATGGAAATGAAGAAAATAGTTTATTTACTTCTGATAACTCAGGTAGTTTACCCATAAGAGAGATACATTAGCTAATTTGACTAATGTGATTATGGGAAAGATTTCTGATACATAGTATATAAAATATGTATCAATCCATCCCATATTATCCTGTATCCCAATCCTAATCCCACGGTTAAATTGGTTAATCCAACCAAGCACCCCCTTCCTTGCATGTATTTATCTATCTATCTCCGTATAAATCGATATCCACCCATCAAGATAGATACTACATACATACATAGTTTTCTCCTATGCAAGCGCCTCCAAAACCACCTCGCCCATCATCAGCACCTTCTCCTCTTCCAGCCTGCGGCCGACAAGCTGCAAGCTGACGGGCATGGCGTGGACGGCGGCGGCGTTGTCTGGTTGGTTTTTGTCTTGTCAGTTGGGTTTCGTATATGACAGCGGGGTAAATAAATAACTAACTACACCAAACAAGCAAACAAAGAAAGGGGGCGTTGAAAAAAGAAAAGAAAAAAAAAAATACTCACACTCAGCCTGCACATCCCCATCAACCTTGCTCAACGGCACCTCGTCCGCGGGCGCGGGCACATCCACCGCCGCATCCGCGCTGATTCCGGTCGGGAACGACAGACACGAGTAGTCGAGGATGTTGTACACGCCCGTGTACGCGACGTGCTTGTAGCGGGTGTGTTCGACTGTTGCGAAGGGGCAGGTTGGGGCTATAGACAAACCAATCTGTTAGTATGTCGTCTGATAGATAGGGAACTTGAAAACATACTCAACAGCCCGTCCAGTCCCTCGCACGCATTCCACCGCTCCATATATTCCCGCTGCAGCGTGTTGCGCTCGACATGCAGCGCCCAGAGCGCGCGCACGCCGCTGTCCTTTGCGCGCCCGTACCGGTCCATCTCTGGCCGGATGGGCTCGCCGGCGGAGGCGAGGATGTCTTGCACCGTCTCGCCGCCGTCGGAGAGGAAGAAGCGGTCCTGTGGGGTATTCTGTTAGAGTGTTTTCTTGGGATAGATAGAGCGTCTCAACAGTGAACGGGGGTTGGGGGTAGTTACACACCAAAATATCATTCCCCTCCGGATGCCCCGTCGACGGCCAATCTACAACCTCATGACCGGCCTTGCGCAGCTTCTCCACCGTCTCCTTCAGCGCGCGTCTTACCGGCGGCGTCGGCCGCACAATGCCATCATCCCACAGCACGGCCAGCTTCAGCTTCTGCTTGCGCTCCACGGCCCGCCAGGGGATGGGTATGCATTTGGGATCCTTTAGCCAGGGCTCGCTGTTCGTCACGGTCGAGGCGAAGAGCTTAATCCCCTCCAGCGTGGGCGCCATGGGCCCGTTGACGCTGAGAACGGACTCTTGGCCTGCCAGGCCGGATTTCGTGAGGGAGTTGGGGAACCGCCCGAAGGACGGGCGCAGGGTGAAGATGCCGGTGCATGCGGCGGGGATGCGGAGGGAGCCGCCTGGACTTCCGTTAGGGATCTTGCTTTTATTTATCCCAGCATGAATGGAATGGGAGGGAATGGAATGGAATACACACCAATATCAGTCCCGACACCCAACGCGCTGCCCCCAAACACAATCAACGCCGACTCACCCCCCGACGACCCGCCACTGGTCAACAGCCGATTCCGCGGGTTCGTCGTGCGGCCGAAAACATTATTCACCGTCTCCGCAATCATCATCGCCGTCGGCACGTTCGTCTTGACATACAGCACCGCGCCCGCAGCGCGCAGCAGATCGACCAGCGTGCTGTTGTACGTGGCCGGGTCGTTGACCCAGGCCGTGAAGCCGAGCGACGAGTCCTTGCCGATGATGTTGAAGTTGTCCTTGAGCGAGACGGGGAGGCCGTGGAAGGGCCCGATGGGCTTGCCGGTGGCGGCGAAGTGGGCGTCCAGCGCCTTTGCGGACGCGAGGGCTTCGGGGAAGAGCGTTTCCGAGAGGCAGTTTGTCTGTGTTCTGTTTAGTATGGCTTCAATCATAAAGTTTTGAAACTATATCCGCCATACCAGCTGGTGAGCAGCAGCGGCTCTCTTGCAGAATGCGCGCGTCACATTCTCCGCGCTCCAGACGCCCGTGGTCGTCTTCTCGAGGATCTGGACGGCGGTTGAGTTTGTGATTTCGAGCTCGGCGGGCGTGAACCAGCCGGATTCCGTGGGGAATGTGGTCACGTCGAGCTGGGATTGCGGCGGGAAGATGTCGGTTGGAATTGTCCATTCGGAGGGGATGGAGGAGAGCAGTTCCTCCCGCTTCGCCGCGCCGACGGATTCCCAGGTCACTTCGCTGCGCATTGTTGCTTTGTTTTATGAGGATTATGGGGGGAAGAGTTAGTGTTATCTAGATGCTGGTTCTTTGGATTGGAGATGCGGTTAATTATGGTATCCCTGTCCTATACCAAACGGCTCACGATTGGATATCAACGGTATAGATTTCTATCTCCAGAAACAAAAAATGGGGAGAGCGGAAAAGAAACAGGAAAGGAAAAGAAACCACCAGCCAAGGACATATTAACCATGCTTTCATAAATGAGACAGCCCGCTATCAGCACCCAGCAGTCAGTCCCATCCCGCGAATGACGACGGTGCCGAATCAACCGGCCGGACTCGCTCGCCAGGACCCAGGGCCCAGCACTCATAATCCTATTTGCGCAGTGAGGCCGACAGCGCGGGCGGAAGTGGTCCCTTGCTTCTTCTGCCGGGCCAGAGACTGGGAATCCAGCCCAGCGCGGTGTGATAGGCTAGTTTTGCGCCCCGTCCGTCCCCGGGATGAGGAAGAGGAGGCCTGGCGAAACGAAACCCCGCATCGGAGGATTGCTTTTGCCATCTGGAGCTTTGCCTGGGAGTCTGGAGAGGGATCGAGGATTGGTAGCGCGGGGCATTGGGTGGGTTCGGTTCGGTTGAGATAGGCTGGATGGACCGCTGGAATCGCCGTTATCGGCTGGGATTCAATAACTAACTAGTAACTAGTTAATTAACTTAATTAGCTAGTTAGTTAGTTAGGTTTTAGTTGGCCAGCTAATCGGTGCCGGGATGAGGTTGATAATTCTCCGATGGCATCGTTTTATATAGATCTCTGCTGTATCAACTCACCTATTTCTATCTGTACCTACATACATCTCCCGTAACATCCAAGGCACAACTCTACACAGTTTTACTTTAAACTACAGATCACAACCTCCCCCCCTCCTCTCTCACAACATCTGCCGTCCATGTAACCTCCACACCCACCCACCGTCATGGTCGAGCGCCATAGCTCCCCGCAGCAAAGCAATCCGTCACACAGGCGCTCGGCAATTGCATTCAAGTTTCTTGAATTCCCACCCGCTGAATGGCTGCGCTGTGCTCCAACTCATCTCATCTCATCTGTCGCCCAATCGCCCATCCAATGCATACACATACATACATACATACATATCACAGTGCAGGGAGATCGATCCCCCATCTGCTCATCCGCTCATCAGCGCATGCTGCGGGTTCCCCATCCCGGGATTGAACCCGGTGTGGCGTTTTCAAATCTAAATCTAAACGGTCGTACAGACCCGGTGACTCGCTGGGTTTGGTAGCCCTATCGCGGTTCCGGGCGGCGAGATCATATATGCTGTGATACATACATGCTCTAGATAGATAGATGGATGGATGGATGGATGGGTAGGTAGAGGTGATTTATTGATCGACGGGGATTGGACTGGGCTGGACTGGACTCAGTGGACTGGACTGGTCAGCGGCGTTTTATCGGGGATGGATGGATGGATGTCATTGTAAGATTGAGTGAGGTTAATCTATTTATTAGACAAGCTAGTCTTGTACTACTACAAGTCCTCGAATGGGGATTTCGGCAGATTTTGCATGTTCTCAATAGTATTGAGGTGACTATGTTGTTTGTATGTACATTTAACTATGCTTTATACCTCCCATCTCGCCAATCGCAGGTTGCAGGAAATTGATTTAGTTATATCCATCTATCAAATGCTGTAGACAAATTTGATGATATCTATTTTGTTGATTATTGCCTTATGCTATGTTCACTACGAACAAGTCACAATTCATCCAGTTAGTTATGACCCCCCTCCCCCCCGGATATGAATATCCCTTTCCATTTATTAGACAAAGAATCTCGGAACGAGAGGAGAGCACAGACAAAAAAAAAGAATAGTCATGTGGTTGACTTCTAATAAGTAACCAGACATCCCCTAGTTAAGTATCGTTGGACCCGTATACAGGGAGGTGTTTGGCATGGCTTGTATGGAGTCGGTAGTTACCATGACTTTACTTTATTTTATTTCAATCTCCTGCATTGCATGCTGCTGTATGGGCAGTGCATTATTTATGTAGATAGATAGATGGGTAAAACTAATGAAATGTTAACTGTCTATCTATCCTCCCTGCTGGTGATGGTGATACCCTGTTTGGCTTGTTTCATTCCGCGTTGATATCAAGAAACAAACACGGGATGAACCGAGAAAAGCACTTCTGAATGATGGTTGTTTCTTTTTTCTTTTCAACTGGCTTTATGATTAATTCAACTGAAAAATAGGGTTATGGAAATTATCCCTTTTCAGCTCAACCATCAAGCTAGGTAGATAGGCAGATATGTAGGTACTTACGTACGTATATACATATATGCATACACAAGAGGAACAAATCGGTTAACTAGTGGTTAGTCACATCACCATCCATCCGCTTCTTCTGTCTGATCTGATCTGATCTGTTCCGTTACTATGCACCGGATATCGGATATCCGAGTTGAATGAGAACGAGAACGTTGGAATGCGTGTGAGCATGTCTGTGCTGTGCTGGGCTGCGCCATTGCACGACAGAGCAGAGCAGAGCAGGGCAGGGCAGAGCACGGTTGGGGATTGGTATGGTGGGAGCTGCATGTTGGGGGTTGGTTGGGTAGGTTGGTGTAACTTACCATTGGCAGGTCGGCTGGGCTGGGGTTGGGTTGGGTTGGGTGTGGGTAGGGGTATAGGTATGTATAGGTAGGGTAATGGATGGATGGATGGATGGTTGAGTGTATTGGCATGTATTATGGGTAGATAGGTTGGGTGGTATCGGGTGTAGAGGGGGGATTGGTTCGTCCGTCCACAGGACGAAGGATGAATAGTGACTAGATTCCTTCATAGTCATTTCTGGAGGGCAGAAACATCAAATCCAACCAACCACCTGACTAACCCGTACCCATACCCATACCCATATCCATACCCATACCCATACCCATACCCATATCCATACCCATATCCATATCCATACCCTCTCAAGGACAGCCAGTGTAGTACGCATGCCCCTCATCAAACCACCCCGTAAACCCTTCCACCCAGAACGCCGACTCCTCCAGCGCCTGGCCCGGCAGCACAAGCCCTTCCCGCTCCGCCAATCCAGCCAAGCAGTCGACAAATTTCCTCCTCCCCTCCGTCCCCACCTCTCCAAAATCCCCCTTCAACTTCCTCCACAGCGCCCTGCTTCCCTCCTCCCACGCCTTGACGCCCGCCTTTCGCGCATCAAGCACAGCCTTCACCTCCGCAGGCGCGTGCTGGCAACACTCAGCCCCCCACCTGTCATACCGGGTTACGTACCGACAGTCGCTGCGAATGTGATGCTCCCATTGCGCGCGCTGCATGAACTTGTCAGCGCAATGGGGGGCTGGACAGTCGATGTGCGGGCCGGGGGAGTAGAGCGGGTGCGTTTGGGCGGCCAGCCAGTCGCAGCCGGCTTTATGGAGCGCGGCAAAACTTAGTCCCTCTTCCATGGCTAGGAACTCGGCCAGGGGGCCGGGGATCCTCTGTCGATGCGGTATCCAAATGCGGTTGGGAGTCCAGTTATCGTCCACGATGACCCAGGATGGGGCTGGGGCTGGAGCTGGAGCTGGTTGTATTCGGAATAGTCTGTGGGTGCATAGTTGTATTCCGACGCGCTCTTTTTCGATCGCGATGAAGACTGTGAGGTGGGGAGGGGCCAGTTGTGCCACGGTGGCCATGGTGGAGTATGTCTCGTTATACTCGCCGTCAGCGGGGGGGAGAGGGGGGTAGGGGGAGTGAGACGTCAACGCCACCTTTCGGAGCGAGGGGTATGACTGCTGGACTTGGTCCCAGAACCGGCGCGTTTGCTCTTCTGTCGTCTCCCGCCGTGAGGGGACGTGGTGAGTCGGAAGTTGCTCGAAGCTTGGCCCCATGAATCCTAGGTGAATCTCCAACTGCGTGACTTGGCTTGCGAACTGCGGGCAGTCGTAGATGTAGCCGGGTTCGTTGGTGATGATTCGCAGCCAGGAATCGCTGCAGCGGTACCAGACGTCATCTTGGTGTGTCCAGAAGAGCTGGGAAGTTTCCGCCCGGATAGAGGAGCTCGTGTGCATGAGCTGGAATAGAGTTGGGGGATCACAGAACTGGAAGATCAGAAAGGCGATCTCGCGTGGTAAGTCGGGGAATCGCCTGAATGAGTTCAGGGCTGGTGCTTGTAGAGCCGGAGTCAGGGTGGTGGGATAGACATAGGATCTGAACGGCTTTCGCGGAAAACCCGTCCTTGTCAGGCAGAGGTCAAGGTCCAGGGCCATCATCAAGCACTGCTAACTGAAATGATGCGTGTCTGCTGTTTGGGATAACTGTATTTTCGTTCATCGTGTCGTCTCCCATCTTCAGCCGTGGCCAGGCATCTTCAGCGCGCCAACCAGATAGGCGCAGGAAGAGCGCGTTAATTAGAAACCGGCGTTTGCTTGCTCGCAGAGCTAGTCAGCTAGTTATATGCCATGCCAACAGCTCATCCATAGCCAGGATCAAGAATGGGGCATGCATGTCCACAGCCCCTATCCCCTATCCTGGCCATCGCAGGAACAGACTCCACTGCCACGTTGCGGGATGGATAGTTAACTATTTCAACGTTAGCGAGACTAGTTATCCCCGACTTTAATAAACGATGGACAGACCAGCCCGGCTGTAGGGGTTCGCACTGCTTGACAGAGCTACCAACCTTGAGCCCGCCATTGCAAGAGTTATATGCTGTATCTTGATATTGTCGAACAGCCACCCCCATTCTCCGCATCGCCACGACGGAGGCTCGCCGAACACGGGCACCAAGATGAGAATATCGCCGACTGCGGCCCGCCGAAATCCTATCCCGCAAATTCTGCACCGTGATTTGACGCCGTTCGCCGGCGAACCAGCAAAGCGGATACGACCAGAACCTTGGGTGGGATCCAGGGCGCGCGAAGAATTTCGCTTAACTTGTGTTCCAGCAGAAGAGGCGGATGATAATCGAATTGACACACTGATTGCTCGAGTATGGGGAACCTGGCGAGGTCGGCGCTGTCATGGCCGTGGTGGGTTTCTTTGACTGCCGAGTCTCAGCTCCGCGATGGAGCGTGGAGAAGATAGGAATTAAATTGGAAGAGACAGTCTGGGGAATGGAGATACATAGAGTAGAATATATCAGGGAGCTGTTCGGATAATAACCATGCATAGTTCGTAGATATAAGAAAGATAGCTATCCCCTGCGCGTCGATAGCTGCTTTCTCCATCTTCAACCAGGGCTAGTTAAGCAGCTCTGACACGGACAGCCATCCACCAGCTAATAAATATTCCTTAGCTGATAACCAGCCCAAGCACAAGATAACCCTCTAGCTATCTAGCTCCAGGCTCTGGTCTTGTCAACTGCGGTTAAAGCCGAGGGTAATGAAGGGGCCGTATATAATATAACCATCCCAACGGCCTCCTCTTCGCCCCAGCTTCTCTCCACCTTCGCTCTGCTATCCCTCCTCTCCGCCGCTCTGCTCTCTGCTCTCTGCTCCCCGTTCCTTGGGGCTGCGACTTGACTGAGAGCGCGACTGTCGCATCGCCTTGATTGATCCCGGTTCACCGCGCTGTCGTCGCCATGGGGCGCTTTGTCCAGTACCTGCGCGGCACCGAGAGCAGGCCCGGCGAGGCTGCTCTGCTGCGGAAGATTGACTTCTTCATCCTGAGCTTCTGCTGTCTGATGTACTTTGCCAATTACGTGAGTCTTGGGTGGCCGGAGAGCTGTCAATACTATCTGTGGTGGATGGACTGCGGCTAACATGTCTGTGTATAGCTGGATCGATCCAATCTGTCCAATGCATATGTCTCTGGTATGAAGGAGGATTTGAACTTCCAGGGGAACCAGCTTAATCTCATCAATACTATTTTCACTGTTGGGTGTGTCTCCTACGTCCTCTATCCTTCTGGAGTCTCGTTCTAACCGTCTTGCACAGATACATCCTGGGCCAAATCCCCTCCAACCTGGCCCTCATCTACTTCAAGCCCAGGATCTTCTTCCCCATCATGATGCTGCTCTGGGGCGGCCTGACCATGGTGACCGCTGCCGTCAAGAACCCCCAGGGCATCATGGTCATTCGCTTCTTCCTGGGTCTGGCTGAATCCACCACCTTCGTCGGAACCCACTACATTCTGGGCTCTTGGTACACAGAGCGCGAGCTGGGGAAGCGGAGCGGTATCTTCACTGCATCTGGCCTTGCCGGCACCATGTTTGGCGGCTTTATCCAGACAGGAATCCACAAGTCACTAGACGGCGCCAGAGGAATGGCCGGCTGGAGATGGCTATTCATCGTACGTTTTCACCCTCAAGCCTTGCTGCAAAACCACTCTACAACACCATACCCAAGCTCTCTACAAATCAATATGTTAATCAAACCCCCAGATCGACGGCCTCATCACCGTTCCCATCGCGCTCTACGGCCTCTTCCTCTTCCCTGACACCCCCACCACCACCAACGCCCCCTACCTAAACGCCGAGGAGCGCGCCCTCGCCGTCTCCCGCGTGCCCGAACGCTCCCACGAGAAGACCCCAATCAACCTCTCCTTCGTTAAGCGCGTCTTCACCTCCTGGCACTGGTACGGCTTTGTCATGCTCTGGGTCATTGCCGGCGAGACCGAATCCTTCTCCACCAACGCCCTGCTAGCGCTGTACATGAAATCCCACCCGACGAACAAGTACAGCGTGCCACAGCTAAACAACTACCCAACCGGCGTGCCCGCCGTCGGCATCATTTCCACCCTCTTCTGGGCCACCATGACCGATTTCCTCGGCGGGAAACGCTACCTGGTCGGCTACTGGATCGGGATCACGGGCGTGGCGACGTCGGCCATGATCCTGGCCCCCGGCTCGTCCACCGCAACTATCTTCGGCGCCTACTACTGGGCTGGCTCCGTGTATGCCTGCCAAGCCACGTTCTTCGCGTGGGCGAACGATGTCATGCGCTTCAAGGACGATGCGCTGCGCAGCGTCGTCATTGCGAGCATGAACATGGGGAGTAATGTGGTGAATGCGTGGTGGGCTTTGTTGTTCTATTCGGCCGATCAGGCTCCTTACTTTACGGTATGCACCCCCTTCTATTTACTTTGTGATTGAGCCGTTCAACTAACTCCCCCAATAGAAAGGTATGTGGGCTATGATTGCCACCTCCATCGCCATGGCGATCTGGACGGCTGGCATTGTGTTTTTCTCCGCCCGCGATGAGAAGCGCGAGATGGCGCTGCGGCAGGAGGGGACGGAGGAGAAGATCGAGGCCGGGCCTGAGAAGGTGTAAATTTATTAATTACTGTTGCTATTGGTTTAAATGTACGCATAACGAGAGAGCGTGTCTTGTTTTTTTTTGCCTTTATTTTCTTGTTTTACTAGTACTTTCTTCCTGGCAATTTCAGGCTTCTGGAGATATCCATTTCGACTCAATTATCATTATAGATCCACGGCAATGAACGACACTTATAATATAGATATCCTACATACACAACCTACCTATCCTTGCCTATCCTTATCCCTGAACCTACATATAGCAGCGAAAAACAAATCTTTCCTCCCCTGGAGTCCGAGATACCTGAACGTCTTATCGGAAGGAGTCACGTGTCGATAAGAAAAATATCCATCATAGCCTCAACCCCTCCATCCGATGGTCTGTCTATCTTCTACCCAACACTGTTATCATACAAGCAAAGCCCACTGACAATAATTTCTGTCTACAAGCCCTCCCGCAACAAGGGCCAAAAACAATCAAAAGAAAAAACAAAAAAAGCTAAAATGTCCCCGCCATCTCCATCCCTCTCCTACTCCGACTCCCCGCCCTCCACCCCCCGCCACGACCACGACCACGACCACGACCACAACGACAACAATGAAGACGAACACTCCGCCCCTTCAACACCCATAACCTCCATCTCAACCACCTCTTCCTCCTCCCAACCACCCCTCCCCACCACTACAACCTCCCTAGACGACATCTTCGGCACCTCCCCTCCCCACCACAACCACCACAACCCCATCCAAACAACAACAACAACAACACCACAAGCCGAACCCTCCGACCTCCCCTCCCTCCGCCGCCAACACGTCACAGCCGGCTACCGCGACGGCGTCTCCGCCGCGAAACACGCGCACGTCCAGCGCGGCTTTGATAAGGGGTTTCCCGTCGGTGCCACGCTGGGTCTGCGGGTGGGTGTGGTGCTGGGGGTTTTGGAGGGGTTGGGGAGGTGTGTTGGTCATGATGGGGGGGAGGAGGAGGTGAGGATGTTGCTGGAGAGGGCGAGGGGGGAGTTGGGTGTTAAGGGGGTTTTTGGGCGGTTGGGTGAGGGTGAGGGTGAGGTTGGGGAGGGGGAGGGGGAGGAACGGGAGGATCCGTGTGTTGTGTTGGAGAGGGTTGGGGAGGAGGTTGTGAGTGGGTGGGAGGGGAGGGTGGGGGGGCTGTTGGCGGGGAGGAGTTGAAGGTGAAGAGGCTTTCCTCTATCTATATTTCTATCTCGTATCCGGATGGGATTTCGATTTGGATGTTGCCCGCCGCCCGCTACCCGCCCTCCGGCGGAATTCGCCCCATCCGCTGCCCTGCAGGCTACCGACCGCTTCGCTTCTGGGTTGGGTTGTGGAAAGTGTATGTTATATTATATACATGGCCCGCCATGCAATGCATAGTACTATCGCAATCTCCCGCGCGCGAAAAAGGGTTCCCCAAAGCGGCCCATACCCATGCCCATACCCATACAATACACGTCCCGCTTCCCTTCCTCCCAACTCCTCGGCTTCCGCACGGAAGAGATACAATACATTGCTTCGAGCCTATCTACCCACGTAGGACCGGACCCCGGCAGCCGCTCCCAACCCAGCCCAGCCACGATGACGGCGTCGGGAAAGGAGGGCGTTTTGCTTTTGCTTTCTTGGGGGTTGAAGGGGAGAGAGGAAATGGATGGGGATTTATTGGGGTTGGGAATCGGATGGGATCTATCATGGGCTGGGGGGTCTTAGCAACTTGATATGGAATTCCGAATAATTGTGGTAAGTCGTGTCTGCTGGCTGCTTTAAGGGGGGCGCTGCCTGGCTAATAATGATTAATCCCGTTGTGCGTATCTATTTGGTATCTATACTAACGTAGTTGATAGAATAGATCCAGTCGACTTTTCGTTACACGAGTTCGTTTTGTTTGGGTGGATATCATATCTACGTGGACTCCTCGAATTGCCTACAGCAGTGAAGAAGGGAGTGTGTTTTGACGGCTAAACGGATAATTGAAGAAATAAATAGTATCTCTAGAATATGACTGAGTACCATTATTTCCATCGCAAGTTTGTGTAAATGGTAGCTATGAAGTTCGACGCAAAAAGCTACCGCTGTTTCCAGGTAATCATTCAATCCTGGGCATCCATTCACTGGGTAGTGCGCGTGGATAGCTGTCAAGGGCATCCATCTGGCAGTATCTTGCATTAGTATCCCCTCACCTCTGTACGGAGTGTTTCTTGTCTATCCATCCCCCTCACTCTCTAGGGTGCTATTTCGTTGTATCTTGGTTCAGGGGGGTATTTATCTATTGGTAGCAGAAGGACTGTTATCTCCTTCTAGTATACACTATGAAACAGGGTTCATTAAGCTTGTCTGCATGTTTGTTTTGGGATTAAGTGATTACTTTCTGAAGTAGGCTGAAGACATCATTACACTGAATTAATTGAATTATATTTTAGCATTCATTCCTTCATAACATGGTGTGAATCTTACAAAGACCATAGTCTGTGTGATCCTAAAGACAGCATTTTAAGCTGTTGTGCTCTCCACAGCTTTGAAGGGAATGCGCTGTCGTGGCATGGGAAGCGGGAATAGGGGGGGATATTCTTAGATTGAATTGATATGGTGGCCATCTCAATGCATACCATAGACCATTTTTGAATCAAACTCCCTGGTGCCAAGTTCATGATTTTGTTTCATCATGGGCAGGATTAGTGATGAAGGTATCAATAGTTGTAGAAGGGGATGAAAGAGGAAATTGGTCCTGTGAAGTGAGGCCATGAAGCACCATTGCATATATGTCATTGTCAAGTTAAATCACCCGGCCGGACAATCAACGTGCCTGGGCAATTTCGAATCCGTCCAGGTACAGGTCCGGTCGTCATCTATGACAACACGCCTCTGGCCCATAAATCCTCTGAATCCGGCAGGCGTCCGAATATGCAAGCATCGCAGGAAATAGAACAGACATAGAAATTTATGTCGAGTTATGAAGAGCCAAAGTAGACCTGGCAGTTGCTTTTTCAATATTTTGCTGCGACGTGGAGTAAAAGCAAACCGGAATAGCTGCGCTCCCTATTTACTGAAACAGCTTGCGTCCTTAATGATGACATCATCTTGAATGTGTCAATCACGATCTTCTGCTGTCAGTCCGTTGGGGAAAATATTCAACAAATTCGCGGTAGTATTTTCCCGAGGGCTTTAAACAACCAGCCTGAAAATTTGTACGTGCATGGCAAAAGGCCTCATTTGGTCGTGGGGTAGGTCATAGAATGAGAATATAACCAGCACTGAAAGAATTGCTGGGCGACTGGAAAGTGAAAAGGATATGTCCTTCTCATCTGGGCCAAAACAGTGCGCAATCGAGCCCAAGCTGGGGATGGGCAGAAATATGTACCGCAAGCCCGTTTCCGTCTGCAGGGGGGGGGGTATGAAAAGCATGAAAACAATTGCAAAGATAAGGCGACAAATGCCATAGCGGAGGTTTTGATGTTTTCCAAGTATCTGACAGTTATCAAAGTACTAGGCATTGCATCGTGTAAATAAATATGTGACACCCAACTGGGTGGATCTCCTTGATGGTTTGTAGACGATTATGCCCAATCGATTGATAAAGCGGACGGGTAAACTAGATCGAACCGGTTCGTGCCAACCCATGGACGAGCCATCCTTTCGTGGTATAGTTGGGTTGGGAACCCGTGGCAGATAAATCATCTCAACGTTCGATATCAACATTAACGTTGCCAATCCAAGACGCCCTGCGAGGCGTCAGTGAGAGATGGAATTCCCGCCGTCGTCTCGGGATGGGATTTGTTGGCAAAGACTGACATTTGAAAGGCGGCAAAGGTATGGACAGGGATAATTCTGATTTGTGCGCAGGATCAAGCTTGCCAGCTCATCAAACTAAGTTAAATCTGCCCACCGCCAGTTTGAAGGCCTCCTGTTGGCAGCCTGGGGCAGACTTGGGTCGATGTACCCGCTCGATGATGCTGCCAGATGTGGGGGACGGTCTGCGATCTCTTTTGTCTCTGTTGTCGGCCAATTTGGAGGCATGCGACAACTGAAGGCCGCCCCGCCCAAGGCATAAGAAGTCCGCTGAACAGACCCATCAGCAACAATTTCAATCCCAAGCGGTTGGGTTTCAGGGCCTTTATTCCCAATAAGCGTTGAACAAATATCCCCGCGCTGATTGGGCCCAATTGGTGCGTGAGTGTGTTCCTGTGGCGGCTCGTGGTGCCCAAGTAGCTGTCTGACGCTGGATGCAAAGCTGCAGGCGCCCGGAAGCAAAGTCACTTCGGGTTCCTGGCCGGCAGAGTAGAGAACATTCGCGGTGGGACAGAGAATCCAGCGAAGGGGGAAATCGACGAGGATACAGCCCCCAGCCGAACAGAGGAAAACTGGCAAAACTGACCGGCGGACTGGCTGATTGGAGGCGGGAGACGCCCTGGCCGCGACAGATCAAGCCGCCTTGCCTCGCGGTGACCCGGGTGGTTCGAGCAAGACGAGAAGAAGCCCGACGACGTTGTTTGTCTTAAGTATTCGCCGTGTTGTGGAGGGAGAAAAAGCAAGTCGTGCGGACTTCCCAAAGCGGAAGCTCAACAAAGAGCCTCATCGCCTCGTCAACCTCAACCTCACTTCATCTTCAACTTCAACTTCATCCTCACCTTCACCACCAGCTTCACTCGCTCCCCACACGCCCGTTGCTGTCGCGATGCTGTTCTGCAGGGCCAATTGACGCGGGAGGCCCCAAACCATGCTTGCTCGGCTGTCCAACGGGCTGTGGTGCTGGCTGTCGCTCCGTCACCAGCCATCTGAATTAATTCCGCATCGCGAGCTCATTCGACCAGCCACCGCATTCCAGTCCTACACAACGCCCCCAACGCGACTCGCCCGTCCTCCCTCCTCTTTCTAGTCCTTCTCCCTGTTCCTTGATTTTTCTGCCTCTCTGTTTTCGTTTATACATTTTGGTTTGGTTCTTTCACGCCCACGTACAAACAACTCCACCTCCGTCCAGACCTCGCCGACTCCGCCCAGTTGAATAATAACATCCCGACTCATCCTGGGCGCGATCCGCTCTTACAACCTCCTCGAACTTATTAATTACGGTTACTCCGTGGACATCGTGCTACTAGGTCCACACCTCTTCTGAGGAGGGATCTCCACCTCAATTGCCTCCCGTTCTCTCACATTGTCCTCCCCTCCGCCGACATCTCCCTTAGCCGTGTCTCCAGCTGCTCCCAGAGCATTTGACGAGCCCTACGACCTTTACGACCCGCCTACGTTAACGACCCCCCTCACACGGCAGCGCCAGCAGCTGCGCCCTGCTCAGATAAACCCTCCTCATTCCGAAATACCCCAATCGCCACGAAGATCCGTTTCTTCCACCTCTTCCAATTCCGTTCGTTCGCTGCGGAGGAGCTCAGGATTTGAAGCATTACGACCTGCTTCTCCTCACCAACGCCCCCGTCTAGCAGGAGCTGTCAGATTTGCATCCCAGCCGGAAATCGCCGAGGCAGCCCCTGCAATTTGTCACGATAGCCCCCAGCATCCCTCACTTTCGGAACCGCAACCTGTAGAGGATCGCTCAACCTACCAGAGCTCCCTCCAGCTGACCAGTGAATCATTCTGGCCTAGACGAACAAACCGCATCTCATCACGCACTGCGTCTGCCATTCTTTGGGCGTTGGAAGAGGCTATCCGCCAGCCTTTTGTTTTCACCCCAGACCTAAGCGAACTTAACGCTTCAATGTCAGATCTAGTAGGTGGGGGGATACCACCAATGTCAACGGGCAATGGCCGGTCACAAAATGGAAGTTCGCGACCAGTTCCCGCGCCCAGTGCGGCCCAGTCGAATCCACCCAGCGGTGTCAGGACCCCGACAGATATCATGAGACAACGTCGTGATCGCGAAGCAAGGAAGAAAGCAGAACAGGAGGCAAAGGAGAGAGAGAAGCAAGAATCGGATTGGAGATTGAAACAGGAACAGGAGTTGCAGCAGCAACAGATTCAGCAGTTTCCCCAACCAGGGCGACAACAACCAGCTGCTGGCGTTGCCGGTGATGCCCCCGTGTCGCAGAGAAGACAGGGGACAGGGGTGACGAGGCCTATCGAGCCGCAAGATCCAGGCCCCAGGCATGACCGAACGGGCGGCGGGAGTACTTCACGAATTCCTACCGCTGCCGCTTCTGGTGGCACAACCATGATGCAACCGGCCGTTCGTTCGTCTGCAGGTACGCGCCAACAAAACATCCCCGTTGAGTCCCGTGTGAGTGGCGACACGACTCAAACAGCACAACCTTCCCGCCAACGAGCGTCAACTACCTCTCAGCCGAGACCTGCCCCCGCGACCTCGCAACCAAACACCCGACCAACCACCGGAGCATGGGTTCCTCCGGCTGGTCCATCCACACAAACAAGACCCACAGCTATGCCTGCACATTCTGCTCCACCCCCTGAAGAACATGGGACCTCTCAACCTCAGCAGACCCAACCTCCCCCGCAGCCCTCCGCCAGTCAACAAACGCAATCGCAACAGCAAAATCGACCCCGAGCGGCGTTTCCTCATGCATTTGAACGTTGGGAAACCTTGTCCTCGCATTGGGAAGGATTAACCGGATATTGGATTCGAAGATTAGAGTCAAACAATGAAGAACTAAGCCGCGATCCGCTCAACCAGCAAATGTCACGGCAGATAACTGATCTTTCTGCGGCTGGCGCGAACTTGTTCCATGCAGTGGTCGAGTTGCAACGGCTACGAGCGTCCTCCGAACGAAAATTCCAGCGGTGGTTTTTCGACACTCGTGCTGAACAAGAACGCGCCCAGGAAGTACAGGCAGAGCTCGAGCGCTTATTAAGAGCTGAGCGGCAAGCACGTGCAGAGTCAGCGACCACGCTTGCTAAGGCTGAAAGCGATAAGCTAAAAGCTGAGGAACTGGTCAGGGAAATGCGACGTGAACTACAAATATCCAAGGAGGAAGCCAGGAGAGCGTGGGAAGAATTGGGTCGAAGAGAGCAGGAAGAACGGGATCGAACGATATCTCTAAGAAATGGGGAGCCCACCATTGTCGGGGGCGTACAGGTAGTCCCAATGATGCAGTCCGCGCCAAGTAGACAAGCCAGTACAAACCGTCCTCCAACCCGGGAGGGTCCGTATCCTGGAGGCCCCGGACCTACAACTATGGGCGGACAAACTCGTCAAGAGATTCCTGATACCGCTGAACAATATACCTATGATAGTCAGGTTTCGTCCCCGACTGCCACAGATCCATTCATAGAAAAAGAACCCGGCCGGCAATTACATCAGGATCTTGGAGCTTCACCATCAAGGCAACCGCCTACTTCTGCTGCCGCTATGTCCGCAGCAAGAACTGCTACCACTCAAGCAGCTGATACCACGACCTCTGGACCGTATAGTCAACCCCATCTTGCTGAGGATACTCCTAGCCGGTTCTACCAACATGAAGGGCTTGGAGTCCATGGAGTTGACTCTAGGGTCACGGAAGCCGATGAACGCTCTTATATCCCGACTAGCGAACCTGGCGGTAGTGATATCGGGTCCGAAGATTATGAAGTCGGTCCTGATGGTAGCTATAGACGGGACCCACAGGGCCGGCGAATTGTCTATCCCCGCACCATCTCCGACGACAGTGACGACTATGAGGCCCTGGAGCAATTCCCAGAAGGCGCATATGGCCAACAATATGCCACGGTGCCTGGAGTAGAATACGGCGCGGGCCCCCCTGGTAGCTCCCCCGAAGAGGTCCACGGTGGATTTGGTCAAGGCGTTGACTATACTGGATCCGGCTGGGGACAGGGCTCGACATGGGATTCGGTGACCCCGCGTCATCGTCACCCGACACGGCTCAGCGACGTGTTGGAGGAAGACGAACGAAGCCGAACAAGCCCTAGTCGGGCAAGCCAGGCGAGCCGAAGCATGCACTAATTAACGAATGACTCCTTTCCTTTATTTTTGGCTAATTTTTTGTGCATAAAAAGCTGCTTTCAAAACGGCATGCATGGGTGGGGTACTGTACATCGTGTTCGCAATTCCATCTGTTTCCTGTTCGTTCGAGCGGCATAGAACTCAGCATTGGTATTCGGAATCGAGCATCGCCTTGTCGTCTGTACTCGTGCGTCATAGATGTGCTGTTAGCTTCTCTGAGCGTCTTTGTGATATTTATTGTGTTCCCCTCTATTTTCAATTCTCCCGTGATGGGTGTCATTTGTTCATATCTGACGGTTTTTGTTTTGTCTATCCTCACGTTTCATTTCTCCTTCTACTTATTCCCCTTCAAGTAATTGTACTTGGCATGTTCTGATACATTTAATCGATTTTTTTTCTCCCTCCTTTTTTCCTCCTTGCTCTCATAAAGTTCCGACATACATATCTTCGTTTATCGCCAAATCATTCCATAAATACCCGCCAACCTCGGTGAATCGGCCCATCTATGGTCTCATCCGAGCTATAAAAGCCTGCACGCATACTCTTATCCCACTTCTGCCAGCTCTGTGAAGATAGATTTTTTATTTGTTGCTTTCAGTCCAGTACAATACAGCGCAAGTACACTACATTTTCTTATACTGATATTTGAACGTTCCCGCCTATGAATGGTGGTTATTATTTACTAGTAGTGTTACAAAATTTGGTTTTAACGATTTAAATATAGAGAGAGGCCTGTATGAAATACACATACTCAAGCTCAATGCTTCCTGTTCCTGTTTAAATAATGTCAAGGAACGATAGATTAGTCAGCGAATCACGTGTACACGAGCTCTTCCAAGCTCCGACGATTTGGAAGAAACATAACCTCATCGTCACTCATTCACAGTTCAAGCGCAGCCCAATTCCACTCATTTCGACATAAGACTGGAATTCATCTAGAGGACAACGACAATGTCCGCCTCGCCGTCCTCATTCCTGCTCCGCTGCATGCGACAGGCCTCCCGCCAGACCACACTTCCCCGACAGACACTCCACCGCTCGATTCTCCCTCAAACGAGATCATACTCGGATAAGCGGTCACTCCAATCTCCATTCCTTCGAGCCCAATCGTCGTCGACGACGATATCAACCCGGTCTGGCCGCCATGTCGCCTCGTTCTCCACATCTTCCCCGCGCCCCAAGGCCAAGACGATCCAACAGATGAAAGCCCGCGCATCGACAGGGCCGTTCTCGTGGAAGGCCGCTGCTTTGTTCATTATAACCGGTGCGGGAATGATTGTATATTTCCGGTACGAGAAGGCGAGATTGGAGCGCAAGCGGATTGTCGAGATGAGCAAGGGTGTAGGCAAGCCCAAAGTTGGTGGGCCATTTGTGTTGAAGGACTTGGATGGGAATGTGTTTACGGAGGAGCAATTGAAGGGGAAATATAGCTTTGTACGTGGGACCTTTCCCTGCTCCCTCTCCTGTTCTTCGATCGGCTCGCTTGTGGAAACCATTGAGATCTAACCGTAATTCCACGATCTAGGTCTACTTCGGCTTCACCCACTGCCCCGACATTTGCCCCGACGAACTCGACAAGATGGCCGCTATAATTGACCTCGTCCGAGCCAAATCCAACAACCAATCCGTTCTCCGGCCCGTATTCATCACCTGCGACCCCGCCCGCGACAGCCCCGAAGTGCTCCGCAAATACCTGGCGGAATTCCATAAGGGCATCATTGGCCTGACCGGCACGTACGAGCAGGTCAAGAACGTGTGCAAGCAGTATCGCGTGTACTTCAGCACGCCAGAGAAGGTGAAGCCTGGAGAAGACTACCTGGTCGATCATAGCATTTACTTTTATCTGATGGGTAAGTCATTTCCCCTCAAGAGGTTTAGGTGAACTGAAGCTAATACTGTGACCGCATAGATCCCGAAGGAGATTTCGTCGAATGTATTGGTCGCCAGGATACCCCCGAGTCGGCTTCGACCGTTATCCTAGACCACATTAAAGACTGGAAGAGAGAAGGAAAGCCCATCGACACCAGTGAAGATTCATGAGGAATCAAATAGATAATATAGAATTGTCGAAGTCTCCGCTCTTCGGGGTGATATTTGATTTTGCTATAGGGTGGAGGGGTTACGGGATATGGAGTTGTAAGATATGCTATTGGGCCACTACCCCTTTGAATTGATCAAGCTCTCCAGCCGAGTTTGATATTGATATTTGTGGTGAGATCTTATTGTACAGTATGAACAGATGTATAAATATTTACGGTTACTTCATCCATTTTGATCATGTAATGTCCAGTATATATTTCCATATTCTAGATCACAGCCTACTTGTTGCTCTCCTCACCAAGAACCGACTTAATCCAAGAATCCATTGATCATATATCATCACTATTTAAAAGCGCAGTGGTATCATTTTATTCACAAAAACCAGAAAAGACATCAAACCTACCAGCGGTTTGTCTCAAAAAAATCCCCCACCAACCCCAATTGAACCATAGACCTTACAATAATTAGTTTGCAAAGGGGGATCCGCCCCCCTCCCAACCATACCCATCCCCAAACCACCTAAAAGAAAATCCCCGTCGTCAGCCCAAAAAGCGTCCCAATCCCAATCCCCAACGCCGTCTTCCCAAACCCCTTCTTCCTCCTCCTCTCGACCTCCTGCTCCTCTTCCTCCACCTCCCCCTTCAACCGCTGAAAATCCACCCTCAACGCCCTCCTCCCCTCCTCCAACATGCGAATCTTCTCCTGTAACCTGGCCCTGGACTCCCTCAGCGCCCGCCCCCCATCACCACCCCCATCCCTCCGCCGCCCCGCCCCCGCATCGTCAATCTCCAGACGCAACGCTGCCATTTCCTTGGCATATCTATACCTCTCCTCTCTCATCTCAGAATACAATTCCTGTCCCGCCCCCGTATCGCTAAGCTGCTCCCTCTGCAAGACCATCTGCCGCTGGATATTGAGAACAATCTCACCAGACGACTTGCGCAGCAGCGCTCTTACAATCTGCTCCGCAGACCGTCTGCTACCGCTATGTCTCATCACCGTACTACCCCGCGCAAGCATGCTATCCCAATACCCATCGCAGAGCTGTTTCTCCCGCCCCGTGCCCTCGCGGTACTCGGTCAGCTTGCCCCACATGTTCGTCGCGAGGATGGTGCTGGAGAGGCTCCCGGGGCCAACGAGCTTCTTGAACAGGCGCAGACTGCGCTGGGCGCCGCTGTGCATGCGGCGCGTGCTGATGTCGTGGAGGTAGATGAGGCCGGCTATTTTGATGTTGTGCGTGTAGAGGAGGGAGAGGAAGGAGGCGAGTGAGCGGAGGGTGACGATGTCGGTGCCGCTGGCTTCGTTGAAGCTGGGGGTGTCGAGGAGTATTATGCGCGTTTTGGGGGTGAGTTGGTAGGGGTAGATTTCTACCGATTTGGTGCCTGGGGAGGCGATGAGTAGGGGGTTCGAATTATTGATCGTATGCATGCTGTATGGAGGGAGGGGCTTACAGCCTTTCAGACTATGCCCGATAACAGCGCTGGGGCCGTCTGCCAGAAGTGAAATGAACGTGCTCTTCCCGGATCCCGTTACACCCATGACGGGGATGACGATGTCGTCAGGCCTGGCAATTAATCACTGGGTTAGCCTAACGCCCGGGTTTCCTGAAGATGGTAGGGATTGAATTGGATATATAGGCTTACCGGAGCTGAACCTCCCGCCTTTGCCGTTGATTATAGCCATTAAATGGCATCTGCTGTGTTTGCCTTGGGGGTCTATTCGTAAAGGGCGTCTCCGGACGGACTCCCGCCGGGGATGAAGGAGGGAACTGAACATGCGATGGACCTCCCTGCCCCGCAGGGAGCGTGTGATATGATGGACAAACAGACGGCGGCGGAGATGGTCGCGGAGAGCCAACGAAGCTGTAAGGGGGCGGAGGAGATGTCCGACCGTTTGTTGTAGACATGTTGAAACTCAGTCTTGCTTTCAGCTTGCCGGTAGTAGGGAGTGTAAAGGGCTTAAACGAGAGTGCCCATGAGAGTTGAAGATTTGATAGAGCACGCGAAAGAAACCAGGCGGGGAATCTCTGGGTATATTTGTCGCTGTCTTGTGGCGTTTTTTGTTAACCAGGCACTCTCTCTGCATTCGCCGGCTTTCTTCTATCGCTTAAGCCCGATCCTGCGGGGTTTTCACAACGAGTGAGTGGCTAGTAACTCTCTCTTTTGTCTCTTTGCGATCTTCTGTGGTGGGACAGGGCTGAAAAACATCCCGCTTTTGCAGGATTTGCGCCGGCAGATGTCATAGAAATAATGCCTGCACCGGCACAGCCACACTCGATGTGCCCATGACGCAGAGCACGGGTTGTCCGATTCGCGAGTATCCTTGCCACTTGTTTTTGCGCGGGAGGATGGATGGTTGGTTTTGGTCCAATCGGTGGTGCAGAAAATCGAAATCGAGATGCAACGAATGCGAGGAGGGGGAGGAAGCCCGCCAATGGGGCCAAATAATAACGAGTTAAAGAACTGGGCCTTGATTTGGCTGCCACAAAGAACAGCCTTACAAGGCATTTCAGGGCGGCGGCCTGCAATTTCTATCTCATTATTTTTGTCTCAGGGACCTGCAGTGATGTTAGAAACCCTATTCTGGCAATGTTGCATTTTATCCCCTACCAATGCAATGTTCAAGTTCCAATCTGGTACCCATTGCTTGGAATTGTGCAAATTATTTGTTAAACATCAGCTATGGTTCAAGAACTCAATGAATGCTCATTTGGCTCTCACTGCATGCATAGCAGCTGTTATCTGCTGATTGCTTTGCAGCTATACATAGAAAGAAGCTTGTACATGTATTATACATGGCAATCATGACCATGGCTCCCTCCTGTTCCCTTGAGAAGGAAATCTTATTCCTGAGAGATTAATCTTAGGAGAATGTTGGCTGTTCTATACCTTGACCAAGGCAGTTATTCCTAAAAACATACAGGTGTTCATTAGGGCCCTACTATCCATGGGACTCTCTACTGAGTTGTCAATTCGATTGTCCCGGCTCACCAGCCAATTCTAGAGACCGCGATTAGACGGAGAAGTTCCTACCAAACTATGCCTGGCATGCTTCTGGCACAATCCTCCAGCATGTATACACGGCTCCCTGATGTACCAATGCTATCAGATTATCTTGCTGTGAAAGAACGGGCGAAATACTTGAGCTCCTTCGACCCATATACGGCGCCGCGGTTTTGATTGAAACCCGGTATTCATGGAACCGAACCTGTCTTGGCCAGAATGACCTATCAATCACCCAAATAGTCCGGCTGTGTTCTTCGTTTTTTTACTAGTTAGAAAACGCAGTTGTTGTCTTTCAAAACTTTCCGACCCGGTCTGCAGTACTATGTTTTGGATGGGAAGATCCAGAATTGCCGCCGCTGACGATGGATCCTTTTCTACTCTTTGTGAAAATCAGGCGATCCAATCTACGATCCGGTTCGAGAGCCTAAATTTTACTGGAACAGGAGTGCTGATGGAAGGAAGGCATACTTAGAACACAGAGGGCTACAAGTAAACCAAGTGTTGATGACTACCTACAGTGTTAGCAAACTGAGCTAATTCGTACAGTTCCTTCCCATGGCATTCTGATGGGCTATCCTGTTAGATGATGAGGTAGTAGACATGGATAAGACGGCTATCAAGATAATGGCAGGTAGAAAGAGAACAAATGTATGGACATTCCCCTACCTCATACTAGTAGTATCCAAGAGAGAAATGGCTGTTGATCTGGATGCTAGTGGGGGATATTAGCCAGCAGGTGGCGAAACAGGCTACCGCGCGTCGAGGGCTCTTGTAGAGTGATAGATCCAGAGGATGAATGAAACTGTCACTCCTTCTAACCTGTCTAATATGCCCCTTAACAGTGCATTTTCCCAATTTAATAGATGATAACACAGCGTGACCCGTGGGTCAGGTCCGCTTAGCGCCAAACCTTAAATAAGCTTAAAGCTAGTTTCCATTGAACAGAAACATTTTCTAGAAAAACGACGACATCAGTCAGTAAAAAAAAAGAAACTGTCTATTTAAGTATGTGTGGAGAAGTTCCAGTTGATTAAATGTGCTGGTCAGATTCTATACTGAAGTAGTGTTGAGGGAGAGAAAGGGAATGAATGGACCCCCAGCATGGGATGTGCGCGAACTTCTCAGGCTTACCCCAGGTCATTGGATCTTTATGCTCTGTCCACGAGCTCATGTTCTTGGGATTGATATCATATAAAACTCACATCAAGAGTAATGACTGAGAAAACTCCCTTGTGGGGACCTTCTCACTACTACTAGTAATGATTGATCCTTGAATGGAAAGGCCAATGGGCTAGGTGAAACATCAACCCGCTGCTTTTGTTCATTAATTTGCCGGGCGCAGTATGTCATTGAATACTATGAAACTGCGCGCGTTGGAAGTAGGAGAAGTTAGGACGGATCAACAAAGGATGGTTACAGCAGAAGTCATGGTTGGAATGACCCCAACTCCTCCCCTACTCTTTTTCTTTATTGACTGGGTAATCTCCAAATGATTTCCTAAGGGGTTTACTTCAATTTTCAAAAGACCCTGTACACTATTCAGAAGCAATGCTAGTTATTAGTCAAGCAATTCGTGGGTAATTAAATATCCCAGTTTGCCACGTCTTATTCAAGCGTTTCACTAACACCAGTAAATCCTATATTTCTCATTACCACTATCTGATGTGCGATTGCTCCCTTCAGCGTGATGTTCCCAACTCTGGAAAGACGAAAGCCAAATATAATAAGTTCAGGGTTAGACTAGTATGTTTGTGTTGAAGTAAACACGGACTTGGCAAACGGATGCATTGAGGAATAAACTAAGAATATTGAAAAGACTTGACGGCGTTGCAAGCTGGATAAGAGGAATTAGTTATCATACAGCAAAATTGAGAGCCATTCCGTTTATCCTTCATAATGTTCTCACATACTTGACGAGCCTTGCCTTTGTTGTATATTATCTTGCTCATGTCAGGAATAAGTGGTCGCCATACCAAGGTGAACCTATTGTGGTCGAACAGTTTTCCGGGCTCAACTGTATGGTCAGGTGACAACCCAGCCAGAGGGCGTGCGTTCGAGTCGGGCTGAGGTCATGGCACAATACGGATATCGAATATATCTACCCAACGTGGGTTTGCGCGCTCAATCGGAGTGCAGTGCCGAGAAAAAATGACAGAAATAGCCATGTCACGCTAAGAAGCCTATTCTGAGGGGGTATGTCGAGATAAGACCGCCACGTCGAAGGTCACCTTTTTTTGTCGCCGAACATTATGCAGCAATATTGATTTTCAAATTTTTGTCTTTGTTTTTTTTTTTTACTTTGTGAAGCCGGTGAGAGCATTATCAATTCCCGGATATACATCCCGGTCTACCTACCTCTCCTAGAGGGGATATAAGACGAAAAAGAACATAAAAGCCGTAAATATAATGACAAGATTGTTTCCATCCTCCACCTATTCCCCCCTCTCCATTATAATATTCATCTCTTCCTCATTTCAATGCGTTTACCCTATTCCCCAACGCATCCGTATCCTTATTCGCCCTCCACTCCCCCTCCCCAGCCCTCCCACCAACAAACTCCTCCCGCTTCCAAATCTCCGCCTTCTCCTTACAATGCTCCAACACCTCCTCCCCCGCCCTCCACGCCGCCCCTCTATGCCCCGCACTAACAGCAATCGCAATCGACTCCTCCGCCACAGGAACCTCCCCAAGCCGATGCGAGATGCTTATCCCGAGCAGCTGATACTTCGCCACCGCATCCCTCGCTATCTTCGCCAGCGTCCGAAGTGCCAGCGGCGCATAGCTGGTATATGAGAGGCGGGCGACGGGCCGGTCGTCGAAGGTTGACCGGGTGGTGCCGAGGAAGAGGACGTTTGCGCCGGCGTGCGGGGACCGGATTTGTGCCAGGCTCTTTGTCGAGTCGAGGGGGGCGTAGGTTAGTTCGAGATGGATGTTTTCGTCTGCGAAGTGTTGGGTTTGTGGATAATTTGCGGGATTGAGGTGTGCGGGGAGCGGTTCGGCGGAGGAGGCGGGGTCGGCTTCCGGAGGTGGTTGGGCGGAGGTCGGGTTCGGCATCGTTTGCTTTTTGGACTTTGGGAGGGATCGGTGGGTTGGGGGGAACTTTGGCAGATTTCAGACGATTCCCGAGACTTAATTGCGGCTGTTGAGCGGTTTAGGGGGGGGGAAATCGGGCGGGAAGATTATTATCGAGGTTGGTGCTGTGTTCGTTTGGCCGAAGGTCAGCCCCGCGTTGATAGAGAGCTTATCGGCGTCATAGTAGTTAAAGTGCGGGCACCAATATCTCTAACATCAGCACGCACTGCAGAAGAAAGGGTTAATCTATGTATTGTTTGAGCAATTGAAATGTTATGTCAACTTCAGTCGTACTAATTGAATTAAACTTGTTAACTCTCAAAATACCTGCCAGGGTCCCGGCCTTTAAAATAGACATTAACTACGTTTTGTTCCGAAATTAACTGGAATAAGTGATTTAATTGACTTAGCGAATCAAAGGACACCGGTAGCTTCGTTTTAATGGAACTGCCTTATTGACGCAGCAAGTATTCGCATTTTCTTTTCAGAATATCGCTTGCTTGCTGAATACAAAAAACGGGATCCTTGAAGCTCCTTGATAGCCGAAGAGAATCGTGCACCACCAAACAACAACATTGATCGAGCTCCTCTTATTTTTGCCAGCAACAATGAAAGTGCCTGTTGTCTCACACCCCGAGCGACACAAGCATCCGAGAAGCCATCATATCGAACAGTGACTTGTGCTCCCTCCACCCCGAGTTACTAGTTATTGTTTACGAGGGGATCAATAGTGCACATTGGCAATTAAATACCGCGTCGAGAACGAAGCAAAGCACTTGGACCAGTTCCTGGATCCTTTCAGTGAGTCAGCCCTCTTTTCGCCTCTCATGTACGGAGTAAAATCTTGGGAATCGAAAGAATGCGCGCTATATACCCGCCAACAGGAATCAAGATGACAAAGTTGCGAGCTTGTACTTCTGATAAGAAACCAGGGGGATCTGAAGCTCGTCTTTTGCTTATTTCTTGGCGGGATTTGCGAGAATCTTGCTACCCCTGATTCTGATCCTCCAGTTTTTGGGAGTGTTGAAGCCTTTCGGTGAGCTGGTGGCTCATGGTTCAGAATGTCGCGTGCAATAGTACGTGGTAAACCTTTGGACTGGAGGTATGAAAGCTACAAGTCACTTGAAGAAGAAAAACCAGAAAAGCAAGCGCTGACTGAAATAATACCCCACGTCAATGATAATGTGGTGGGAGGATTCTTGTTAGAGCTTCGTATAAAAAAATGTTGAAAGCTCAGCTCTTATCAGCGAGCTGTTCAGTGGGCCAATGACCCCGGCATCTATTTATGATATCAGCAAGCTACGAGGAACTATGAACGACGATCTCAATCATCCGAACTCGCCCCAGATGCACCAACTCTCGGCAATCGACAATTCTCTTTCCCACCAGCTCTGAAGGAACGTCACGGAGACAGTTCCGGTCAATCATATTCCTCCTCTTCCGCCAAGTTCGTTATCAGATGCTAAGGATGTGCCCCCTAGCGTGGAGGAGCGCCAACAAGGCAGATCAGCGATGACGCTGGCATGGATGCGAGTTTAAGCTCGTGGACCTGCGTCCTCCACTGTGTAGAGAGAACGCAGCTCTTCGCCGTGGCCAGTGGCTACGACAGACAACGTTGTGCATGCTGATATGCAGCATACAACAGCCAGCCCAATTCTAACTACCTGATAACAATAACATTGTCAGAAAACGGGGAAGTTAAAGCACACGATGCTGTGGCAAACCCCGATCAAGGAGTTAATGGCCTAGATCGATGCTCCAATCGGCCCTCTTTAGCTGCAGTTTTGGGCTTCAGACAACACAGCACCTTGCCATATCCATCATGGCGGACTAATGGCCACACGCTATTGTTATTTTCAAGGCATAACCTGTCTACGGTTTTGCTGACATCGTTTTCAGAAAGGGAAACTAAGATCGATGATCTTCAAGCGATGGTGTCGTTATCATCGCAGACGCATTTCAATTGATATTACGATATCTATCTACTCCTATCGAAGGATGTGTAGCTCCACCACCCCCATGTATTTCTTTTTCTTTCCGTTCTCTGTCATCGATCTGTCCGAGACGCCTCTAGCTATCGGTTACATGCCCTTGGGTTAAGGGTTGAAATCCTATATATTACCCCGTTCTACTCCCTGGATTCTTTTTTTTCTTTCCCTTTCATCCACCACTGCATTGAAGTCGTCCACTCATTATCAAACCTATCCTTCTCCTTCATACAATCGCCTATCCATTCAACACAAACCTTCAACGAACCAGTCAAAATGAAGTTCTTCACCGTCACCGCTCTCTTCTCCCTCCTCGGCGCCACCATGGCTGCCCCAGCTCCCGCCCCCGCGGCCGGAAACTCTCTCACCCGCCGAGTCGAGATCGACGGCGTCCTCGCCTGCACAGATCCCATTGTCCACCTCGTCCTCGAGCAGATCAAAGCTCTCCCGCAAACCAGGATCGACAAGCTCCTTGCGGACCTCCTCAGCGGCCAGGAACTCAAGAACATCCTCGAGCTGGATGCTGAGATCACTGAGGGTGTTACTGAGCTCATTGCCTGTCTGTCTATTGGCATCGGCGATGTCGATGCTCAGATTGGAGATGTCCTGATGGACCTGCTCAAGGACCTCCATCTTATTCCTGCCGATAAATAGACGGGCTCTTCGATCACCGAATGAACACCTGAGCGTGGTTCTTCTCTGGGATATCCTGCGTTGCTTCTCTTCTCAACGTGTTCAAGCCCTCCCGGACAATCCGACCTCGATCCCGATCCCGACTATTATATACGATGAATGATGTGGATATGGGCTTGGGTGTCTCCTTTTGCGGCTTGAAGGTCGGGATTGCATTGTATGCTTATATGTCATCGCGTCGTGAGCTTTGGTACTGAGGTTTTTGCATGTGTTGAAAAGCGAGATACCTAGGTAGTTATTTTTAATTGTTAATAGTAATTTCAATTCTCCACGAAGTATGCTGGTTTTGTTATTCAGGGTTGGAGACGTAGTAGATTGTATCCTCCAGCACTCTTCCTTTCCAGATGTCTAGGCATTGTCTGAGAAGTATGAAGTTGGTGTTGGGTTTCTTGAAGTAGAGCATTCTCCAGGGCAAACGTATCTTGATTTTTATGAATTGCTGAGGACCTTGCCAGCTGATAACCAAACTAAACCCACCCCTAGAAGACGATCGGACCCTGGCACAGCCATGATGACCGGTTGTAAAATCTATATCTACTAGCCTTTTCACCCCCCTAAGGGTGATTGGGTTCCACAGCGGACTGGCACACTTCCTTGATTAACGGATTGGCGTGTGAATGGGTATCATCTAAAGATCAGTATCCGTCCGATAAGATGTCGGATATATTTGATATTGTAAATGGGAGGTGGGTAGAACTTGAACCGGCTCGATGAGTCCGTGACTCGCATCCTATATTATAGATGTGTTGGTAAATAGCACTCAACATAGAATAGCTCCGGGCTTGATGGTGGTTAACTGTGTCATATTTCGCTGGAAGATCAATTTCTTCGTGATATGTGGGCGGGGTATTTTCAGCTTCCTGGCTGGGAATTGATATGTCATTCCCTATCACTAACAACATGCATTTGCTTTCTCAAGAGGCTCAATAGCACCCAGGAGGCTTTTGGACTTACCGAAGAGAGGGGAATTGACATTCGTGATCCTTCGAGTGATATGTTGGATGAAATTCGTAGTCCGGAAGAACAGGCAAGGGATATGAAGCTGGTTAGACCCCAGCTAAATAAACAGCTAGTTAAACCAGAAACCTCCACCGCACTACGCTTCTCGGGCCAATATCCCGACAAAGATCAGACAGATTGCGGGCATCCCGCGCAATTTTTCCAGCGGGCGGATGGCATCAGCGCTAATAAATACCACCCCGCACTGTCAACGCGGAGTTTTGGTGCATTTATAATATACCTTTCTGTTGTCCGCAGGCAATTCGCATTAGAATACACATTTTATTCTCACTGATTGAAATCGACAATCAAACAATGGCATTCCCGAACAAGAATAAGGACATGATCTATCGTCGTGTGGGCAACTCGGGCCTTCACGTCTCGGTGATTTCGCTGGGAGGATGGCTGACGTATGTGGATGTCGAAACCGCTTTGAAGAGTATTACTGACGAGTTAACAGCTACGGAGGGCATGTTGATGAAAGTAAGCAAGCCGATTCTTCCTTATAGCACAGTGCCTTGCTGCAAAGAGAGGGAAATTAAGCTCCATGTACTAGCATCTAACCCTACCTTGTAGATGGGACGCTTGAGTGCATGAAGCAGGCCTATGATCTGGGTGTCAACTTCTTCGACACGGCAGAGAGGTAAGTTTGCTTTCCTCTAACCATAGCATGTGAAACGCAATGCCAACCATATTCGTTAGTTATTCCGGCGGCGAATCGGAGATCTTGATGGGAAAGGCGATCAAGAAGTTCGGATGGAAGCGTAGTGATATCGTTATCAGCACGAAGGTTTTACTCTTGTATCTATATGCCATTATGCGAGTTCTTGCTAACTACAATTCAAGCTCAACTATGGCGCTGCCAATGGAGAAATCCTGATTAACAACCATGGCCTTTCCCGAAAGCACATCATCGAGGGAACCCTCGCCTCTCTCGAACGGTTGAACCTTGACTATGTCGACATTGTATATGCCCACCGCCCGGACAGACTCACGCCAATGGAAGAGACTGTCCGAGCCTTCAACTACCTCATTGACAAAGGCCTGACATTCTACTGGGGAACATCCATGTGGGGGGCCGACGAAATCGCCGAAGCAGCCGGTATTGCCAAGTCCCTTGGTCTGATCGGCCCTATAGTTGAGCAGCCACTGTACAACATGATCGACCGCCAGAAGGTCGAGGGAGAATACCAGCGGTTGAACTCGCGGTTCGGAATCGGCTATACTGTCTTTTCTCCATTGAAGGGTGGGCTCCTGACGGGCAAATACAACGATGCCCCGACGGAACCACCTAAGGGCTCGCGGTTTGCGGAGAGCAAGGATAAGTATGCGCTGTCGGTTATGAAAACCTATGGTGGTGAAGTTTGGACGGCGAATATCAAGAAGGTGGAAAAGTTGAAGGTAAGCAAGATGCCACTCATAACAGCACCCCATTGTGCTGCCACGAAATAATAACCGTAACTGACCGTATCCTCAGCCCTTCGCCGACAAACATGGATGGAAGCTGCCGCATCTCGCCCTGGCCTGGTGTCTCAAGAATGAGAGCGTGAGTTCCGTCATCACGGGTGCTTCGCGGCCAGAGCAGGTTGTCGAGAATATCGAAAGTCTGAAATTGCTGCCCAAGCTGACCCCTGAAATCATGGCTGAGATTGATGAGTTGTTGGGCAACAAGCCACCAGTGGATCCAGCTCGACAGGGCTAGATATGCTATTATCATGGGGATCTTGAGAGAGGGGGGTTGATACTGTTTTGCTTTGCACTCTGTCGATCGAACCGCTGCCGATGGAAGCCATAGTTACCCGGCACGAGCAAATGTAATGAATAGAATTCACTAGTTGGGGTAATTATTGAAACCACCATACTATCTATCCATTGATGAAGGTTGTAGTTTACCTACTAATCGTGCCTTCGCTACTGCACCTCTCAGTCCAACGGGAGAAGTGGGTGAAGCAGCGAAGGCACGATTACTTAGTAGTAGGTATGGAGGGTAATCCGATATCACGTGACGTTGAAACCATGATTACTCAGCATCCTGAGGTCATGACACTCCTCCCCATTCTCTGAATGAACTTCTCGACATCTTCTTCTTCCTCTTTCACTCGACTTGCTGTTCTCTCCGCACAATATCCATTCATGACTGTTTATCTATAAGTATATCCCGCCATGTCTTCCTACAGCCCCGGAGACAGGGCCTACCGCGGAGCCCATAGCTACAACGCGCAACCTCGCTACAACAACACCAACGGACGCATGTATGACGACAGAACCTCCCGCTCCCGATCTCGTTCTCGTTCCTACTCCCCTCCATATCCTGGTCCACGACCTCGAGACCAAAGATACGGCTCGCCAGGCGGTACACGCTCTCCTCCGCATGGTAAAATCAACTTCGTGCACTGGGGCGAATAAATGGATACACTCTCGTTTGAGCTTGTGCTGATTTCTTAATCTTTGTTTCCTTTCTTGAAGACACTTCTCGGACGCCTCCTCGTGGCCCTGCGGCAGATAGGAGGTATCCCGGCGGCGATGGCGAATATCCGATGTCTAGGGACTCGAGACCGGAAGGTCGGCCTAGAGAACGAGATGAGTACCGGCACCCGTCTCGATCTCCCCCACGGCGGCGTGGAAGATCCTCGTATAGGGACCGCGACCGGGAAGGCTATCGCTCACCGGGCTATGACAGTCGCAGCAGAAGCCGCAGCAGGAGTCCGAGCCAAACCAGGAGCCGCAGTCAACGCGGCGGACGCCGTCCATACTACGGCCAGGAAAGCCGTGAGGTCATGCTGGAAGGAATACCAGTGGAAATGAATGAAGACGACGTTCGACCACTCCTCCCTTTCCCCACTATATCATACATAACAGCCTAAATTCCCCATTGATATGAATGGCCGCGCTACGTTTCCTCATGTTTCTTGGAAGTCAGGATGCTGAGAAGTGCATATCGCCGGTCCTCTTTCCGGTCGATGCTTTTTTGTTACAGATCTTGAGTGAACTCACCCAATATTACCATGTCGGGTCGTTGGAGGATGTTCGAGTGATCCGCGATCGCCAGACGAGTGCGTCACAATTTTCCATCACGTTAACTGGATACATACTAAGTTTTTGTCTCTAGAGATCTCCCGCCAGCTGGGTTTTCTTCGATTCCATACAATGGACGAGTCTCGTGAATTCTTGGAACGCAATTTTCCTAACATATACCTCTATGGAAATAACTCTTCGCATACTGATGACCGCGGTGCGAAGGTTAGAATAGCATATAGCCGAGAAAGAGAAGACCGGAATCGAATTAAAGCTGAAGGGGATTGGACCTGCAAAATCGTAGGTCGTCAGGCCACCCTTAAATCAAGGCACGATCAACTGACTGAACCCTATCTAGTGTACCATAGTTAACTATGCGAATCGACAGAAATGCTTTCGTTGCCAGGCAGTGCGAGCTGGTATGCTTTTCAAATCAAAACTTTAATAAATACTGGCTGACCGATGAAGATTTCGCACAACTACCCCCAGGAGTAGCAAATCCTCCCCGCGTTGTGAATAATGGGGATAACGACGTAGCACCAGATGCCACACCATCCCAGTTCATTCTTTTGCGAGGCCTCGAATCTTCAGTCACAGAGGAACTTCTTGCCAAAGGGGTAGCCAAACTCTACAAACCTTCGCTTGGATCTGAGGGCCACGCTGCACCCCAAGCCGCTAAAAAGGGGGCAAAGGTTGCTTCCACGACGGGGGACGCCAATTTGGGTGCACGGGATGGATCCATTCGACGAGTGTTGCTTGTTAGAGATCGACGAAGCAATGAAAGTTGGAAGTACGGATTTGCCGAATTTGCAACCGTTGAGGTAACCGCCACTTCCATTGTAACCCTCGTTCCTTGGTATATTAATCCGCATCTAGGACGCGCAAGCTGCACTTACACGGTATAACTCATTCGAGACGTTCACCATATCCTCCAAACCGGTTTTGGCTAGCTATATCCATGCTGGCGTGTTCGTCCCAGTTCTTAACCCCACTGCAAGCACGGAGAGATTCACGTTTAGTCCTCTTGGAAACCCTGCTATGAAACTTGCGTACTGGGATGAGAATGCGTATGTCACAGAGTTGACGGTATCAACCGAGGACCTCGACAAGAGCCGCCCTAAATCGAAGCCGACCACGATAGACAAGAGCCAAAAGCCGTCGAAGGAGGCAGAGAAGGTGAAGAAGAGAAAGGCAGAAACCGGAGGGAGCACCGGCACGAAGAAACTCGCCGTGCCAACCCATCTCCAATTCTGGAGCAACCGCCACGCTGAACTTCATGGTATTCAACGAGACGAGCCAAAGGAAGGTGCACTAGGGAGCGACAATAGACGTACCCCTAGTGAAGATGGTGGTTCGCCGTCTGCCTCCCCTATCCCCACACAATCTTATGCAGATCTCAACCGCAAATGCTGCTATCTCTGCATGCGCCAGTTCAAGACGGAGGCCGAAGTCAACAAACACGAACGGCTCAGCCAGCTCCACCGTGATAATCTCCAGAACGAGGAACTGAAGACCAAAGCCGTAGCGAAGCTAGCAAAGAAACGAGACCCAGCACAGACTTCAGGAGAATACCGAGACCGTGCAAAGGAGCGACGCCAAGCCTTTGGGCCTTCAACCAAACCGAAGGAGAAGAAAGTCGAGAAGGAAATCGAGGAAGCACCAGTCCCCGTCCCCGCAATGTCGAAAGGGGCTGCTCTTCTCGGCAAGATGGGTTGGTCAGCTGGTACGGGACTCGGTGCGGAAGGCTCGGGCATGACAGCGCCGATAACCACGGATCTCTATGTCCAGGGCGTTGGGTTGGGCGCTCAGGGGGGTAAAGTTGGAGACGCTGTTCAAGAAGCGGGGAGAAATACAAGAGGGAGGTATGATGAATTTCTTGAAAAGACCAAGGAGGGCGCGAGGGAGCGGTATGAGCGCCTGTCGAAGGAGTAGACACCCGGGCATTGGCGTGGATGTGGGTGTGGTTATAGACGGAATTTTTTTTCTGGTTTTGCCTTGTACGAATAGCTTTTCCATAGTGTTTGCCAATATGTGGTGGTTTTAGGATGGATGGATCGGATAGCAGGTTTGTTATATCGTAGTTCGTATCATATTTCGATAATGGGAGATTTCAAGACAGGTAGATGTTCATTCAAATTATATCACGGCGCTCACTATCGTACATTCTATTTTTGGTACAGAGGCGGCTGACACAGCCTGGAAGATATGCGAACAGGTTCAAAAGGAGTATCCATATGCAATATTGCGGTCGTAGGTCAAGACAAGGGATAATGGCATTTATGGAAGAGCATGGCGTGCGAGTGGATTTAGTCCAAGTAGGTATAGGTATGATCGCGTCCGTAGTGGGATATAGGTGGCTTTTTTTGACAATTTCAATTGTTGGACGGCGGAATGGCTTGTAATGGTATCTGGAAGACCATGTCGGATTTAATCATCGCATTGAGTATCAGAGGGACATTTCGACACCTGCCCAGTCCATAGCCGCCTCCACGTAGCGGAATCTCTCAACGCGGCTCCCATCACTCAACCCAATCTCTCCAAACCCCGCCCCCCCCCCTTCTCCATACTTCTGTTCGTCCATATCGATCAAGCCCCGATATCCCCCACCTACTACCTCTCCTTCCCCCTCTCATTAATATACCTCCTCAACTCCCCATCCTCCCCCTCCCCACTCTTCACCCCTTTCCTCTCCTTCTCCTTCTTCCTATCCCACACACTAACAACCCACTCCTCCAACTCCTCCTCGACATCCTGCTCCGACCTGCCCGTCCCATCAATCCCCAACCCGCCCCGAACCTTCCTCCGCAAGTCGTCCATCGTATTAATATCAAACGCATACATGCCCGCACCCACGCCAATCATCGCTACGCTGGCGACATTTATCGTGGCGATATTTAGCGCCTCGAGCGCTTCGAGGGCCCCGTTTACGGGGGGTTTGTGGAAGGGAGCGCTGGTGTAGGTGGGCGGGAGGGTGGAGATGCGTTTCCGCGCGAGGGCGCGCCGGGTTATGAGGGCGGAGAGAAAGAAGAAGGCGGTGCCGCCGATTAGAAGTTTGATGGAGTTTGTGAGGCGGGGTGCGGATTGTGGTTGCTGTTGAGGCTGTGGTTGGGAGGAGTCGGTTTGGCTGGTGGCGGAGGACATGGTGGATGGTGGTGGCTGGGCGGAGTGGGAGGCCATATATATAGAAGGTGGGGTATCTGGCGCCGGTGTGCTTAGGCAATGCCCGCCTTCTTCTGCTATTTCCGCGGCTTGTGAGGAGGTTGGGGGTCAATCGAGCGTGTGTGATGGATCATGATATGGATGGATTGAACATTTGAAGCTCTGATCGGAAGTTTGGCCGCGCTAGCCTGATTGGAATTAGCGCAATACCAACTCGACTCCAACCTCACGACATGTTGTCCACCACTAGATATGTTGGATCTGCTTAATTTTGCTTCCGGATCATTTAAATGCATTGGAACAGCTTTCTCTCCGTCATGCATAAACTGCCCTCCAACGATGCCATCTACTGCTGGTACACGAGGGGCGGGTGTTCTGCTTTCCCATGCTCGAGAGGACACCGGGAACGATGGGCTTGGATACAAGGAGCAAGGATACAAAGAGCGACAAAGCCGTGCATAATGTCATGATTGAAACTATTTAGGTAAATCGACGGCCTTGGACTTTTTGCGCAACTCCCACATAAACGCAGGACGACCATCATCATCGTGCTCTGGCAAGTCCCCGACGTTAACGAATCCGCATTTTTCCAGCACTCGGTTGCTAGGAAAATTAGTCTTGTCTGAAACAGCATGCAAGACACCAATTCTAGGAAAGGCCTCAATGAATTCCCACCACGCCTCAATGGCCGCACTAACAGCTTCGCTGGCATATCCTTTCCCCCAACAGTCTGGGTGTATAATATACCCTAAGTCGAAGTTACCGGCCTCACCTCTGAAGAAGGCGACTGATCCGATGGCACGGGTTGTGTTCGAAGCCTCGAGAATGGCGAGGGCGAGCACGTCTGGTGCGTTGAAGTTGAGGAAATTTTTTCTTGTGGCAGCAAGGTCGGCATCAGGCTTTCCCGAGAAGCTACTCGGCAGGGTCAGTGTCCTATTAGCATAAAAGAGGGCGGAGGGAGAGGAGGAATGTCGGTAAATGCGGCAATTACCTCCACTTCATGACTTCAGCCCGCGACCGAATTGCAAATATATCACCAACGTCATCCTCAACTAGCGGCCGCATAAATAACCGTTTTGTTTGAAGGCGGGGATTTGATTTTGGAATGAAGGGCTCCGGCTGGCCGTCAACGACGAGTTCGCTTTCCCTCTCGATTGTCTCCCTTGCTGGAGGGCTCATGAGCTGTCCGTCCATAGTACCAAAACAAATGCTAGGATTGCTTTGGCTGTTTGCTGACTCGTGATCAACCAGCACGAAATCCAAGATATGAACCCTCAAAAATATCTCTTTGTTTTCAAAGTTGAAGTCAGTGGGATTGTCGTGCTCTTAAAAAAGAAGTACAATGCGGGGAATCGCCAAATTGACACGAGATTTCCTTGGCGTGACCCATTTTGATCAGATCATGACATCAACACGCGACAAAAAGTCTAATTCATGAGAACGTGTCTTCCTCGATCTGCATCTAGAGAAATTCATGGTGGTTTGTTCTAGGGCTTTTTCAATCTCCTCTCGTCTATGAATTTTGACCTGTTTTCCTTCCCTCATTCACAATTTCCAACAGCTTGATTTTGGTTTGGATGAAACCAGTTTGTCGTGAAAGCAACACAAACACCTGCACAGTGTATGAGGCCACAGCTCCGCCTCCTCATTCATTGAAGTTCCCGCTTTGTCCTCCAGAAATTCAAGATGTCTTCGATAGCTGATAATCATAGCCCCCGCTGTCGAGACTCGTGTCGAGGTAATTGGCCCCCACCTGCCAGAATCCAGACCACGGATATCAATATGTCACTGAATCTAGTACGTTTTAGAACCGGAGGCCGAAACGTATTCGCTTAAAAGGGGGGCGGCTCCAAGGCACGAAAACCTTGTTAGACAAGCAGCATCACACTCGCTTCCCTGCTTGCGCCGCCCACCCGGGCCACCCCCTTCCTCTATACAGAACAGTATAATGTCACTACTACTAAATAGGTGATGGGAAACCTATCGTCTGACCTACACCAAGGTGAGATTTTTGATGGGGTGCATGTGAGGCCGTATTGCTGCTACTCTTTCTGTTTCTTACTTACCAATTTTTTTAGCATTAAGGAGAGAAGAGAAGAGACAAGACACACAACCCCACGAAACCCAAATCACTGCCCAGGTTCCAAATCCCAGATACGAGCATCTCAAAATGTGGCTATTTCCCCTACTTTTTGCCCCGTTTTCACGCATGGGGTAGAAGAGTGAATTCCCAGGGATTCAAGAATTCGGAAGCCGGAGACTTGCTTGGGGACGGACCAAGCCTCCCGTCCTATATTAGGGCGCTTGGCGTAGTCATATCACTTCTCCGGCCACCGGTTCCCATTTGTTCGATCGCCAAAAAGAAGGCCGCTAAAATGCTTAACTAGTTCAACCGACAGCTTCAGATTCACCAGCACCACTGCCACCACACCCCCTACGCCGTACGGGGTAATTTCCACTGAATTTCGGGCACTGGGTATGGCACTGGCATGGCTCAAGGGCCGACAGGGCCGAATCCCCTAGCAGTTGGCCAAGTCCTTGTTTGGATTGTACCCTCTGAGACAAAACACAACATTGAGTGGCTGCATCGGAAGAAACTGAGAAGACCCAGCCTCTTCCCCATCACGCTTTTATTTCGCTCTTATGCATGTTCCTGGAATAATATAAATTTGAAAACGATCATTGCGCCTGGGGCTGCTCTGTATCGAGAATTTAAAATAGCAAACAACTAACTACTCCTAAGGTTGGAACGTCCGTGGATGCTTATTAGTATTTAACGATCTACGGTCTTGGATATTTCTCCCTCCCCATTTTATTTAAACTTTCATTTTGGAAACTGAAAGTCAACAGAGTTTCATCATCATCATTATTTTTCAGATTCTGTCTTTTCTTTCTTTATATCGCCATGTCCCAGGAACAACCGCCGATATGTTGGGAGGTTACAGAGATTTGCACAGTAGAATGGAGCATATACGGATACTATCCAAATCTGCCCGTCAACGCAATTCTCTGTGCTGCATTTGCTATATGTTTGATCCTGCAAGGATATCAAACCTGGAGATACAAAACTTGGTCCTACGGGATTGCAATGTGTCTGGGCTGTTTCGCTGAGGTCATTGGTAGGATTCCCACCCTATCTACATATCAGTATCAATATCAATCCAGGAGCTCTCTCCTCTCAGCTTCATGCAATATAAATGAAATATAACTCACCATTCCCCCCCAGGCTACGTCGGCCGAATACTCCTTCACAACAACCCATTCTCCAGCATCGGTTTCCAAATCCAAATCTGCACCCTCATCATCGCCCCCGCCTTCTTCAGCGGCGCCATATACCTCACCCTCAAACACATCTGCATCGCGCTGGGCCCTCAGCTCTCCCTCGTCAGACCGCATCTCTACACCTGGATCTTCATCGCGTGTGATCTCCTCTCGCTCATCCTGCAGGGAACGGGTGGCGGCATTGCAGCCACGGCAGGTGCGAATTTCCCGCTGCGAGATCAAGGCACGAATGTGATGATTGCGGGTATTGTGTGGCAGGTTATTACGTTGTTTGTGTTTGGTGGGCTGGCTAGTCATTTCTTTTGGAGATTGATGGGTGATGGGGGGAAGAGGATGGGTAGCGAGGCGCAAGAGGTGTGGGCGGGGGGGAAGTTTAAGGTGTTTATTCTCAGTTTGGCGGTTGCGTTTACTATGATCTTTTTTCGCTGCGTGTACAGGTATGTTTTTTTTTTAAACTGGAATATTTCGTTCTTGGAAATTTTCAAAACTAACAAACCTATCAAAATAGAATCGCCGAAATGGCAGGAGGCTGGGCGAACGAGATTATGCGAGATGAAATCTCGTTCGTCATTCTCGAGGGAGTGTATGTTCATATCCTACCTACCCTTCTTAACCCCCCTCAATCTATCCCCGGAAAACACCCATCCTAACAAAAACACTCATAGAGTATGTCTCGTCGCCGCCATCCTCCTCACCATCATCCACCCGGGCAGCCACTTCCCTCAGATGCGAACGAACTACACAAAGCCAACTCCGCTACACAACACGTCGGAGGATACGTCAGACGTCGAGATGAAGCCGCGGATGGAGACGCGGAACTAGACGCAGGCTCATCTGTTTATGGTGGGAGGGGAGGGCGTGGGTTTGCGCATGGGTATGGGGATGAGCTGAAGTAGATCATGGATAAAGGATGTGTGTTTGATGCGTTGGGGTTTTGGGCTTTGGTTCGATATTGTAATTAATTGTACATACATATGACTGCTCACGTGTGCGTTTTTGTTCAGCCGTTTACATATCTATAGAATCGCAGGAGAAATTTCTGGGGTCTATAGGGGAGTTAATCGTCAATGTTATTCATGGGTACATATTTGAGCTTCAATGGTGCATATATGCACTACAGGTGAAGATACCATTGGGTATTTTGATCTCTTTATTGTGATAGATACGCTCGTATCCATTAATTCCTATTTTGGCGTACATCGAAGGCAGCATGCTTCATTTGAAGAGAAAAGAGGTAGAGAAGTGAGAAATTGAATTGGAAATAAAGAAATTGCCATAAAGGCTTGGGAATCAAGTAAGGGAAAAGAAACAAAGAGAGAAGAAAACAAAAATCAAATAAACATAGGCCATTCGCGCCATCGCTCGTTCTATCATGAGTATCGTAAATGAAATCCATCCGTTGCACAAATCATAAAATGTCATAAACTCCGTTGATCCTGTTTTAGATGTCGTTCGTCGTTCGTCGTTCGTCGTTCGTCGTTCGTCGTTCGTTCTTCGTGATTCGGCGGGGGTATTGAGAACCGATTATTAATGTGATGAGGGGGTTAATAGGGAGAGAGTACAAAGGGAAAATTGTCAAAAGCAACCAACCCCCGAAAGATAATAATTCAAACAACCCCGCCCTCCATCGCAACTATCATCTCTACCTGACCGACCCTCCGCAGCCGATCAATACCCAAATGCTCCCTTCCATCCCGTCCCTGATAAACACCAAACGCATAGGCCGCCCGGTCCCCCTCACCTGGAGGCGCAATCATGGTCCTTGTCACTAGATCCGCCTTCGTCCTCGGCTCACGAAACACCTTATCTTCTAGTAGCGGGCTCTGGTACAGAAAGCTGATAATATCCGCGTACGTGTAGATGGCGTGGGGGAGGTATCTTTTCCGTCGTGGCCAGAGGATCAGGAACGAGAGGGCATAGATGATCACAAAGCCCATGAGGGTGTAGTACGCAGGTAGGAAGGTGGATATGCGCACTTTGTTATCTTCGCTGGACTGGCGGGCCATGAAGACGCCACCAGCTAGAACGGGGATTGCGAGGGAGGCAGTGCTCATGAAGGAGATGTAGGCGACTTTGTAGTGGCGGGCGTTCAGGGCAAGGATTGTGGCTTCGAAGGGAAG
This sequence comes from Onygenales sp. PD_10, assembly GCA_032988465.1. Lineage (NCBI taxonomy): Eukaryota > Fungi > Ascomycota > Eurotiomycetes > Onygenales > Onygenales sp. PD_10. The sequence continues at coordinate 108,882 of JANTQH010000058.1, read as the reverse complement.
ACAGTATGGGTAGCTTAGCAACAAGCTGTTCTCCGCGTAAGCACCCTCAGGGGAGGAGAGGTCGCAGAAGGGCTGTATCGAGCGGAAGTAGAGATCTATTGGCTGCCAGAGGAGGAAGAGGATTATTCCAATGAAGGCGGGGATGAAGCTGTAGAGGAAGTTGGAGGAGGAAAAGCCCGTAAAGGAGGGTAGTGTGGGGAGGAGGGGGAGGAAGCCGTCCCTAATAGAGCGGTTGACGAATGAGACGACAACGAACGCGATCATTAGGATAAGCGTGATGACGATCCATGCTACAACGCATGTATCTCGTAGGAACCAGGCTGTCCAGCGATATCGGACGAAGGGGGAGTGGATGTTTCTTTCAAATGAATCCTTCGTGTTTAGATGTTGTCTCTCAATATCGACATGGTCTGGTACAGAAGCTTCAGATACCCGCTTTGGACTGTGAGATAGGCTCGAAGCCTCCTTGTCTCCAGACACATTCTCTTCACATATACCGTATAAAAATTCCTGGTCGTTTGCTTCTGTGGCCCAGTAGCCCAATCGTAGTGTGCGTGGTGTCATATCCTGCTGTACCGTTGTCGAAATCTCAGTCCGATGGAATTGATCCAACGAGTTAGATCTTTGAATTAGTGGGATAATGTCGGCTATGCAAACGGGATCCCACAAAAGCCCGCTGTTTCGCCGGTTGAAACGAAACATAAGCCCAAGCAATGCAATCGCAAGGAGTGCATATACACCTGCCAGCGTTGCAGCCACGCCTTGAATAGCTGTCCATCGAAATCCACGGATACCAGATTCAGAATAGAAGCGGGCTACGAAAACAGAGCTTTGTAGAGGCACCGTGAAAAGATTGGCCGCCCATATTATAAATAGACAAAATCCAGTCAGCGGCTCTCCTTGCCAGAAATGGGACAGGTCCGGCAAGATGAAATTTCGTGGGAGAATGCGGAACTTTTGCAGTGCGCTATCTGATCCGGGATCTGAGGCCAGAATTGAGAAGGGGAGTATCCGGTAGACGGCTGATTGTACGATGAAGAGGAGGATCGTGAGGATAATGGCGAGTAACTGGGGGAGGAATTGGAACACGAAATACCGCGAACCACCCAGTCCTTCATATGCCCAGAGACCGCCGTGTTTTTGGGACCAGACAGTGCAGAATATAAGTGCGGCCATCATGGCCAGGGAAAATATAACGAGAAGTATAAGCGTTAGAGGTCGAAGAGCAAAGGGTAAAAAGGTAAGTTCGGGGTATCTGAAGCCGTCGACAGGGGGCGTGACCGGTCGTAGTATATTTGAAGCTAATAATCGGTTAGTAAATGTATGGCAAAACGTCAAAGATGGAAACAAGGTCCTAACATACCTGGTGGGCCATTTCGTTCTACGCTTTGCCGTTCCGTCTTCTGCTGCTCCACAGGCTGCGTAGTAGAAGTGTAATATCCCAACCCCTCATCCGGCACGATGCGCCCAACAGGATACTCGGTACTGACAACCGAGCCATGTCGACCTTCGCCCAACAGCTCTTCGTCTCGGGTCAATTGATCAATAGCAAATCTGATATATGGTGAATCGTCCACACCAGGAGTTGGCGTGCCGTTATCAGTCACCCTATTGCCATTCGCGGAACCTGCAGCAACCGTATTCCGTCTTGATCCTCCACCGGTGCCCCCGCCATTACCGTTGCGAGCAGGGTGTGACAGGCCCCTTGTTACTGCATCTTGGAAATTCGAACTAGCCATGTTTGTATCCGTATTCCGCGCGGGTGAAGGTCGTCGAGTTGGCGGTGTCTCATACCGCACAACAGTTACCTTGCTGCGGTTTGAATTTTGGGAGTTTTGGGAGATATCTGAGAAGGAGTAGTAGTCATCGGAGGCGGCGATGGATTGCTGAGACGTGGAGTGTATTAATTGGGGTTGATTTGCTGTGGTTGAAGAGGGCACGTCAGTGAATGGTTTCCTGCCATTGATTGCCCTGGGGTCCGCTCGACTCACATTTAACGGCTTTTAGGTTGGCGGGATCTGGAGCTGGGGGCATAGCGGACATAGAGCAAGCAAAAAAATAGCAAAAATAAAAACAACAGCAAAACAGCAAAAAATCCAAGGATGTTGGAGTCAGAAAGTGTCAGTCATAGTAGTCATGGTCATGTCAAGCAAAAGCGAAGCGAAAACAAAATCAAGAAAACTTAAGCATGATCCCACTGGGACAGGCAAGTATTAATGGGCCCCCAGCCCTGCATTTGTACTGTGACGCGGTGGGATATGCCGGTGGTTGGTATTTGCGGCGGGCTGGGAGGTTGGGCATACGACAGCCCAGCACCCCAGCCACCGAACACAACCGTGGCAGCCGCCCATTTGGCGAATGGATAACGCCTATTTTCGTCATTTCCATGTACCCAATATTAGCTCATTTCGCTGATAGGTTAGCCCATAACTATTTCAGGGCATTCCCAGCCTGAAATCCGCTTCCCTGGAGGGTGGTGGTCTCTATCCAGAGTTGATGTCGTCGTTGAAGTAGACTGCGCACGGACCAGCGCTGAAGTCACGGGAAAATCTAATCTATGCGCTAGTCTACTCTGGGACTAGCGGCGGGACAAACGCCAAAAATGAGACAGCCAATCAGAGTTCAGATATAAAAAAAGGCGGGGGATGTTTCTTTCTTTTGACAATGTTTGGTTGAGTTTGAAGTAAAACAAAGCCAAACGGCCAGCAATATCACACCGAAATGTTCACGAATCACAATGCTAGTTCGATGCAATCTAACGCCACATTGTAACAAATTACCGGTTAAGCTTCTTCAGGCTTAGGTATCAACCAGCCTGCCTCCTCATTTACGAAACAACTTCTTCAGCTTAAAACTGCTTCCCTCACCACTTATTGGACGCCTTGCCTTCAAGTTCTTAACCTCCTCGTATATCCCATTGAACCCACGAACAATCGACGCCCGTCTTGATGCGCGGCCATCTCCCGCAACCGCTGGGCCGACAGCAGTAGCAGCAAGCGCGTCCTCCTCAGCAGCCCTCATTTCCTGTACATGCCGGCCAAGAATACTATCTTGCATCACAGGTTGGTCGGGCGGGGGTATCCTACCTCCTTCAGCTTGCATACGATCCGGCTCGGCTTCCCGCTCGCGAAACATGCTGTAGTCGTATGTCTCCGGCACACTCGCATCATCGTAGATAGATGATGCGACAGGGTGGTTCCTGTAAAATATTTCTTCATGCGAAGGGCCCTGGTTGCACTTTTGGCATGTATCCCGTCCTTCATCGGGGGCTTGGTTCATCAAGGGCAGGGCAGGATTGCTTTGGCTGTACCTCCGTGAATATGGGTAGAACTCCTGCGCGTTATTTCGCTCGTGGGTACTTCGACCCGGCCTGGGTGTGGTGATAGATCCTGATCCGCTGCGTTGGAGTGTACGGTGGTACTCCTCGCGGTCGGAATGGCTCGTTCCTACATATCGATTCGCACGGGTCCAGTCTTCCTGAGCGATTGGAGGTGTTAGATTGTTGTGCCTGTGCTCATCTGCAGCTCGGTCCATCCCCCTTCTGTCGACCTGCTTGCCCTTCCCTTCATCCCTATCCCCTAAAAACGACAACCGAGATAACATCCTAGGTAATGGGGTTGATGTCGACTTCCTGATGTTTAATGGAGAAGGCTCGAGAGTTCCACCAGAAGGACCCCCATGAGCCTTTGGGGTGTCGCGTCCGAATTTCTGATCCATAAGTACCCACCGTCTTAACATCTGACTGATATTGGCGTCTGAATCTCTAGTGGTATCGGATGGCAACCTGCTTTCACTTGCTTCGCCGTTATAATTCTGGTTGAGCAAATTGCTCTTTGGATATCTAGCTGGCTTCGGAGCCGTAATTGTCGCCGAACTTGATGCGCTGCCCTGAACAATATCCATTGGGGATCCGGATCTTGAACCTTGCGGACCATGTTGTCTCCTATCCCTTGTCCTTAGAGAATCTTCCCGTGGGAAAAAAGGATCTGATCCCGGCATATCGCGAACATTCCGCGTCGCACTCCGCTGCTCATGTATCTCCCTCGAGAACGGGTGACCAGGGCTGTATGCGCTCCCACAGGAAGAACACATCCTTTGTCCATGCTCACTATACGAATGACCATTCCTAGATCCTGATCTAGAACCCCATTCCCCAGGCAATGGAGATACACAATCCCTAGCTTCTCCCTGCAAGATATCACCGCTGCTGGTTCCCATATGTTGCCGGGAGAAGTCATCACGGTGCCTCTCTATTTGGTGGCTTGGACCAGCGTGCTCGTGCTCGGGTTCACTGGGCATATGGGCGTACCTCTCGATTATCGATGCGACGGAAGTCGATGGGGGACGCAGAATCGGCCGCTTTGTAGGGGGTCTGCGATGAGAAAGCACAGAATCTGGGTCCGTTATATCTCTATTTTGAGGAGCCATTGCAGACGACGCTTCAGCCCGACTACCATGGCCGTGGGAATTATTCGATGGATGACTGTGGCCAGAAGCAACCCGGTAGGAGCCCGCCTCTGCTACGTAATTATTCGTAGAGGCATCACGAGATGGAGCCCGCTGTACATCTGAACGCACACCTCCCAAACCTTCGGGAATTCTTGGCGGATTATCCTGCTGTGGCCCCCGTTGGAAACCACTGCTGTCCACCAGCGACCTGCAGTATTTGCAGCGTTTGGGTCGCCTACTCCTGCAAGCGCATATCAAAGCTAAAAATAAAGCAGCAAAGGCTATAACCGACACCGCAGCAAGTGCGATTGGAGGTACCCCTTTAGGACAAGAGAAGGGTTCAGGCCCTAAAGACGACGTAGGCTGAGGTAGGCTTTGGCTGCGGCTGGGGCTGGAGCTGGAGCTAGAGCTGGATGTTGGTTCGGATGTGAAGGTAGAAGACGATGTTGTTGACGTTGGTTTGAGATTTGATGCTGTAGAGGTTGACGAGGGAGCAGTAGGAGGATCTACAGTAACAGTTACAGGCACAGTTATCGTAGTTGCCGACCCATCCCTGGGCGAAGACCGCGTTGAGGTCAGAAACTGCTCCGAAAGCTCAGGGACGTTGACCTCACGGCCAATCTTTGCCGCATTTTCCCCGCGAGCTGATGCATTTGCTGTGTTTGGCTTGGTATATGGGGCCATGGTGGGATCAAGGCGATGGACGCAAGAAAGGAGATACCAGAGTGAGAGCAACGATGGCTGAGCGAGGGGAATGGCAAGTCACATAAAGCGAAAGGAAGCATTGTGAAATGGAAAGCTGTGCTGTAGTGAGACAACTGGAGCAAAACAACAAGGAGGAAATTGAATGCTAGATTCTCAGTAAAGATGTGATATGGTTACTAGGGATAACAGTTAATTGTGAGGCTTAAATGGGGAAGCCGAATTCACCATTTCATCAAAGAAAATCATGGGATTTTGGCTTCCCCATTTAAAAAGAAGAAAGCGATTGATGGTGCAACCCAAGGTTGATGAAAACAAAATAGTAAAACTGGAAGTATAATTGTGGAGTGAAACATTGTATCTTGAATGTCTTTCAGGCACTAAAAATATCCCGGAACGTTTGTGGCTTTGTCAGAGTGGTAAGCAAAGGAAAGATTCTGAAAACAGCAAGCGTAAAGAGATCGCGAACAAACATAGATAAAGGAAGAGTGTAGGCGAAAACTCACTCGACAGATGCGATCTCATAATCAAGGTATTACATGATTTTAAGAAGGTTGGGCGCGACCGTTGCGCGCTTCACTTGTATTCTCCTCGCTCTGGATCGTGAGCTCATGTTCCAGTGTAGATGAGAGAGCTTCAAAAAGCCATTGCGCTTCATCCTGATCGCCCATAAGTGGACTTCTCGGTCCGATCCAGCTCCATTTTCTCGCTTTACCCTTCAATTCTTCAGCCGTGATCGAGGGTTCAAGGCCGATTTGGGGGCCCTGCGGTTCGTCGAGTTGAGCAACTGGAACATTTATATAACTTGAACACGATTCAGCTCTCCCAACAAGGGATAAGTAGTAGTGCCATTCATCATACGAATACTTCCTCGGTGGGGTGGAACCTAAATCTCCGTAGAGCTTGCGTATTTCGCGAATCAGGAGGTGCTGTCGGTGGCGGGGATTTTGAGCGGCTTTTTTGATATGTTTTTCTCTGTGTTCAAGTTCTTGTTGTTCCCGCCGTCCCCGTGGCCCAAGATAACTTATTGTGGTGTCTTCATTTTGACTCCTGAACGATAACGTATGGACAATCAAATCCCGTGAGGTGCTAGAAGTCCAACTCTTCAGTTTGTGGACAGGAGACATCATACGGTCTTTGAAGCTCATATCCCCGGGAAGAACGGTTAGTTCGCCGGCATAGTTGGTAGCATCGTCAAGAAACTTTGCAATGGTGCCTCCCATGCTAGAAATAAGGATAGTCATCGTAGGAATGGCAAGTAAAGACCAGAAAACGAAAAAAGGCTTTCCCCATGTCATTTTAGGCACGAAATCGCCATAGCCAATCGTGAGAAGAGATGTATAGGCGAAATATAAAGATTCGAAATAGGTCCAACCCTGTTGTCGTTGTGAAAGGAAAAAGGCCAGCGCACCAAGAGTCCACAATCCTAACCATGCCGTGACAGCTATGGCAAGCATAACCCACTTTAGTTTCAACGAGGTAATTTCATGAATTTTGCGCATGAGATAAAACTCCTCTTCCTGACGCTGAGCCTCGGAGAGCAGGACCGGATCGGAAATCGGGGGAAGCTTTATCCACGGAACCCCACCCTTGCCTGTTCTCACTTTCTTCGCGATACGTCTCCTAGCCAGCTCCGTGCGCCTGGCAATAATTGCCTTCTTCCCTCGCTCTAGCATTAGATCTCTGATTGATGACACAACTAAAGCAAGAGTCAAAATTCCTCCTACGGCATAAGGGAAAAGCAGTCCTCGCCCGGTATGGGTCTTGGGAGCGAAATCTCCAAATCCATCGGTAAGTAAAGTGATGTCGGCCCAGTATACTGCGTCCAGGTAATTCCAGTCCTCTAGATGAGCGTAAATGGCCGCGCCACCAAGCAAGTAAACAATCCAGATGATGGTCTGTAACATCAGCGACCTTTGATTTGTTGTCAGGCGAAATTCTCTGCTGTAGTGATGCCTTCTTGCCCCGATTACTGTAATGACCATAAGGGACGAGATCAGGAAGTAAAGGGCCGCAGCAATAATAGCATAATAGTATGCTTGAGTCATGACGCGGTTGGTCATGTTCGAAGAGTGGCGCAAGAGCGCTGCCAAGCAAACCAGGAGTATGGAGGATATGTACCATCCACCAATAGTGATAGGCTGAGCAATTGGAAAAGACAATCGTCGGGCCATGTTGAGCAAAAGGGAGAAGTTTGATATCAGTGCAAATGCTAGAGATACCGAATTGATGGCGATTGCCCTGGAAGACCTATGGTATTAGCAAATATCCCAAGAGAATGTATATAGGGCGAAATGTCAGCACAACCATTTGGGGTCCTCAACGAAATATGCATCATCTTGTGATTTCCCAGGGGGGATTTCGGCGCGCCATTCTTGCGCTAGAGAACAGATGCTGAAAGCGCTCGCTGTTGGCCCAAATGTGCCCTGTTCATGTTAGATTTGCTCTTCGGATGGCTTATTTCACCCGCCGCTTTTATGGGGAAGAGATGTAAACGAGGTGCTTCATCACGGAAGAAAAAAAAGGAAAGAGAGAGAGAGGGAAGACAGCATACAGCCAGCAACGGAAATGCAGTGCTTGCGAACCACCAACGCGTCTCCAATGGAACCTCGCGGGTTCCCAGCGTAGCAGAGGAAGGAAATCCCGCATCAGAAGGATTTCTCTCGTAGCCATCCACCTCTCTGTTGGAAGAAGGGGGATCCGCAGCACTAGTTTCGGCGTCCATGTTGAATATGAAATGTGCCCTGAAGATCCCAAGAGCAGATAAGGGAAAGAAAAGGTGCGAAGCCAACTAGGGCTGACTCGCCTCCACACTTGTAGGCTTGTGATAGAATCATCCGCAGAGATAATTATTGACCCGTGGATGTTGTAGAGATGTGGTGTCACGTCCAATGCATCTTGCCACCACACCACTCAATGGAGGTGAGGTGTGTTGCAGAATCTTGAATCGAGGAGGGTGGTGTGGGATGATCGAGATCAGCAAGGATCATGTGATGGCGGAGGGTTGGGTGGTGACTAAGCTGTGAGGTAATCCTTGGCACTCCACCCCGCTCCTCCCCTATTTATTTACCTCTAAGCATGCGGAACGAAGTATCATTGCGTGGATAAGACAATGGAAGACGGGAAATAGGACAAAGAGCGGGATTAAACAACTATATTTCATATCCAGACCCTAACATCCAATTAACTCCCAGAATCGTATCCCAATAGCCATCCATCCTTCCAAGACCCCGTCCCTTCCTCTCTATTTCCACCCGACAATCTGTTAAGTATTGAACAGTACAACAAACTCCAGATGTATCCCAAATGAAAAAAGTACCCTGCCTAGAAGATTCAAACATCTGCTAAAATACTCCGTCCCCCGTCTGTAGTGACACGCTTTCTAATTCGAATTCGGGCATATCTCGCCCCCAGCTCTTTCACCTGCAAGGGGCGGAGCGTGGATGTAACCGCCCCATCGGTACCAACTGAGCTAACCTCATCACCCCTTTCGCGTGCTAGATCGAGCATTGCACTGGGACAGAAGACTAACGCCTCTCCAGTTCGCAATGTGACGATTCGAGAAAATAGGCCGTCCGAGGTATACGTGGACTCGCCGTCAAACACCGCTCCTGCAAGATGGCCTCTGAGCGTCTTATACCACGCAGGAGAGGTGAATCTGTGCACGATGGTCACATTACACAAATCAAGGAGGCTCAAGGAAAGCGTGGGCTCCTGAGTTGCAATGATGACACGCGTTGCGAGATGGCGCTGTTGGCGGACGATGGACAGAAGGCTGTCCGTCAAGTTGATCGCTTCACGGCTATTCGTCGTCAAGAACTAGTGGAATATTACAGATTAGCAAAACTGGACATTGGGCTAGGGAGCTAACTATGGAAAATACTGACTTTATGCGCCTCGTCCAATGCGACAATTCGCCCACTTTCGCTCCGCCGTTCCATAAAGATACTCAGACCGATGTTGAAAAGAGAGCACGCATCATTCTCGTCCACGAACGGACAACTCAGGTCAATGATATTTAGAGATCCCTTGGGGAAATCCCAAACATTTTCCTGAGGAGTCGCATAGCGCTTTTTTCCTATCACAACAGTAGTGGGCTTTTCAAGGAATGACTCCAGCAGCTGAAGACGCATCTCCAGTGGCCCATTTTGGTCCTTGGTGAATCGGGCTTCACGGAGGCGGGACCTGAAAAGCTGGAAATCGATTCCACGACGACCTTGGGATTGTTCGGCCATCTCCCGGAGGACTTTTGTTACAACCTGGTTTTATCATCAGCATGGGTGTGATTAATTGGCAAAAATAACATTACTTACCTCCATGTATAACGGCGTTGTACCATTACCGCTGACAGCCATGAGATCTTTCATCATACCAAGAGTCAACTGGTCCTCCCGAAAGTACATTCGGGAAACCTTTGGCCGTGGGGCCCCCTCCGGCAAACCAGGTAAATTGGCATATAACTCGGCCATATGCGCATAATTGCTGGGCGAGACCAACACGCGAACCGGAATCTTGGTTGACAGATACGCAGCCTCACACAGCTGTCCAGTCTCGATGCCCGTAAACTTGTCGTAATGTAGAACGAGCCCAGTCAACGGCGACGACACATTCCCCGTACAAGACGGCTGCAGCAGCGAATTCTCCAACATGCAAGAGAGCGTGTGACTCTTTCCGCTCCCCTGACTTCCACAAATGAAAGTACTCCATGGAGCATTCACATTGGCATAGACCAAATTCGTCGATCTCCGAAAATGGTTCTCCGTCATTCCCTCTCCATCCACGCGTCCATAAGTCTCCGTTCTCATGCCCATGAGCGCGTACTGAGGCAGAATATCATCTTGTCCATGATGTTGCAGGGACATTTTGACGCCCGAAGAAAATAATGGCGTGGTGCGAATTTCTTCCATGCGAGCAACATTTTCGTCTTCATCGCTGGATGCAAACCGGTCGTCGTTTTCGATTAGCGCAAGGTGTTCGGCAACCTTTGGGATCGCGGCCATCGTGGTTGACATCTTTCGTGTCGTGGAGGAAATTGGTGCCGCTCGGGACACTATGTTGCTGCTGTGGTGGTTGCTATTCTTCGCCTTCTTCTTGTTGACCTTGTGATGTTTCTTCTTGCCGCCGTTTGCACTCCTCTCCTGCTGATGACCCTCTGGCGCGCCTGATTGGGGTTTTTGTTTTTGCTTCATAATTGCTGCGCGGATTTGTCTGCCCTTATCATGGGAAGGTTGGTCTGGTTGGAGGCCTCCAATTGTATTCTGGACCAGGCCGGATGATGTAGGAAGTGGGAAGAAAGCAGGAGACAAGGCATATACAGAATGAACCAGAACAGAATTGGCTGGGTAGAGAGGCTGGCAAAGGGATGGAGGCTTCTAAAGTGATCTTCTTGAAGCAGGCTCCCAACCAAGCCTCGCGGATGGAAGCTTCAATAGCTAGTTAAATCAGTCGCGAAAGTTCGCGAAACGCAAACGCGAAAAGCAAACGAGCGAACAGGCTAAAAAAGAAACTTTTTCTTAACACATGGACGTTCCTTTGACTGAGAACTTTGAATCATAACACTACTAGTGAAGAAGAAAAAGGAATTGCCTGCTCTCGTCTCCCCTCTTCTCTTCTCTTTGCTAAATATCTGGCTGGCTCGACGATTCAAGTGCATGCCCATTGCCCAGACGACACGCAGACAATCATGACGCTTCTTTCATTTTCCCAAATTTAAATCGATCGACAAGCTAGTTAAGTTAGCTGGCTGGCAACCTTGCCCAGAATAGGGCTTGGTATATCACGTGGTCGAGCTTCACAGGTAGGCAGTGGGGGGCTTGGGGTCATCTCTCATTTACCAAACGAACAATTCTACAGAATGCAGGGGGGTAGAAACAAGGATTTTAACTACCTAATGAATGGATGGGGGCTGGCTCTTTTCCTTGTCAGGGTCCCCTAGCTACCCAACTACCTGGCTGTATCCATCAACTGATGTTCTTTCAGATACTAGTAGACTGCGTAAACTAGTAGTTCAGGGCTAGTGTAAAACTTGGGGATGTGAGGTTCAAGATATGAAAGATGGGAAGGATAGGAGAGTGCAGGCACACACACGGATATGCAGTGGACGTCCAAGTCAAGAATGCATTTTATACTGGTACAGTGCCCTGACTACCTACCTACCTACACTACATATCCAACCCATCAAGCTGCTGTGGGTAAAAAGAGCCAAGGGGGGGGAGGGAAATCAACCAGATTGATTGCGCTAAATTGCATTGACTTGCTGCATATCTGTGCCAATGTGGCGAAGCCCATCCATCTGAGCCTATGAAATCCAATACGCCATGTACCCAACCAGAAGCGTATCCTATACAACAAAAATTCACTCTGACGACGAACCAAGACGGAAAAAAAGACGGAATTACAGAGGTTAAGAAAAATAGGTGTGGGGATGGAGGGAGATATAATTCCAGATCAGTCCCAAGGAGAGAAGGCGGTGTTTTATTAGCATCACGGGGATTGGAGGTCCAGCGGGTAAAGAGAGACCGAGGGGAGCGGGCGATGAGACAAGTATGGATGCCAACTATGAGCGGATACCCGGATAGTAGTTGTGCAGCGGACGAGATGTACAGTGGAGCTGAATATATCCACGAAAGGATGGGATCGGGAAAGACGCCTTAACGCTCGATTGGACAGGGTTTTATCGGGGTTCATTTGGAGGACCCACGTGAAGGAGTATGGACTATGGCTGCCGCGGAGTTAGGAATGATGGTGCGTCGTCAATTGTTGCTATGAGTGAGCATTAATATATGCACCACGAGTTGTAGGATAAGCCGCCGTGATCTGTCGCAAAGAATAGGAAAAATCGGTTGATATATGAGATGACACTGAGCAAAGCCAATTATCTTGGGTATCGCAAGCCAATATGAAACGCCAGAAAATGGTTACAGACAAAAAAGATGGATTTGAATAGCAAAAGTAGGGGTATCATGGTGCTCCAGGGTATCTGCCACCGCCATCATTTCCAGTATTGTTCAGACCAGGCAGCACTGGCATAGGTGGCATGGGCGGCATAGCGGGTGGAATTCTTGCACGGCCAGGACCACCGCGGCCCCGGCCGCTTGGAAGTTCAAAATCCGGATTGCTACCAAGAAGAACATCTTGCCGCTCTTGTTTGGCACGTCTAATCTCGGCCTCTGGAGGGCGCCACTTTGGGTTTACACCGCGTTGGGATACGGAGGTGAAGTGGCTGTTTTCGCTGGTAGCGGGTGAGCGAGCGCCTTCTGGCAGATCATCGAAAGAAGTTCTCGGATGAAGCTCACCAGGAGGCCCCGGAGTCAATGCTGATGGCATATCCCCAGTCCCCACAAAGCGGGGATCAATGTCTTCAAAATAACTGTCCTGTGTGTTAGCTTTGTCAAGCGGTGACCGCGTTTCGTTTTGCGAGCCAATGCCCGGCCCTCTTAGATTGGGACTAGGCGATTGACGTTCAATTACAGGCAGAGTGGGTTCCTGTAAAGGGCCCTCCCATTCTGCGCGCGCAGGCACGAATCTATGGTAGGTTAGCTTCTAAAACATGCAAAGAGTTGAACGCCAGGTGTTAAACATACACTTGCTCGCTATAAACGCTTGACGGGCTTTGAAGGTCGCGGGAGTCAGCTTGCCGATTCTGTTGCAGGCCAACCATTCCTTGGACTTCAGAATCGTCTTCTGAAAAGCTGCGCTCTCGCCCTGGAAGAGGCGCCAGAGCACCGCCGGCTGCAAGCTGCATCTCAATATCCCGACTGGCATCAGTTCCAATTGGTGGTACCGGAGATGGGTCATTCATTGCATTGCCGTTCCTTGGAGATGGTCCTCGGGGGCCATCATAACCATAATCATCGCGCGGACTTGGGTTACCATGTGTAGCAGGGTTCGGAATCCTAGTACCGTATGGCCCATAGCCATCTACGTTTCCTTGCGGTGGATAGCCCGGAGGTGGTCCTCGGCCCCGACCATTCATTCCGGGCCGCATTGGACCTCCCCTAGCCCCCATTCCATAACCTTGAGGTGGAGGCCCTCGTGGACCGCCATATGGCCCTCCTCTGCCTCGCATTGGAGGACCGCCTCTTCCCCGGGGCGGCCCATATCCAGGCCCACGACCACGTCGAGAACCCATGCTACTATCCGAATACTGATTTCGCAGTCTGGGGTCTGATCGGGGTCCTCGCATGCCATTTGGCCCAAAGGCGGCGCCAGGTGGAAGTGGGTTCCCATATTCATCGACAGGAGAATTACGGGGTCTGCCTTCAGGTCCAGCGGGTCCACTTCTGCCAAATTGGTCGCGTCTGTCGTCCATGGGGTGGAAGTTGCTTGCACCATCCGGGCTTACACTTGGTGGTGTCCTAGAGTTCAGGGGACGTCTATCGTCATCTGGTGTTCGCGAATTGGCTTCAAATGTAGCAAATGCTGGTAGCGAATCTGCTGTGGGGGTGGTGTTTAGAGTGATCCCTTTTTGGTCAGCGGTCACGGTAGATGGAGCATCCAATTTAATGGCATTTTGGCGATTGTAGAAATTTTCGCCGCTCATTTCTGCATTCTCCGCGATCCGTCGTTTTCTAGCTTTCCGGCTTACGAGGGTTCGGCGCATTGCACAAGTGAGCACACCACTTGCCGTGATGAGAATAGTGGCCGCGAGGACAATCCATCCACCCCATAGTAAATGCGGGACGAAAAGCAGGATATCAACAAGGAACGCAAGAAGTGACACAAGAAGGGTTGGTAGGAGAAGGATCAAAAGTCCAAGCAGATATCGAGGCGAGTGAGAAGGGGAGTGGAAATGCGCCGCAAAAGCCAACCCAAAGCAGACAAGGGTGAGAAAGGCCGCCACAGGGTGGACGATCAAGAGGGCGGATAAGGAGTGGCGGATGCTACCGGGGAGGTCGAAGTCTTCACCTTCAGAGGGGGTTATGCCGTCTTCATAAAAAAGCTATCGTATCAGCAAATGTAGCAATCTAACAGGCGCTGTTTGATTTCAATTCTGGTGGGGCGTCTCTTCCCCCCAGAAGCAAACATCAGGCAAGCAGTTCCCCAAGACATACCTGGGGAGTACCCTACTTCAATCCCAGTGCAGTCGTTGCCTTTACAATAACCAAAGATGCCGAAATTTATATCGTCGACGCGGGCGATAGGTATGGATTTGATCACGGGGGCCGAAAGCACAGAAAGGAGAAGGAGAGTAAAGGCCGCGAGGAGCAGGACCGAAAGCGGTGTCGCAGGCCGTAATAACATCGTGTCGCCAGTGTGAGGCCGCCTTCCCCTACAGACAGGTGAGGACAGAAGACAGGAAATCGACCCTGGTTGATTTCAATTGCGCAACACCAGGGCAACGCGAGGGATGGGCGCAACCGAAGAACCACCAGGGAGGGATAAACGGATCATGGGGAATCGCCCGACGAGAGAGATACGGGGGTCGTGGACATAAGATCTAGCCGAAAGCGGAGGCGTGAGAGCGGGAGGACGTCTGGGCAGAGGGCACCATTGGCATAGAGAGCGGCAGTGGATTGCAACGGGATCGCAGGGCGAAGAACAGACAGACAGGGCGAGTAAATGATGGCGGGACGGAAAGGCCTCCCTAACGACAAAACAACAGCCGATTCGAACCAGCGACAGCGAGAGAAAGCAAGGACTCCAAGGAGCGAGGGAGGAGGACAAAGAAGTGAAGTGAGGTTGGAGATGCGATGGACACGACGTCGGAGAGAACAAAGGGTCGACGCGGCTCAGCGAGGGTGACGGTGACGGGTCATGACAGGACGGGTACCGACACTAGCGGCTGAGCCACGGCGGCGGCTGGGGTAAATTGGGTGTACGGTACAGGTATTTTCAGCAGGCTCGCTGCAGGCTGAGACACGGCGGGGGAATCTGATTGGCAGATAGCGGGCAGTTTCCAGGGTTCCGCTCCGCTTTTGCCGCTAACCCCTCCCGGTTCCCTGGCGCCGTAAATTACATAAATTACATAGATTACATAGGTTACACCTCCTTCTCCAGACCATCGGCAACACAAACCAGATATCAGATATCAGATATCAGACATCAGACATTAATAAATGCAGACGACAGCACTCTGCTGCCCCCAATGCCGCGTATATGCCCACCCAGGGCTCAACTACCCTATCCCCAGCAGTGGGTGAATCCCACACCCTGCTGCAACGATGCGAGTCCGGCACTCCTCCATTCATCCTCCATCCCTGCCGCCCCATTGGATCTCTCCCTTGCGGGCGAAACATCGCAGTGCATGGCGATAATGGTGTCCTGACCATGCTGAACCTTGCCTGGCGCTTCCCGCGAGTTTCGTTCTGCGCCTTTTGGAAGTGTTCTGGATGCTGCTGCTGTGCAACAATTGCCTTGCCGTAACAAAACGGATGAGATTCATGTCTGCTGCTGTATCTCATTGAGCATGCACAACAACATTGTGATTGGCATGCGTGGGCGCAGGTCGCATCATCGAGGCTCCATCTGCCTCCCTTGAATATTTACCCCACTGGTGTTCTCTTCTCCTGTCTCGAAACGGGCCTGAGCCGTCCCAGAAACCAATCATCCCGCGCGTTGATATTAACCCTTGCCCAGCCATCGCCAAGCGGGAGACAAGCATCCTTCTGCTGGTGGACTGTTTCCGGGCTCTCTGGCCAGCATAGTCGATTATCTTTGTCGAAGCAAGTTTCGTTTACTCCGTACTTGGGCTCGAAAAGAGAGTCTATGCTACTACATAAACAACCAAGTTAACAATGCCAATTACCAGAAGGAAGAAAACAATTGACAATGCCCTTCGCCTTCACTTACACACTAAAATTGCTTCTCCAGCCTCCCAATCCACGCCAATTTCTACCCTTAGCAAGGAATAGCGAGTCTCGAGTTATCCCTGGGCTATCAAATTCCATCGAGTGGTCTAGGACTCCATATTCCACGCTGGCACGCCCCAGTTGCTTAGCATCCTCCGGAAGGGTCTTGCGCCATGTCCTGCAGTGGGATTCCAATCTTATTTGAGCTTATTGCGGATAATTTAGGCATTGAGAATGCAGTTCAGTTTTGCATGCATTTAACTAAACAAAGGAAACTCACCGGTTCAAACGGATGCAGTACCTACCTGTATTCCACAGATTGGATTGTTTTTTATTCACCAAACAATCCCTGCCGCAGTTGTAAAGGGGATTAAGGCAAATTCACCGATCAATGGGCCAATTCAAACGATATATCCGTATATTTATATTTTTCATCTAATCCTGGATGCTGACATGTATTTGATCTTTCGTTCTTAAAATTCACGCTCTCAAACTAACTATCCACAGATAGGTCCAGGGTTATGGCGCCACGGCGGCATATTCTCCGCATCCCATCAAGAAGCTGGTTACTTTGCTAGGATAACATTGATTGTTCACCACCACTTGAAACTAATAAAA
This sequence comes from Onygenales sp. PD_10, assembly GCA_032988465.1. Lineage (NCBI taxonomy): Eukaryota > Fungi > Ascomycota > Eurotiomycetes > Onygenales > Onygenales sp. PD_10. The sequence continues at coordinate 92,323 of JANTQH010000058.1, read as the reverse complement.
TTAATAGCTACCAGACTACTAATAAACCCCCTCACCATAACCTAGACGCTCAATCAGCTCAAGCTCCATCCTCTCACTGTCGTGTGGCCCCTCCTGTATTTCCCCCATCATACCCCCCTCTGGGAAGTCCGTTTCCCAGAACGGTTCAGACGCAGCCCCTCTCATGTTAGCGAGGACCGCCATGTGAAAGTGCTAGCGTAGTAGATTGTCGCTGACCCGATTTGGCTCATTGGGGTCGCGGCAGGGAAGTTCTAGGGCCCGACCATCGACTCCATCAACGTCACGATTAAACACTGTGATACGGTACCCATCCTATGAGAAATGGTTAGCAAACTGATACACACGGTCCCAAGGGACATGATGGAAAAAAAATCATTTACATCAGGGTTTATGGAGACCCGGAATGCATTAAAAAGGATGTGGAGGCCAGCAGACATTAGTAGGCCATTCTGTGGTGAGTGTATCTTGGAGGAGCCAATCCGGGAGGCGGGGGAATTATCCGTTATGAATCGTTGAAAGTTTAATGTCCTCCATTCACCCTCTCTTGTGAAGGGAAAGATGTGAGCCACTTAAAACACTTCATACATGCCGATAACAGCCTCAGGATTTGGCCTCCCACTCAGCATGCAGTACCCATCCCGCCTTCGGACTGCATCCCGAAAATATCTTCTCTATTAATACGAAGTAAGCGTCAGTGTGGTTTTTTAGAACTTAATGCTGCATCAATAGTTTTCCACGTGTGATGGCATGCATACGCAAGGCGTCATAGCGGAGCTCCCTTGTCGCGACAAAATACGCCTAGGAAAAGTGTCGGTCGAGGGAGAGATGGCGAGGGGAAGTCCATCTAGCTTCATGTTAGCAGGGCAGATTGTCAAAAAGTCGCTGTATAACATACTAGGGCCTAGAATTGTGTAGTTTCCTGGTGCAATATTTGTTGCATCATTCCCAAGCTGGTGGCCGGTTGACCCATCAGGATTGAGGGTAAAGATATGCCAAGTCATATTTGATAATTGAAGGAAGAGAGGGCACATGTTGTACAGGTGTTGATGCGTTAAGGATCCATTTTGGAATATGCCTATTAACGATTAGTTTATCAACCTTGGAAAATATCAGCAAACCAAAATGGACTGAGGGACAAACCGCCTAGAATCGTCCCATCGTGTTTGTAAATATGAACATTTCTCCTGACTGAGCTCAGGAATGTCGGCTGTTCAAGAGTGCAAGACATGCTTGCTGTAAAGAGAAGAGGTAAATTAATAGGAACTTGAAGGTACTACTAGTAACTTTTTCCCCATGTTGCTAAACCTTGGAAGTGTTGTTAGTTAGTGTGGGGAGGTTGAAGCCTCCCTGGGCGTTGTAGCAGCGTTAAAACAAAAAAAGAATAACTGCTGGGTCTCATAACCTGTAGAAAGGTTGAAGATCTATATTGAGCTAGTATTGGAGGAGAGATGGATCCCAGCCAGAATGGATCACGTGACGGGGCTAATCCAGATCGGGAATGGAGGCCGATCGCCGGCCAAACAGCCAGATCACGTGACTCCAGGGGCCGACCTCGGGAGGCCGTGACTCCAGCCTTTTCATTCGATGCTACGACCCCTCACTTCTCTATTATTATCCAAAGCAGCCTCATCAAAAAGAACATGGCTACTCCGGAATGTCCCATATATCCTCCGAATCATCACTCACGGCGCCCCGCAGGTAGCACAGCAAATTACAACGCGCTTCTCCCGCCAACCCTCCCCCGTAACACAACCCCCTCAGCCCCTCGTTCGCCTCCTCCCTCGCTTCCGCCCACAACACAGCGACGCAATGTTATACAATAATACCAACAAGAAGCACACCATACCCTCCGTCCCTCTCCGTTCGATTGGCGATTTTCTTAACCAAGTTGCCTTCCCACACACAAGCTCGTAAAAATTGCCTCCTTGAAGCAAAGCGCCGCGCAAGAATTGCTCAGCGGTAACTTAACTAACTAGTAACTAACCAATACAGGAGGACATGCATGTCAAATGATGATACATCTCCTGAAACTGTGGGCCTCTCTCTGGGCTAGTTAGTTAATCCCGATATGCGGTTTTCGAGATGCCTTGGGTGAATTGAGGAAGCGATTGTAGGATGGATGGAGGGATAGAACGGTTTGGGAAGTCTTGGTACGGAGAACCGGTTTCATTGTGCTTGTGGGATAGGTACATGGGTGATGCCAGTTCGAAACGTGTTTCATTGGACGGGTGTTGGTTGAGTGTAACTAAACACTGCCATTGAGGAATGTTGATGGCTGTTGTCAATGCCTGGATTAAAAATAAACAATACCTCCCTCTGAAATCCATCGCATCATGATGACAGGGAAGGAGAAATAACATGCTGGGTTCTTGTAACCTCCTTCTCGTCGGTCCCACTGTGCGGTTGGGTTCGTGTTTCATACATATAGTTGCCATGGAGGTAGGGGTTTTTATTTGAATACAGTCATCCTTGGGATCTGACCTGGCTCACAGGGACATAATGCGCTATGGAAGTTTTATCTTTTACTACGTTTTTTTGGTTGGTCGTCTTCGTTTTGCGTATTCAACCTTGCTTTCATGGGGGTTTTCAGGGAGAGGTTGGTTGAGGTTTTTTTAGGTTGCAAGGTATCCTGGTGGAGGGATCAGGCTTAAAGGCGACACACAGGGCATTGTCTAAGCTCTGTAACAATTGATTGATTGTGATGTAGGATTATTTTGTCATCGCCTATGGACTACATGTAATTGAGTGGGAAATGGTGCATGGGTGGGATTTCCCACCCGACCTTGAGACCCCTTAAAGTCACGTGGATCATTAAGCCAGAAGAAGGCACCACCAAGCAGATGGCAGTTTCCCCCAAACAGCTTACCCAGCATAACTACTTCCCTTTACTACCCAGTTCATTTATTTTTATTTACTTTTAAAAACCAGAATGTTTTCCTCTCTTTTTCTAGTTAGTAAAATTAATAACATCTATGATTTTCAATTCATTTCAATCAGTTAAGATATTTTCTTAATTATATTATTAATCTCATTCTCATATAATATTATTAAGTAGGTAATAACATCACATCATCATATTTATCTCTTTTTGATGTTACTACTCCAGAATCCAACAGCTTCTACACCTTAAACTGAGTGTTTTATCTATTATTAAGAACATTAACATCAGAAAGCATCAAATAGATATAGAATAATAAATAGTTAATAGAGATAGTAAAGCTGGAGTAGAATCTGAGAATATTATACTAATAATATAATAATTAAAATTATTATAACTATATTTTCTATAATATTTCTCAGACAGTAATTAAGAAGCAAAGTGAACAAGATAATAAAGAATAAGCTTATTAAAGAAAGAAGGAAGAGTAAGAAAAGTAAGATAATAAATTATTAAATATAATAGATTAATTTCTAATTTTCTCTATATGTAGAACATTCTTAGGAGAGGATGGGTAATTAGTAAGAAGATGATTAATAAAGCTTGAATTTAAATTAAGAGAAAAGAAAGTAATTAAGAGTTAAGTTCTAGTAAAAGATTTACTTTCAGTGATTAATATTCTATTAATAGGAGAGATAGAGAAATGATTAGAGAGAAATCCTTTATTAATAAAAGTATTAAAATATCTAACTGAGAAAAACTAAGAACTCTTTAAGAAGGCATTCTTCAATGAATTTCTAATAGTTAGAGTAGAAGAACTGAAAGTCTTCTTAGAGTAAGAGACTACTAAGTTACATCAGATAATAAACTAGAATCTGAAGGAATACTATCAAGTAGGAGCCCAAATACTGAGGAAGTTAAAGATTAAGAATGATAATAATATGTTAAACTTACTATTAGAGAGGTATTTATTAAAAGAGATAATTAGAAGATGGGTGAAGAAACTTATCAATTCAAATACTTAAAAGAAACTAATTAAAGAGTTGATAGAGATAATGACTTTAAAGAAAGTATACTTAAAGGTAGTAAATACTGAAGAGGTAGAATATAAATTTAATAAGAATCAGATAGAAAGAATAAATAAGCTGAAGCTTTAATTCTATTAGAATATATTAGAAAAATAATTAGATAATAATTAACTAGTAGAACTAAAGACTATAATTACCTTATATTCAGTAAGAAATACTAATTAATAATGAGTAATACTAAATGACTTCTTACCTCAGACTAAGCTAGAGACATACTAACCTTTTTAAATAAGATAGTTTAATTAAGATGACAACATCAAACCTTTAATAATCTCATAAGGACTAATAGGACCATAGGAATAGTTCTTATCAAATAATTTTATTAATGAAATCAAGGCCTTTCAAGCTGAAGAAAAACTATCATTATACATTAATTATAGAATCTTAGAACATCAATTAGATAGATGCTAAGAAATAAGATTAGAGAAATAAAAGAGGAAAATACTTATAAATAAGATATTTAATAGAAATAATCAGATAGGTCTGAGAATCAATAATATAGATAAATAACTAATAATAAATATAGTAATAAGCTTCTCAGGAAATAACTTGATGCTAAATAAGTAAAGAGTTAGATTTAATGATACAGTGATATCCTCAACTCAACTAGAAGTAATATTAGTTACCTTTAAAATAAAAGGACTACAACTAGAAGACCCATTTATTCTACTAGAGGCTTAATATGATGAGGCTTTTTTAGGGGAGAGAAGTCAGTATGAGAAGAGAGTATCTAGCATCTAACTAACTTTATAAGTAAATAAGAGATAGATAAGAGAGTTAGTAACAGCACAGCTAAATACATAGAAGTTTAAAGAATTAATAAAAGAAGATTAATCTAAGAAGTTAAATAGAATCAACTAGGAAAGTCTAGCCCTAATTTGAGAATTCAAAGAATAAGATGTAGAAATAAAAGGAAAATCAATTTTAATAAGAGAGATTCTAAGACAAGCTAAGATTAATATATTTATTATAGACTTACTATATTAGTCTCTAATCTTTACTTAGTAAACTAAACAATTCACTACTAGATCATCAAATCAGAAGGAAAAGAAAAAGATAAGTATAACTATTAGTACAATGAAATTAATAGAAGCTATTTCATTATATCTGAACATCCTGATAATCTGATCTAATCAGTAGACTTATATATTATCTTATATCAAGCCATTAGATAAAGCCTTCTGTCTAGTTGCTCATGTACAAAATAATGAAGGGATGTTAATAAAGCTAAAAAAATGAATTATCTATATAGATTAGAGGTCTAATCTGTGCATTATCTCTCCAGCCTTAATTAAGTAGCTTAATCTGCCATTAAAATCCCTTTAGAATTTAGAACTAGCAGAAATGTTCATAAAAACCACAACATACAGTAAAGATAATCTTATATATTATATTAAGTTGGAGGTTAGCATCAAAAGAATATAAAGAATTATAAAATACTTTATAGCACTAAGAGACCTACTTTTATATTAAGAGTCCAGCTAATTACTTCTAGAACTACCTTGACTATATTCAGTAGATTTAAGAATCAGGATTAAGGACTCATCATTGATCATTAAAAATATCAGGCAAGAAGAAGAATTAACTGAGATTAGAGGCTTAATAATGTAATTTAAGTATAGAAACAACATTTTACTATTTCCATTAAAATTATTAGTAAACTGGAACTAAATAGTGAAGATAGAAATAAAGTCAGAAAATGAGGAAGAGGATAATAAAATAAATAATAAAATTAATAGTGAGAAAGAAACTAAAAGAAACTCAGATTCTCTAACCTTATTAGATAATAATTTATTTAATGTAGAAAACCTCTATTAAGTTCTGAGTAAAACTTAAAACTACCACCTCAAACCATCTTAAAGGTGATAGTAGTATGATAGGGATCTGCTGTTAGATCAGATCAATTTTTCACTGAGGCTTTCACCACTAAGCACATTATAGAGATAGATATTTTCCTTTCATAGTAAGACTCCATCTATTTGTTCAGTGGATTTCTCATGTATGTGTATGCTTCTTTGAGATAGATCTTTTATTTCTTTTGTGTGTTACCTTATCATTCTATTACTATGTTATTTTATATTATAGATTGCCAATACATTCCTCTGCTTCAACATTAATATCAATTCTTTTCTTATGTTTACTGCTGTCTTGTTCAGTGCTGCCTGACATACACACTTTATCCCCACTTTATTGGTGCACATAATTAGAAACATGAATGAATGAATAGATGATAATATTAATATAAATAATTATACTAAGTTTCTTTCCCCTTTTTTCTTTTCTTTTGTTGAGTGTGTTACTCAATGCAATTCTCTTATTTCAGTTTGTGATAGGCCCATTTAGTTGGAGTAGGCTCACAGCTTTATAGCTGTACTAATGATAATACCATCAGAAGAAAACTTCAAAGAATGGACCCACTAAACTATTAAAATCATCAAGCCATTTCTTAATAAATATAGACTCTAGTGAGAAGAAAAATCTGCAGTAGATCTTATAATTCCTTCTCTTTCTTAAGTTCCTAAATCTCTACTTATAGAAAGATACAGATATTATTACTATTATTAACCTATTTTTTATTTATAAATATAAATTACTCATCTACTTATTTCTTCATTAATATATACCTCCTAAGCATACTTAGTTGGATTTCATTACTCATTATTAAACTCAATCAGGAAAAGCATCAGCTCTGCCACTAAAAATCAAAATTAATAGTAAGAAGATATTCAGCTCTATTAATTCCTTATCAGGCTTTTTACATCTAGTAGTGCCTTGCCTCCTGAAAGTAGAATGATTTATTAGCAACTTATCATGCCTATATTAGTTCCTAGATTCCTTGGAGCCCTCTCTTTTAATGGAAAAGATATCACTTAGTTTATTAATTAGTTTAATACTGTGCTGAAGCTACACCATGTTCCTAAGAATGAAATTTTGATAATACTATATAACTATTACTCTATGAAATTATAAGGCTATATAAATTAATTGATAAAGAACCTATAAATTTAAACTAAAATCAAAGTAAGATTAATGTTAGAGTTCTAATAAAATGATATTTATCAGTAAATATACAATTAAATCTATCTAAATACTCTATTTAGTTTCAGATGATTTTTTAGCTAACATATTCTTACTTTCTACTGCTAATTTCATGCCATTACTGAGCTACTAATTAGTTAGAATAAGATCTAGGAATCTCTTGTCTATCAGTTATTCTTATAAGGTTTGCCTGATAGGGTTTACAAGAAGACTTTTTATAAGGCTAGGTTTGACCAAAACAACCCATCTGAGTGGAAAATTTCAAAGGTTTGTGAAGTCACAGCAAAATCTTAGAAAGTCAAAGAAAAAATAGCTTAAATGATCATATCTGATCTAAGTTCTTATATAATACTACCCACTCAGCTGTCTCCTACTCAGCCTATCTTTAATTTATTTACCTTGATTATACTAAGATCTTAAGTAGCCTCTTCTGCACTCTCTACTTCTTCTGATTCAGCTCTAAGGAATTCAAATGATAGCTTACTTGAGTCTCTCATCAATCAGATAGATACACTATTACTAGCTATCACTGAGTTTTAATAGTAGAAAAATATGCAACAGTCAGCTATGATGCTATGCATTCTCACCAACTAAGAATCTATTAATTCTACTTGAGATCTCACAAATATTTTCTATTATAAGATATAGTATGGCCCTGATGATTCATATTAATCTAGATCTAAAAGTATGTTATAATATAATTATTCTCCTCATACTTATTAGAGCTGCAGCAACTTATCTTATATACTCTCTTAGTACCTTCAGATTGACAAGCTAATCAATCAAGAAAAGATCCATTAAAATAGAATGAGTAAATACTTTGACAGACATATAATGCAGTGCAGCTTAAAGATTAATATAAATTAATATAAATCATACATTATTATTATCAAGCATGCTTTTAAATAGAGATCTGCACCTCTCATCATCTCATCAGCAGTAAAACTTCATAATAATAGTAGTATCCTTATTTCCTCTAATAGTAGTCTATTATCAGTAGTCAATTTTTTTAGCATATGCAATGTCAGATTCAAGAGTAGTATAGAAGAGAGTAACTCAGATAGTAAGATAAAAGAAGTTACTAGCATGATAGCTGCTCAGGTTGCTACTGAAAATAGTAAAAGTAAAGAATTAGCTGCTAATAAGAATTAATCTATACTCTCTAATCAGATTCAAAAGAAGAAAGCTCTACCTTTCACCTATTCTTAAAGAGCTAGTCACTATTCAGATGGCTCCTAAAAATTAGTTTTATTTACTGAGAATATTATTTCACCTTCATCTGATTTTAATGAATCATAAATTCTTCTTAACAGCTAACTACAGAAAGAAACACCAACCCAGCTAATCAATAAAGCTATATCTAATACTGAGATGGCTGAAGCATCTAAGATTCAGAAGAAAACTATTCTTTATTATCTTAAAAAATCTAAAGGTTCTAAGCTTTCTATTAAAATGAAGGATAAGAAGAATCATACTACTATAATCTAAATCATCTTTAAGAAAATCATATGTTAAGAGATCACAGAAATTTAGCTTAAGAATATTATAGCCTACTCTACTTAGTTGTAATAGATATTCTTCTAGAATCTTCTAACTAAAGTTTAGCAATATATAATTAAGGAGGAATCTACTAGAGTCTTCTTTATTCAGCTTTCCTACTATATCTTAGAATATAATCCTCAGTGGAATCTAGTGTCTATTGATTATATTAAGTTTTCTGTCAGCATCAGAAAGGGTCAGACTAAAGCTATATTTAATAATAGAGTAGAGATTAACTGTATGATGAAGAGCATTATCTTGAGTCTCAATCTAATCATTCAGAAAGATACTCTTAAGTTAATTCTTAGTACTAATAGTTAACACAGTAATATTATTAGAATCTATAAGAATATTCTAATTCATATTAGATTTATATCTATATCTCAAATCTTCTTCATTTTAGAGCATGGTTCCTATGAGTGCATTCTAAGCTATCCCTATGAAAATATGACTTAGTTAGTGTAATAGATAGATAATGTGAGTGATATTACCATCACAGTTTTCAACCTAGATGATGAGATTAACTAGATATTCTTCCTCAGCTATTCTTCAGAAGATTATAATGATAGATAGCTGAATGATCTTCATGACAAGCATTAATCTTTAAACTAGAAGTGCTGAGTCCAATTAATTTTTATTATGATAATAATAGGTAAAAAGATAAAGTTAGAGTTAATTATATCAGTGTGACAGATAGCAGGGTAGAAATTCTATCATATAGAAGTAATGAGAGAAAATCCAGTTAATTATAATTTCTCAGCTTAAGGCTAATAAATGTCTTCAGTTAATCAGAGGCTATTATTTAATTGTCTTAGAAATCTCTACCATATATTTCTATCATTTTATAACAGCACTTTCAGCTATTCTTACATGCTATATTTTCTTTCTTATAGCATTCTGTCTCTAAAATTTATTGAGTTTATAATATTTAACTACACAACTTTCCTCTCTATGATTCTACTGAGCTTTCTTCTTAATCTTATCACCCAATTATCATCACACTGTATAAGTGAAAAGCAGATAAGATTCAGCCTCTTAATATATTAGTGACAGATGAAGGAACATCTAGTAAGACAGATTGATGAAGAAAGATTTATTAGAAATAATATTAAGATAACATTAAATCTATAAAGAATCCACCTTCATCTTATAATCATTTAATCACACTTTGTTTCTCAGATTGCCTGCACAGCTCTTGCCTCACACCTAATAGAATAGAAAAGCTTCAAATTGAATTAATTTTAATGCCTCAGGAGCATGAGCTACTAATTGAGATCCTACTTAAATAGAAGAAGATATTAGTATAAAGCTTTAATAATTATAGAAAACTAGCTGAAGAGGTCTCTCTACCAATTAAGATTCATACTGTTAAATATAAAGTATGGTAGGCCCCTAGGTTTTCTATTCCTTGAAAATTGCTACTAATAGTCATAGAAATACTTTACAAGCAAGTTAACTTCAGTATCTTCAAATATTACTATAGTTTATATCAGAATAAATGATTTCTCATCAAGAAGAAGGAGTTAGGAAAGTATCAAATCATTAATGCCTATATGAATATGAATATTGTTACAGTTCAGAATGCCTATATTCCTCTCAGTGCTGATATTTTTATAGAAGATTTTACTAGGCAAGTTATCATCAGTATAATAGATTTCTTTTCCAGATACAATCAGATCACTTTGCATGAGAATAATTATAATATAACTGCCTTTCAAACCTCAATCAGCCTTCTTCATCAGACAATATTGCCATAAAATGCCATAAATTCTATTACTATCTTCTATCAAGTTATAACTCATATTCTTCATTTAAACATTCCTCATCAGGCAGATAATTTTATAAACAACATTGATGTGAAGGATTCATAATCTCAGTACAATAATGAAGAAATTATACTAGAAATTTACTAGTTTATTTTAAAGTATCTTTAAAATCTGGATCAGATTCTAATCAGCATTGAGCTCTCAAACACATACATTTAGGTTGCAAAATCTGAGTTTAACTACTCCAGTATGATTCTTATTGAATATATTGTCAATGCTAACAGGTATCACTCTGAGACCACTAAAATTATTAAAATCATTAAATAGTCTAAATCAACTGAGATCTCTAGAGCTCATGCTTTTATTAGTATTTATATGTATTATTACATCTGAATTTCAAACTTTACCCTTATTTCCAACCCAATCTATTTACTGTTTAAGAAAAATGCCTTTTTTATCTAAGAACCCAAGCAATTAAATATTATGTCAGTCCTGAAGATAGCACTAACAACTACCCCTACTCTACACTGTATTGATTATTTTAAGGGTGCTGGAGATATCATGATCACAACTGATACTAGTAAGTATAATTAGAGAGAAATGCTAAGTTAATAAGATCTTGGAAATAAGAAGCTTCATTTCTATTAATATAAGAGTAGGATTTAGAGCCCAGTAGAAATGAAGTATGACACAGGAAAATAAAAATACTAAGATATTCTCAAAATATTAAAGAAATACTAATATTATCTATATAATATTCACTTCATTCTTAAAACTAACATGAAAACTTTAGTTACTCAACTCAACTAGATAACTATTGATCTTTCTGATGCTCTAGTAACTAACTAGCTTACCTAAATTTAGATGTTTAATTTTGACATTCATTATATTTCTAGATAGATTTATAGCACTGCTGATGATCTTTCTCAATAATTACCTATTAATAATAAAGTATCTAAGAATTAAAATATTAATAAATTTATTGAGGTGAAGTTTAATTGCATTAGCATGACTTCTACTACTATTCCTAACTTCAATGTTTCTGGCAATATAGATAGTAAAGAATCCTGTGTCCTTTTATCATCCTATTTCAACTGTAGTAAATTAATAGTTAGATATCTCACTACTTTGAAGTAGCTTAATGATATCCCTTGCAAGGTTTTCCTAAAATAATGCAAGTATACACTGAACTATATAGTATATAGGCAGCATCTATTTCATCAGTCAGGTAAAGAGATTCCACTGAGACACATGATGAACAATCTGAATGAGCAGAAGGAGATTATTACTTAAATGCATGATAAGTTTAATTATAAAGGTCATAAGATAATTAATTATAAGGTTTCTCAGTAATATTAGTGAGAAGGCCTATTTACTGAGGTCAAAACATATTACAAGAAATACTGTGAGTGTTAGTTTTGGGAAAGCAACTACCTCAAGAAACTGCTGTATCTAACTCACCACAACTATCTATAAGATAAGTGGTATATTGATGTCATTAAGTTTCCAAAGAATTAGAGGAAATTATGTGTGATTATTACTCAGAATGATCTCACTGACTGGGTCAAAAGCTAACTCCTTACTCATATTAAAGTAGAATATGTGGCCTAGTTCATTTACAAGAATATTATATACTAACATGGCTATTTCCAGGAAATGTGTAACAGGCACACTCCAATAAGTGGATCATGCAAGCTATACACTAGAATCAAGATTGTAATTGCTAGAGAAAGGAAGGAAAAAGGAAAAGAAATCATGAGATTGTGCAATATAAACAAAAGGGAATTATGTGAGGTCAGAGCAGATAAATATTCATATGAAGGCCTGATTAGAGACATCCAATTAGGCAGTTAAAGATCAGATAAAGTTTGGGCAAGCTATAGATATAGAGTATAAGGATGTAGCCCTTCACATTATCCCCTCCTACTCAGTTTTAGAGGGCAGGCAGGAGGGTTCAGAGAATTGGGTGTGATATAGCATGGGTAGAGTCTCATCAGGCAGGTGCAGTTCTTCATAACAGGTGAGTATAGTAGTATCCTGCAGGGTAGAGGTTGATTCCCACAAAGAGGTCTCATATTCAAGTTACTTTATTAGATACTGAAATTCTTGTCTGTAGTAGTAGTAGTTGAGAATGGCTTTAATCTCATATTCTACCTCATTGTCTTCCCTGATGATGTCAGGTGGATGTCAGTTAATGATCTCTTGTGAGAGGAATGGGTTGATGGAGGTCTTACAGAGTAAGTTTGTGTGAAATACATTATGAATCCTAAGTGATGTGTCAAGGTAGTAGTTATAACTTCTCAGAACTTCAATGATGGTGTACTTGGCATATCAATAATCAAGTGTGTGAGATAAGTAATTAATTGTGATGTTTCAGAGGTCTAGCTAGATCTTATTACTCACCTCATAATGTTCAGCAGAATTTCAATAAGCATTTACATAGTTCTATTGATTCTGCTGAGCACTGGCCATGGAGGATTCAGCTCACTCATAGGCTTGCTGGAGTTTTGAGATGATGATGTCTGTAATTTGAATTGAACTGTAGAATAAAGTAGAAGATTTGAGTGATTCAGTGAGATTAAGGACTTTAAGGTTATAACTGTATGAGAGGAAAAATAAGCTAATACCAGTACTAACAGTGTTGCAGCTATTAATTGTGAATTTAGTGTGTGGGAGGAGTTCATTTCAGTCATTCTGAGTATATAAATAGAACTTTTAGAGGTAGTTCTTAGTTGTTTGAATCATATGTTCAGTGCTGCTGTCAGTTTTGGGGTGATAGGCAGTCAAGAGGTATTAGAAGATCTTGAGGAGCTGATAGATTTAAATTCAGACAGCTCTGATGAACTGGGTTTCATAGTCTAAGATAATTATATGAGGTAGATTATGCTAATAATAAAATAAACTTCAGAGGAAAGCTTTAATCACTGTGGGTACATCTATCTTCACACAGGGTTTGAGGATAACATCTTTACTGAGATAGTTAATAATGATAAGAATATTCTTGCAGCTATTACTCATAAGGAGGTCTATTATGAAATTAATAGTAATATTATATCAGACACATTCAGGGATCAGAAGAGATTTAAGTAGATCTTGATAGCAGTCCTGCCAGGTAATGATGGATTAGTAGATATTATAGTTCTAAGTAAACTATTAGATGCTCTAAGACATATTAGGCCAGTAAAAATCTTGAGATAAAATTCAGTGAAGTACTTTATAACCTGAATGGTCAGTCATCAGAGAATTGTGAGTTTCTTATATGATTTGGGTGTGCAATGATTCTGAATCAGAAACCTACTGTCTCTCTTGAAAGTATAATTAGGAGTTAGAGTTTATAGAGCATTCAGCAATGTCAACATGGGCTTGAAGTTCAGGCAGAAAATGATGAGCTTTATCTTAAATAATCTGAATCATCATCTGAAGGTATTCATTGGAGGTGGCAGCAGTATCCCAGAGTTTCTGGAGTGAGGATGAGATAGTTATGATTAACAGGATGATAGGCAAGGCACATATTACTCTATATAGTGTTACTTTGAATTCTTTGAGGATCTATAGATCTAGTAGTCTCTATTTATAATTTACTCAGTAGGTGTCAGAGTCTTCAGAAAGCATATTCTATTCACATTAGAAGAGAGTATTAGCTATAGAGTTCTCTGTGTCAGGATAGTAATAAATTATAAAATGAAAGTGACTGAGGAATTCAGCTCAGTACATCTAACATTCAGAGAGTTTATGGGTCATTATGAAATATTAAAGATTCTTATGATTTATAATGATTTTGAAGTTTTTCACACTATAAAGTTTAGAGTCCCATTCCTCTAGACATCAGATGATGGCAAGAAGTTTCTTGTTATAAATCTCATAGTTAGCTTCAGTAGAGCTGAGCTTCTTGAACATGAATGTACAGAATTGCAGGATATCTTTATTATCTCATTGCATGAGAGTACTACTTGTGATATAACTAGAAGAGTCTGTTTTAACCACTATTGAGCAGTCAGGATTAAATGTAATAAGCATTGAAGTAGAGATGAACATCTACTTAAGGTGTATAAATATCTTGTCTACTTTCTTAGATTATTGAAACTGCTGATCTTTACATGTGAGGTTGGTTAGTAGTCAGATAATGTCAGAAAAATCTTGAATGAAGTATTAGTAGAAATTTATGAATTCTAGGAAGTCTTACATGTCTTTTATGATTGTAGAGGCCTCTCATTTGAGGATAGTAGTAATCTTCTTGGGGTCCATATGAACTCCCTTTTCTGCCTCTATGATGAAGCTGAGATAGATTGTCTCTTAAACTTTAAAGGTAGATTTATTAATATTAATTGGGAGACTATGTTTGTAGAAGTAGATGAGGACTTTTTGAATGTACTCTTAATATTACTTATAGAATCTATTAGTGAAGATGAGGATGTCATTAAGGTAGATAGAAGCAAATTCATCTAAATAGTCTTATAAGACCTAGTTGATGTATTTCTAGAAGGTGCTTGAGGTATTTATGAGACTAAAGGGGGTGACTGTCCATTTAAATAGATCATATCTTATATAGAAGATAGTTAGCCATTTATCTCCTTCTATGATTTAAATCTTATAGAATGTGGAAATGACATTCAGCTTTGTGAACCACTTGACTTAGCTGATCTATTTGAGAGTCTCATTGATTAATAATAGTGAGTAATGATCTTTTCAGGTGAGGCAGTTGAGGCTCTGATAGTTAACATAGAACTAAAGGTCTTTATCTGGCTTTTTTGTGAAGAGTATGGGTGCATCTATGGGCAAATTGCTAACTCAGATGAAACCTTTATCTAGAAGGTTATTAAGGGTCTTACAGAGTACAAGCAATTTATTATATGACATGTTGTATAGTAGTCCCCAGGGCAGCTGAGAGTCTTTACCATCTATCTTCTCAAATTTGATATGATAATTATGTACATCATGAAATGATAAGAGCTTCTCAGCAGCCTTATAATCAAAAACATTGAGAAATTTGTGATATTATGGAGGGAGGACTGTCACAGGATCAGTCTTCAGCTTCTTAGAGAGTCATGAGAGGGCCTTCTCTATATTAGCCATGCTAGCAGTGAAGATTTCAACAGGAGGTTGAGACTTAAATTTCTGATTGTGACTTTAAAGGAGGTTATAGGTATTAATGGAGATTTAGCAAAGATCAGTGATCTTATAAATGTCTTTTTTAGAGATGTAGATGCCTCCAGAGAATACAACACATCAATTGTGAGTATTAATGAGGGCTTGATGTTCAGATAGTTATAATAGGCCTAGTATGAAGTCATATAGGAGATTCTTAATCTTATATGCATAGGTATTTTCTCAGAGAAATCTACTAATATTAATATTGAGCTTCACCATATTTCATATAAAGCTGCCTGTATCACCATTAATACCTTCAATCTTTTGGGGGTTGATCAGAATACACAGGAGGTTATGATAATTAACCATGTGAGAGTAAATCATTAAATAGTAATAGTAATCACTGTTCACCATAGCATTCATATTAAAAGAATGATTAACTATAGTAGATATAAGGATTACTGAAATAGTCATTTTCTTCTCAAAGATCTTCCTATCTAACTTCAGAAGCTTCTACTTGCAATTTCATGTGAAAGCTAGTCTTTTTCCAAGTCTGACTTGATGTTTTTGAAGTCTTCCTCCTCTTCAGGCTTGGTTTGTACATTTACAGACCATATGGGTGGTTTCAGGGGAACATGGGTTCTATGGCAGTTAGTAGCTCTATACTCAGATTTATTGCAGTTGATGCAGACATCTTGAGTGCAGTGATTAATAATGATGATGGTGGTCATATTTGAGATGTAAAATGTATTTATATGAGTAAGCCCTGTAGATATTCAGTTCATAGCATTTAGATCTTTTAGTAGAGAGGTCTTAGAGAAGGCCTCCTCAGAGATGATAGAAATACTACTATAGATTTAGTCCTGAATGATCTTAATCTTAGATAGGTTGTTCTCTATACTGTGAAGCTTCATATAATATTTAAGATATATGGGGGGTTCAATGGAGGCAATGATCTACTATAGGAGTTCAAACTTGATGACCTTTTTGAGTAGGGCCTTCTTGATAGTATCATTCTATAGCTAGCTGTTAGCTTCCAGGATCTTCTGATTGAATCTCAGAAGAAAGATAGAGAGTAAATTAATTTTCTAATGAATGCTGTGCAGCTAGGTCAGGGCCTTCTAGGCCACTGAAGAGTTGGAGAAAAGAATGTTGAGCTAGTTAAGAATGACATCAGAAGTTATAGAAATGAGTTTAGTATTAACCTTCATTTAAGGGTGAAATTGAGTGATAGTAGTACCAGAGAGTTAAATATAGATGTACCAGGCCTGATCAGCAGGAGATCTAATTGCAAGGCTGTCCAAAGTGATTTTAATCTCCACACTGAGGTGCCAGGCAGAGTATTTAGAGACTTATTCACCTATGAATTTCTCAAGGGTGGTAAGCCTTTCTTTCAGGTATCTCAGAAAGTCCTCAAAAGGAGCAGTCAGGTAAGTAAGAGTCAGAATAGAAGCTAAAGTCAGTGTGAGCATACAATTTTATTCAGCAATGAGGTTAATCTTATTTGCAAGCTATTAAATGAAGTTTCAGAATTTAGCATTAAAACTCTGAGAAGAGATGCTGTCTTCATGTGAAGAGTCCATATTTATAATGGATTCAAAAGATTATTTAGATTTAGAGAGTTTAAAGGATTTAGAAAGTTCAGAGGATTCAGAAAGTTCAGAGGAAAATCTCATGAGATATTAATATGAACTATCAGGGCTTTGAGGCCTTTTGCTGATATATTGTCTGATGGAGCTGAGCTGAGCAAGTTATATTTTAGATTTCAGAAGAGTTTGCTATACATGCAGATCACATTTGAAAGAATCTACTATATGTGTAAATTATGTTTGAAGGGTGAATATAATGAGGATCTCTAAGAAGAGATCAAGTGAGTAATTACAAAATGTAATGGGTGTGCTCTGATAAGTAAATTATGTAAGCTATACACTAGAATCAAAATTATAATTACTAGAGAAAGGAAGGAAAAAGGAAAAGAAATTATGAGATTATATGATATAAATAGAAGGAAATTATATGAGATCAGAGCAAATAAATATTCATATAAAGACCTGGTCAGAGACATCCAATCAGGTAGTTAGAGATTAGGTGAAGTTTGGGTGAGCTATAGATATAGAGTATAAGGGTGTAGCTCTTCACAAAATGATGTGTAATAACAGGTCAGAAAATCAGAAGTGAATTAGAATTCTTATCATCAAGTATTATATTAAGTAGATAATGATTTCACCATACAATGTGAAAGTGAATGATATGATTAAATATGGCTATTACCCTATTTCAGATGTACTAGTAAAGCTTGCTACAGATAAGAGAAATTAGATTAATCATTTCCATTTAGTATTATAAGTAGACTGTATCTCTATTTAATAATCAACAGATAAGATATCATTTTATCTATAATATAATTATAATGCTATTCTCCCTGTTGAGCTTGAAGTTCTAACATGATAAATACTTTCATGACACACAGTTTACTCTCATGCCAACTTAATATACATGCAAATTTAATAGTTAAAGAGATAAGATAAGAACTTAGAGAAGACAGCCTTTCACCTACAGCACACATAAGAGAAAAATCAGGATCTATTCAATGAAATTAAGTAGTTAGTGTATAATTCAGTTTAGATGGGAGATCTCATCCTTCTATATGATACTAAAATAGAGATATTCTATTCCATTAAACTTAACTTCTAATAGTTGGGTTCATATTATATATAAGAAGCAAACTATAAGAAAGACACTTACTATCTTGAAGAACTAAATAGTACATCATTTTATAATACCACTGTAGGTAACCAGATAAAGAAGTTTTATCTTTATGATAATTAAATGCCAGTAGTGTTAGATAATGCAGATCCAGTGGAGAATAGTAGTAAGAAGAAAGAAGATGTGAGTAAGAGAGAAAATGCTTTATAGTCTCTAATTCCTTATAATAAAAGTTTTATAGTTATTATCTGATCATCATGTTTATTTCTAACTGCCACATTTATTTTCTTATTTTATTCATTCTTTCTTTATTTCCTTTATTTAGCTGTATCTACTCATCAGTTTATTTCCTTTATTAATTGTCTCTTTGTGGTTTAAATGCCAACATGACTAATATATCAGAATTCAGATGCATCTTCATATTTCTTTATAATTTTCTTTATTTTTTTTATAGTGATATATCTATCTCATTCTCTCATTTTACTAGCCACAGCCATCTTTTACATCTCATATTTAAAAAATCATAGGAGTATATTTTACTCTATGTTCCCCTCAGCTTCCCTCTCACCATCATCATAGATATCTCAGTCTTACCTTCAAATTAACTTACATAACATGTAATAATGCTATATCTATAATTTCATTTACTATCTTTCTATAAAATATTGAACTGCTGAAATCTACACATTCTGGCCCTGAAGCCTACTAATTTCCTTATCTTGATTGAGTATGAGAAGAGAAGGCTATCAACTATCAAAAAGATTTAAGAGTATATTAATATTCTTAACAAGCATATAGCTCTACACTATTAGATCTAGTGTGAGATTGCTGATCTGATCATAAGCAGGCATGAAGATAGAAAGAAGAAAGTAGCTATATATTTTAAATGAATAAAGAAAAATAGAGTCTGGCAGGTAGTGATATCTGAAGCTAACTTTTACTATCAGACAGTAAAGATTTATTATGTGGTAGAGACTATCAGAGTTCATTAAAACTATATCTAGAAGAAATATAAAACTTATGTGGAGTACTGAGGGAAAGATTTTACCAATAAATTCTAATTAATACTAAAGAAGAAGAAATGATGCTGATATATAATAACTCTCATAAGAAATTATGACTATTCATCTGTAGTAAAAAGAATTAATTAAGTAATATGAATTTAGCTGTATAAAAATCCTAGAAGAGACTTAAAGTTTCATAAGGAACTTATACTTTCTGACCTTAAGGCAGCCTTCAGGCCAGATTTTGTTAGCTCTGAGTTGAATATAAAAGTCATTTATATTACTAGGCTTTATATTGATTCTAATAGAATTCTTGCTGTAGATACTCTACTATCTCTCTCTACATCTATTAATTCTTACTTACTAATCTTCTTATCTTTATCCTCTCAAAATCTTTAGTATCAGCCTCCTCCAGCTTTACTATATAATTCTCATATAACTAGCTAAATATCTCTACCTTCTCCTCACTCTCCTTAGGATAATCACTATCATTCTGAATCAGTTCTCATATTCTCTTCTACTTTCTCACCTGACATTTCTCAAAACCCTGGCCCTGTTTTACCTACTCCTCATCTAAGATATATCTCTAGCTAATTAGTTTTATTAATAGTTATCTTCCTATTTAATGTCAGCCTCTCCCATTTCACCAGCCTTTCACCAGAAGAGATAGCAGAGTTTGAGAATTAAGATGCTAATAAGAAGGATTCTGACATTACTAAAGCTATTAAAAAGCATTAGAAGATTAGCTGTTATAGATATATATATTATTAGAATGTTAAGCCTACCTTGAAAGCTCAGCTTAATAATGTGAAGAAGTTAAATGATAGCTAGCTTATTAAACTTCTGAATCAGCTTGTAAAGCTATCATCTTCTTTTTCTTTATACTACTATTATACTATCAATTTTGAGGGAAAAATTGATTTACTAACTTAAAATTTAAATTAAATAGCTTTAACATTCAGACTTAAAGCTGTCATTAATAGCTGCAGAAATCTTAATTAGATCCACATCACTAATAGTACTTTTTATTATTTTTATAAAGGGTGCTACTCTGCCTGCCTAGAGAATCTTCTTTAGATATATCATATGAAGTACATTACTCTCTCTTTCATTACTCTATCAAACTGGGTGAGCATGTTGAAGAACCTCAGCCTGAGAAGTATAAATATAGACCTCACACTGAATGGCTAGAGTGTAAATAACTCTTTATCTTTTTTAATTTTCTTCTGGCTCTGAATAGAGATAGCTGTGGGAAATATACCCACTGCATATAACACACTTGAAAAGATGATAGCATATAAATGGGATATATACTCATTTCATTAGTAAAAGGATCAGAAGTTACTAGGGTAGCTCCATACAATGCTTTATAAAATCATTCAATAGATAATTCACTAGGACCTAGTTTACTATATCTAGTATATTACTCTTTACTCAGATCATCAGATAAGGCTTATCTCCTATCCTTATTATGCTAAGTTCATTAGAAAGAGGAATAGTATATTTTTCTAGCATATTAATATTAATATTCAGTATCTCACTGAGGAGAATCATAGTGTGAATATAATTTAAAAGTTTATCAGTATAATAAATAAGGATCATGCAAACTGTATGACTATGATCTCTGATATGTATTATTATATCTCTAAGTGAAATTACCAACTTCATAGAAAGAGATTTCTAGATGACAGAATTATTCAGAATGTTTTCCTATAGATACTTATTAATTAAAATTTATAGGATTTTAAGACCAGCTGAAAGATCATTTCTTACAAGCAGGAAAATGTGTGAATTACTATGCTATATATTCCCCATGGGAGTATGAGCTCAACTATAATTAAGTGGAGAATAATACTTCTATGGTTTATTAGAATTCAGAAAGATAGTAAGTCTTTAGAAGTTCTAAAGAGTAACATATAGAAGTAGCTCTTACAGGTAAATTAAGACTTTATATATAAATCTTTAATATTTTCTAGCCTACTCATTCTATACAGTAGTATTCCTTATCACTTTCCTACTATTATAACTGTAATGAGTCTTAATGTGCTTTCTAAAGCTTTAATTAAATGTTGATAATAGAATAATCCTTTAATTTAAAGAGAGTAATAGATTCTTTTTAGTCTGATATCTAATTAATTAGCTAAGAATTACATTCTAGCCTGTGAAGGGCTACACCCTTATACTCTATATCTGTAGCTCACCCAAACTTCACCCAATCTCTAACTACCCAATTAGATGCCTCTAACCAGACCTTCATATGAATGTTTATCTACTTCAATCTTGTGTAATTCCCATCTATTTATATCATATAATCTTGTGATTTCTTTTCCTTTTTCCTTTCTTTCTCTAGCAATTACAATCTTGATTCTAGTGTATAGCTCACACAATTTGCTTATCAGAGCATGCCCATTACATTTTGTAATTACTCACTTGATCTCTTCTTAGAGACCCTCATTATATTTGCCCTCTAAATATAATTTACATGTATAGTAGATTCTTTCAAATATGACCTGTGTGTACAGTAAACTCTTCTGAAATCTGAAATACAACTTACTCAGCTCAGCTCTACTGAATGATATGTCAGTAAAAGGCCCTAAAGCTCTAACAGTCTGTATTAATATCTCATAAGATTTTCCTCTAAACTTTTTAAATCCTCTGAACTTTCTGAATCCTCTGAACTCTTCAAATCTGAACAATCTTTCAAATCCATTATGAATATGGATTCTCCACATGAAGACAGCACCTCTTCTCAGGGTCTTAATATTAAATTTCAAAACTTCATCTAATAGCTCATAAATAAGATTAATCTCATCACTAAATAAAATTATATATCTATACTAACTTTAGCTTCTATCCTAACTCCTACTTACCCAACCACTCCTTTTGAGGACTTCCTGAGACACCCAAAAGAAAGGCTTGCCACCCTTAAGAAATTTACAGGCAAATAAGTCTCCAAATACTCTGCCTGATGCCTCAGTGTAGAGGCCAAAATCACTTTGAACAGCCTTACAATTAGATCTCCCACTAATTAGGCCTGATACATCTATACCCAACTCTCTGGCACTGCTATCACCCAATTCCACCCTTAGATGAAGGCTAATGTCAAACTTATTTCTATAACCTCTAATGTCATCCTCAATCAGCTTGACATTCTTTTCTCCAACTCTTTAGTAGCTCAGAAGGCCCTAACCTGGCTGTACAGTATTCATTAGAAAATTAATCCACTCTCTATCTTTCTTCTGAGATTTGATCAGAAGATCCTGAAAGCTAGCAGTCAGCTGTGAGATGACACTATTAAGAAGGTCTTACTCAAAAAGATCATTAAGTTTGAACTTCTATAGCAGACTATTACCTCTATTAAACCCCCCATGTACCTTAAATATTATATGAAGCTCTATAGTATAGAGAATAACCTATCTGAGATCAAGGCCATTCAGGGTTAAATCTATAGTGATGTCTCTATCACCTTCAGGGAGGTCTTCCCCAAAACCTCTCTACTGAAGGATTTAAACACTATGGACTGAATACCTACAGGGCCTACTCATACAAATACATTCCACATTCTGAATATGACTACTGCTGTTATTATTAACTGCTGTGCCTGAGATGTCTGCATTAACTGCAACAAATCTGGGTATAGAGCTGCTGACTGCCATGAAACCCATATTCTCTCAAAACTACCTATATGATCTATAAATATACAAATCAAGCTTAAAGAGGAGGAAGACTTTAAAGACATCAAGTCAGACTTGAGAAAAGACTAGCTTCCATGTGAAATTATAAGTAAAAGCTCCCAGAGTTAGATAGGAAGACCTTTGAGAAGAAAATGACTGTTCCAGTGATTCTTATACCTACTATAGTTAATCATTCTTTTAATATGAATGTTATGATAGATAGTAGTTACTATTACTATTCAATGATTTACTCTTGCATGGTTAATCATCATAATCTCCTGCATATTCCAATCAACCCCCAAAGGATTGAAGGTGTTAATGGTGATACAGGTAGCTTTATACAAAACATGGTGAAGCTTGATGTTGATATTAGCAGATTTCTCTAAGAAAATATCTATATATATAAGATTGAGAATTTTCTGTACAACTTCATGCTAGGCCTATTATAACTATCTGAATATCAAGTCCTCATCAATACTTGCAATTAATGTGTTGTATTCCCTGGAGGCATCCACATCTCTAAAAAAAATATTCATAAGACTACTGATCTTCACTAAATCTCTACTAATATCTATAACCTCCTCTGAAGTCACAATTGGAAATTTAAGTTCTAACCTCCTGTTGAAATCTTCACTACTAGTATAGTTAATATAGAGAAGGCCCTCTCATAACTCTCTAAGAAGCTGAAGACTGACCTCATAATAGTCCTCCCTCTATAATATCATAAATTTCTTGATGTTTTTAACTATAAGGCTACTGAGAAGCTCTCATCATTCCACAGTGTGTACAACTATCACATTGAACTTAAGAAGATAGATGATAAAGACTCTCAGCCATCCTGAAGACTACTATACAATATGTTGCATGATGAACTACTTGTACTCTACAAGACCCTTAATAACCTTCTAAATAAAGGTTTTATCTGAGTTAGCAATTCACCTGTGGGTGCATCTGTGCTCTTCATGAAAAAGCTAGATGAAGGCCTCTAGTTCTGTGTCAACTATTAGAGCCTCAACTATCTTACCCAAAAAAATCATTACCTACTACCATTAATCAATGAGACTCTTAAATAAATTAGCCAAGTCAAGTAGTTTACAAAGCTGGATGTTATTTCTACATTCTATAAGATCTAAATTGTAGAAGGAGATGAATAACTAACTATCTTTCACATGAGATATAATCTATTTGAATAGATAGTTACTCTCTTTGGCCTCATAAATGCACCAAGCACCTTCCAGAAATACATTAACTAAGCCTTATAAGACTATTTAGATGAATTTACTTTCATCTACCTTAATGACATCCTTATCTTCACTGATGGATCCTACAAGTAGTATTAAGAGTATGTCTGAAAAGTCCTCACCTGCCTTTATAAATATAGTCTCCTAATTGACATCAATAAATCTACCTTCAAAGTTCAAAAGACAACCTACCTCAGCTTCATCATAGAGGTGGGGAAGGGAGTCCATATGGACCTCAAGAAGATTGCTACTATTCTTAAATGAGAGGCTCTTATAACTATAAAAGACATGTAAGGCTTTCTAGAATTTATAAATTTCTATTAATACTTTATTTGAGATTTTTCTGACATCATTTAATTACTGATTAATCTCACATGTAAAGACTAGCAATTTCAATGGTCTAAGAAAGCAAATAAGACATTCATGTGCCTTAAGTAGATGTTCATTTCTACTCTGATGCTCATCACATTTAACTCTAACTACCTGATAGTGATTGAAACAGACTCTTTCAGTTACATCACAGATGATACTTTCATGCAATGAGATGATAAAGGCATCCTGCAATCCTGTACATTTATATTCAAAAAGCTTAGCCCTATTAAAGTCAACTATGAGATCTATAACAAGAAACTTCTTGCTATCATCTGATGTCTAGAGAAATAGGACTTCAAACTCTACAGCATGAAAGACTTTGAAATCATCACAGATCATAAGAACCTCTGATATTTCATAATAATCTATAAACTCTCTGAATGCTAGATATACTGAGCTGAATTCCTCAGCCACTTTCATTTTATAATTCATTACTATTCTGACATAAAGAACTTCATGGCTAACACCCTCTTCTAATATGAATAGAATATACCTTTTAAAGACTCTGATACCTGCTGAGTAAACTATAAACAGAGACTACTAAATCTATAGATTCTTAAAGAATCTAAAGTAATACCACATAGAGTAATATATATCTCACCTATCATCCTGCTAATCACAACTGCCTCATTCTCACTCTAAAGACTCTGGGACACTACTGCTACCTCTAATGAATACCTTCAGATGATGACTCAGATTATCTGAGATAAAGCTTGCTGTTTTTTACCTAAACTTCAAGCTCATATTAATATTACTAAATGCTCTGTAGATCCTGACTTCTAACTATACTTCTAGGAGAGGTAGTGAGTTCCTGATTTAAAATCATTATGCACCTAAATCATACAAGAAACTTATGATTCTCTGATGATCAGTTATTCAGGCTGTAAAGTACTCTACCAAATTTTATCCTAAGATTTCTACTAGCCTAATATGTCTTAAAGCATCTGATAGTTCATTTAGAACTACAATATCTACTGATCCATCATTATCTAGTGGGATCACTATTAAGATCTACTTAAATCTCTCTTAATTTCTGAATGTGTCTAATGCAATGTCACTATTAATTTTACAGTAAACCTCTCCATGAGTAATAGCTACAAGAATATCCTTATCATTGTTAACTGTCTCAGTAAAGATGTTATCCTTAAATCCTGTGTGAAGATAAATGTGCCCACAGTGGCTAAAGTCTTCCTCTAAAGTCTATTTTATTATCAGTATAATCTATCCTATATAATTATTTTGAATTATAGAACTCAGTTTATTAGAGCTGTCTGAACCTAAATCTACTAGCTCCTTAAGATCTTCTAATACCTTTTGACTGTCTATTATCCTAAAACTGACAGCAGCACTGAATGTATGATTCAGATAACTAAGAATTACCTCTAAAAGTTCTATTCATACATTCAGGATGACTGAAATGAACTCCTTCTGTATGCTAAACTTACAATTAATAGTTGTGACACTGTTAGCACTAATATCAGCCTGTTTTTCCTCTCATATGATTATAACCTTAAAGTCCTTAATCTTACTGAATTATCTGAACCTTCTACTTTATCCTGCAGTCTGATTCAAATTGTGGATATCATTATCTTGAAACTCCAGTAAGCCTGCAAGTAGGCTAAATCCTCCATGGTTAGTACTCAGTAAAATCAATAGAACTATATAAATACCTACTGAAATTCTACTGAATGCTACAAGGTAGACAATAAGATCTAGCTAGACCTCTGAAACATCATAATTAATTATCTATCTCACACACTTAACTATTAATATACTAAGTATATTATTATTAAAGTCCTGAGAAGTTATAACTACCATCTTGACATATCACTTAGGATTCACAATGTGTTTTATATAAACCTACTCTACAAGATCTTCACTAATCTATTTCTCTTGCAAGAGATCATTAACTGGCATCTGCCTGGCATCATCAGGAAAGACAATGAGGTAGAATATGAGATTGAAGCCATCCTTAACTACTACTACTATAGATGAGGATTTCAATACCTGATGAAGTGGCTCAGATATGAGGTCTCTTCATGGGAACTGACCTCCACCCTGTAGAATATTACTATACTCACCTGTTATAAAGAACTGCATCTGCCCAATGAGACTCTACCTGCACCATGCTGCACCCAATTCTCTAAACCCTCCCACCTATCCTCTGAAACTAAATAGGGGGGGATAATGTGAAGAGCTATACTCTTATACCCTATATTCATAGCTCATCTGAACTTTACCTGATCTCTGACTGCCTGATTAGATGCCTCCAACTAGGCTTTCATATAAATGTTTATCTACTCTGACCTTGTGTAATTCCCTTCTATTTATATCATACAATCTTGCAATTCCTTTTCCTTTTTCCTTCCTTTCTCTAGTGATTACAATCTTGATTCTAGTGTATAGCTTGCACAATCTACTTATCAGAGTGTGCCCATTACATAGCCTGATATAAGAGAGTTGTAGGAGCTGTAGTTCATATCTTCATAATTATAATAAATATTGAGAAATAGCTATTTAGCTAGTGTGGTGGGGATCCACCATCAGGTTGGATTAATTTTTCACCAAGGCTTTTTACTGCTGAGTACAGCCATGAAGATAGATATTTTCCTTTTATTGTAAGACTCCATCTATTTGTTTGTGTTTTTCTCATGCATGTGTATGCTTCTTTGAGATAGATTTTTTGTTTCTTTTGTGTGTTACCTTATCATTCTATTACTATATTATTTTGTACTATAAATTGCCAATACATTCCTCTACTTCAATATTAATATCAATTTTTTTCTTGTGTTTGCTGCTGCTCTATTCAGTGCTACCTGACACATACATTCTATTCCCACTTCATTGGTGTGCATGATTGAAAATTATGAATGAATAAATAGATAGCAGTGTTAATATAGATAACTATGCTGAGTTTCTTTCCTCTTTTTCCTTTTCTTTTATTAAGTGCATTGCTCAATGCAATTCTCTTATTTTAATTTATAATAAGTCTATTTGGTTGGAGTAGGCCTGCAGCCTTGCAGCTATGCCAATAACAATACTATCAGAAGAAAACTTCAAAGAATAGACTTACTGAACTATTAAATCTATCAAGTCATTCCTCAATAAATGCAGACTCTAGTGAGAAGAAAAATCTACAGTAAATCTTGCAGTTTCTTTTCTTCCTTGAGTCTCTGAATCTCTACCTGTAAAAAGATATAGATACTACTATCATTATCAACTTATTTCTTATTTATAAATGAAAATTACTTATCTATTCATTTCTTCATTAATATATGCCTCCTAAGCATGCTTAATTGAACTCTATCACATATTATTAAACTCAGTCAGAAAAAGCATCAGCTTCACCACTAAAAATTAAGATCAACAGTGAGAAGATGTCTAGCTCTATTAATTTCTTATTAGGTCTACTTACATCTAGTAGTATCTTGCCTCCTGAAAGCAAAATAATTTATTAGTAGCTTATTATACTCATATTAGTTTCTGGATCCCTCAGGGCCCTCTCTTTTAATGGGAAGGATGTTACTTAGTTTATCAACTAGTTCAATGCTATGCTGAAGCTGCACCATATTCCTAAGAATGAAGTCTTAACAGTGTTGTGCAATTATTACTCTATAAAACTGTAAGGTCATGTAGATCAGCTAGTAAAGAATCTATAAATCTAGATGAAAGTCAAAACCAGGTTGATGTTAAAGTTCTGACAGAATGATACTTATTAGTAAATGTATAATCAAATCTATCTGAATGCCCTATCTAGTTTTAAATGATCTTTTAGCTGAGATATTCTCACTTTCTGCTGCTAATTCTATGCTATTACTGAGCCACTAATTAGCTGGAATGAAATTTAGAAATCTCTTACCTGCTAGTTGTTCTTATGAGGTCTACCTGATGGAGTTCATAAGAAGGCTTTTTATAAGACTAGATTTAATCAAAATAATTCATCTGAGTGGAAGATTTTAAAGGTTTGTAAAGCTACAGCTGAATCTCAAAAAGTTAAGAAAAAGATAGTTTAGATGATCACATCTAATCTGAATTCTTATATAATGCTACTTACTTAGCTATTTTCTACTCAATCTATCTTTAATTTACCTACTCTGATTGTGCTAAGATCTTAAGTGGCCCTCTCTGTGCTACCTGCTTCTTCTGATCCAGCTTCAAGAAATTTAAATGATAGCTTACTTAAATCTCTCATCAATTAGATGAATGTACTGTTACTAGTCATTACAGATTTTTAATAGCAGAGGAATATGCAATAATCAACTATAATATTATGTGTTCTCACTAATTAGGGATCTATTGATCCTACTTGAGATCTTATGAATGTTTCCTATTATGAGATGCAGTGTAGCTCTAATGATTCATATTAACCTTGATCTAAAAGTATATCACAATATGATTACCCTCTTTGTGCCTGTTGGGATTATAGTGACTTCTCTCACATGCTCCCTTAGTGTCTCTAAATTAGCAAGTTAATTGATCAGGGAAAAATCTATTAACATCAGCAAAATATTTATTTAGCTCAGAAACCTTCACCCTGAACTTGCTGACATTACTGGCTATATTACATCAATTATGTGGGCCACATACTGGGCTTGCCCTAGTCCAGCCCCTAGTTTAATTAGCTTGCAAGGATCCTACATATGCCACACATATTATCTCAGTTCTAGTGGTTATTCTCTGCACTAGCTCTACTTTAGCCTACCATGCATGAGTGCTCTGACCTGAGGGGTATGCTCTGCACCTGCTCAGATTCAGCTCAGAGTGTTAATTATATGATATGGGCATTTAGATCTATTACATTGTGCTCAGAGCTGACTCACAGCCAGTACAGTGCAATTAATTGTTGCTCAGTATGTTAGTCATTATTATTTTCTTACTCTGCATCAGTATTTAATAACATGTTTGGACACTCCAGACTGGCTATTCTTAATTTAAGTTGAGGCCTCTTATCAGTAGTTACATGACTTGTAGCTGCTGAAGTAGTATATCATAAAACTAACTTATAGTTTATCTGGCTGCCTCAAACTGCATGTGACCTTATCAGCAGATGGTTTATCTGGCTGATCTTCTGATTACTCTACCCCACACTTTATCCTTATTCATTATTATAAACCTACTAACTTTTATCTCAACTACTAGCCTATATCATCCTCTCATATTCTTACCCTTCAAAGCTGCACACTGCTAATTAGCTACTTCTGTCATAGTATTCCCTACCTGAGAAGATTTTACAACTAATGAGGAGTAGTTTCAGTATAACATCTTTAATGATATAAGATATATGATTATGTAAGGTACTACAGTTTATATTCAGACATCTTTTTTAATACCACTAGTTTCTAACAGGCACATAGAATACAGCTGTAATTCTGATTGCCAAGCTTGCAGAATTAAATAGGAAATCCTCCTCTATTACTATCAGTTCATCAAGCTAAACATCATGCTTGCATTCACCCTACATCACCAAGTCAAATACATTCAATCACTGGAAAATATAATCAATCAGTATGAGTATATGTTTATTACCTTCAATGCCTAGCAACCATTGAGAATACTAACATAGAATGCAGAATAACATTTTGAATATAATAAATTCTTTCCAAAGTCATCATATGATCTACACCTCAAGTTGCTATAAAAATACTTTAATAGATTCTTTAATTCTCTTAGTGAGCAACTCTATAGTAAATGGAACTTCCCACAATTTCATCACCTAAGAAAGACACTATTTAATCAGCTGAACTACATTAAGAATGCCTCCACAGCAATGAATTATATTTATCAGATTAGTAAGAAGGTAATCAAGTTTTTATGAATTAAAACTGACATTTAGCTTTCATTTTACATCAGACATCCTGATTGATATGATCTTAGTAGCCTATAAATCATGGCACCTAATATCTGTAACAAACTACAGCACAAAATGGATGAATAATAGCATGTCAAGCTAGCCTCTTAATGACTATCAGGAGTTAGTATTTTAGTATTGAATGAGTCCTTCAATGAAGAGCTAGATGAGCCCTCAGATCACAATGAATATAGAGTAAGATATTCTTTATATAGACTATAGATACTTTATGAGGAGGAGTATGAAGCTGAGAGCTTGTAGAGCTACCAGAAGGATTACTGGGCTATATGTGTATAGATGGGAATAGACTCTGATTAGGCAAATAGGCTACTTTCATGAAATATGAATATATGAAAGAATTCTGTTAAAAAGAATCCCCTTCTATATATAGTATCAGATAATGATATAGTAAGTAAAGAGATATTTATTTCATTATCTAAGGTCATTATATCTACTCTAGTACTTCATACTAAATCATTGTTGATCATTCATATAAAGAGAAATGATAAAGATTATGAAAATAGCCTTTCATTATATGCTATTTACTTCATCTCAGTATTCTACATTTCTTTTGATTTGCAGTTATGAAGAGGTTATAAGAATAGTTTCTTATAGAACTTAAATGATTATAGTACTCTTAATACTATCATCTTACTTTATTAATAAATAGTATATATATCTCTATGATGCCCTAGTGCCATGAAAAGTTCAAATGCAAAATAACCTTCTATTCCTCTATATAACCTTTGCTGTGTTCTTGATCATATCATTTAATATTAGCAGCTAGCATCAGTCTATATGAATTTGAACAGCAGCCTGAATGATCATTACAGGCAGGCCAGTGGCTACAATCCTCAGCTTAAGCTAGAATGATACAAACATAGAAGACTCTCTCTACTACTAGTAGAGTATCAACCTTTACTGTAGTCTTAATACTAACCTTTCATACTAGCAGCTATCAGTACCTATAAATTCAATTGATCTGACTCATTCACTGGCACTATCAGTCATAGGTGAGTAAGTCAGGGCCTATATTACTCAGCTTAAGCCCAGTTAGCACACACACATTCTTAACTCTTCTATTATAACTTTAAACTCTCTTTCTTACCACCTCTCTGACAACCTTACAGCTCTACTATATCTACAATTTCAATGCTTCAATATGTTGATATGTTTGTTTCCCACCTCCTACACCTAAATTTACATGTGAGTACATAAAATACTAATTATTTATAATGAATATAGTGAAAAATTACACTGAAAGCTTCTATATATGCATCTGCACCTATCTTCTTATTAATATTAAAATTAGTTGTGTTCCATATTTATGTGCTGAGTCAGCTTCCACATCAACAGGCATTTATCCATTTATAAACTAGCATGATGGAAGCTTAAGCTGAGATTACTACTCATTTTGACCCTTTTCTCCCATACTTCCTACTAAGCTAATAATAATAGATACTTGTCCATTTCTAGACTAATACTTCATGAGCTTAAGCTGAGATCACCACTCATCTCACTGCTTCCTACTTTATACCCAGTATCAAGTTATTGGATTCAACCTTATTCTAACTTTCTACTAGAACTTAGTTTGTAATCATGGTATCAAAGAAAGTGTGCATTCTAAAAACCCCTAATCTCAATAAATCATTTATATGATCAAAGTTTTCTAATATTAAGATAAAGCTTCTTAAAGCTGATCAGCTTCAGTCCTGCTATCTACTTCTAATTAGCTATTTTAATTTTACTACTATATTCTTCTTCATTGAATGGCTCATCAAGCCTTCTATTAATTAAATGCTAAAGTAGTTCCTCACTTTTCATAAGAAATTCTATGGTCACACTGAGCCTAACTATAAAAGCTGCAGCAGGGTTGAAGTTAAACATGTTATAGCTCTTTATAATAATTCTGAGTTCAGGCATCAATGGCACAATGCACTTACTGATGATAACCTTATACTTATTAAAGAGTACCTAAAGGCTGCTATAATAACTTATGTACATATTATTAATATACTTGCACACTTAACTCTAGATGGTATTCATTTAGATTCTCACAATAATTTAGAATATCTTTTTACTCTCACCTAGTTGATTAAGTTTATCTATAAGTATCCTGATACATACTCCAACTCAAATAATAATAAAGTGGAGAGCTCTAAGTACTAAATGAAACTTGAGTATTTCTTTAAAAATATTAATGTCAACTAGGAATCATCAGATCTGAGCCCATTAATTCAGTAATATGGAGAGATTGGCCCTATACATTATGAATTGAATGGTGATGAGAGTACAAACACTGAGCAAAATAATAATCTTAAGATGATTAAATTATAGGTTGCAGAACAGAGCACAGTAATTATTAACTTTTTATGACTTACTCTAGATGAGGAAACCCAACTCATCATATATCTTACTTTTACTGTGCTCAACCTTTTTATTCTTTATAATAAATAAGTGCCCTAAAACATCTACTCAACCATTTTGACTGATCTGGCTAACATCACCAACTCTGCCCCACAGTAGGATAATAACTCAGACTCAGAGGACAATGCAGAGGGAATTTTAAAGAAGATTAAAGAGTTATTAAATTCAGTGGGTATCTAACTTCTTGTATATAAAGAGTCTGCTGTTTTCCTTGGGCTTGACCTAAAGGCCCTGATAATCAATAATCTTTCATTAATGCTGTGGTAGATCACTAGTATTACTATGATGATAGAGGTGCTGAGACAGTAATATGCTATGATTCTATCTAATCAGATGGGATTAGGTAAGATAATTCAAGTATTAAGAGTACTCTATTTCATGAACTATCTCAATCTCACCACTAAATACCTGCCAAACCTGATATTTGTCTCTTCACACTTAGTATATATCTGAATAGAAGAGATCCAGAAATATTTTCCTGATCATTTCAATCTTAAGGTCTTCTATTTAAATGTAGGTCCTAATGGGATATTTGATGCTCATAAACATTCACTCATCATTAAAGAGAGAGATCTCAGGCATTTAATGGTAAAAATTGATCCTATCAACCTAAATTCTGGCCAGATCCTTATAATCACATCTTACTCAATATGGTCAAAGCACATGTCATGCAGGCTCAGCTTAAGCTGAGCTCAGCTACCCTCCACCCCCACCACTGCCTCTGATTCAAATGAAGACTTGACTGATACAATTCAGGCATATTAAGAAATTAACCCAATAAGAGAGTCTGTACAGTTATTATAGCTAAATGATGCCCTATTCAGCATTATATTGATAAATGAGTCTTATATGGTCAAAAATGTGTGAATCTATATTCATCAAGTAATCTTATAAGTACCTTATCATGGGTGACTCTTCATTACTAGCACTTTAATGTCCAATCAGGCCATTAATCTGCTTGATCCTTTATCACTATCATTCAATCTGGAGCTTATAGGCTCAGTAAACTATTAGCTTGTTGAAGACCCTCTGAGTAAGTATCAATAAGCTAGTAATTATAGCACTGATAATATACACATACTTGACCCTATATTATTCTACAAACTATTCTCCTCTGACAGAACTCTACCTTATACCCATGCACTGAATAGTATCCTTAAGATTCTTAACTAAATCATACTCTGATGAATGACAGGGTTAGCTATATCAACTGCAATCAAAGAAGATCTATCTACTCATGGCAATATGATTATTGTTGGTGGTCATATTCCACATTATACTGTTATTACTGTTGATTGCCATTTCCAGATGAAATAATTAACTAAATATTATGATATTCATAGTAGTCTAGCCCTCTACCTCCAGATTAAGAGTTCTACCTCTGCCAGAGATGACAAGCCATCATCTTCAAATAATATTATGGATATTCAAGTTAGCAAGTTTGATATGTTGGTTTATTAGCAGCTCTGATATGTAGTCTTCTCTATTGCACTTCTGTGTCTTTTCTGCACAATGTCCATTAAGAAGGAAGGAAATCTTGCTAGTAATATCAACAAATAGTGACAGAAGACAGGCAGTAATGCTCTGTGGTTCTTATTAAGAGTAATTACTAACTCATTAATTCTCTTTCTCCCACCTGATTGATCTTGGGTAGCAAGCCTACTCTGCTACTTGACACCCAAGTTTCCCCATTTACTATCCATTATGAATGAGGTAGTTATTAAGTCCCAATGAGGATTACTTATCTTTCTTTATTTTCTGATGCCCTAGTACCAGACTGAGCTATTTACCTCATTATTCAATGTCAAAGTTGGTGTGATCAAGTCATCCATACCCAGGCATGAATGTGCAGAAATCATCAAGAACTTTAATAACTCTCATCATGTGATGAAGATATTAATCTTAGATTATAGAATTAATATAATAGGCCTTAACTTGCATTACACTTATTCTGATGTGATTCTACTAGAATCACCTATAAATAGTAATGATACTCTTCAAGCTCTCTACTGCATCCATCACATTAACTAGGTCTGGCTATAATGGATATAAATACTTTTCACTGCTAATTCATTTAACAGATATATTAAAGTCAAGGCTTCAATAAAGTTTACTTCTCAGCTCATTGCATAGGGGCCAGCTACTTTTGCAGATTTGATCATCAAGCTCAGCTTAAGCTAAGATGAGCATATCTTGTCCTCTGATCCTTAAAAACTTGAGTGTGTGATTAAATAGAGAGCAATGAATTATATATAATAAATGTTTGGCCAACAGAAGTCCTGACTACATTGAGGAAATATTGAGAATCTTAGCCTAAATATCACTCAAATCAATATCTTAAAATGGTTAAATACTATAGTGACATTGAATTTCATTATTTATTTCAAGAAAATGCTTTCTATTTACTCACCTTCTAGAATTTCTCTGACATCTATACATCCTATTCCTCCTGATTCAAGTCTATTAAGATATTCTACCAGTGTTCAAAACCCTCAAACCCCTGTCTGCACTTCAGCTCCTAATAGTGATATTAGTAATTCTGGCCCTGAAATAAATTCATTGATGTCAGATTTATTCTTACCTCTTCTCTTAGTTCTAAGTCCCTTCTTGAGCCCCTCCTGCTATTATTACTCTCCATCAGTCCCAAGTGACAGCAAACCTCCTCTAACTAAAAGGGTAAAATTAGCATAAGATGATTTAATAGGTAGTTTACCTGCTTATTCTACCCACTGCAATTCAACCTGCTCATCTCACTAGAAGTCTAATTAAGTTACTGGCCAAGTTCAACCTACTTCTATTATAATTTTACTAGGCTTAAGCTAAGCTTTCTTTACTATATTGCTTGTTTTCTTTTTTTTAGTAATGATTCTTTGTGTGCTTTTCCTAGTCAGTTTGTTATACAAAAGAAGTAACTTTAGTTTTCAAATTGTTTAAAAGTGTTTCTATAAGTACTCAGTAATCACTATTAGACTTAAGTTGAGCTTTGTTGCTACAACATTTCCTTCTACCTGTCTTATAAGTTGTTCCTCCTGGCACTTTAGCTAATTACTAGTGATTTATCTTTGCTTTCCAAATTATTTAAAAATATGGCTATATATGCTTAGCTTAAGCTAAGTTCTATCTACATGTCAATCCCTCTACCTTTATTTTTCTAATTTCTTTGATAGTACTCAACCTAGTTAGTATGCTAAGAATTTATTTCCAGATGATTTAATTTGTGCATTCAGGTTTGTAACTCTATATTCTTAATAAAAAATAGAAATACATTCATCATACTATTCAGCCTTCATAATCAACATCAAGTACTGACTTCCCAACTATGAAGAACTCTGCCTATACTACACATGTCTATTCATACTATTAAAGACCTATTAACAGTCAGAGTAGCCTGAGTTGTTACTAACTGAAATGTACAGCAGCAATTCAATAGAGTGCAGACAAGGCCAAGTAATTTCAAGTCAAAAACTTAACTCAGACTTGAAATTATTTGCCTCAATTTGCCCCAAGCACCTACCATTATGACTCAGCTTAACTCACACTGTGTATTTCTTCAACTCAAGTAATCTCTGAATTACTCAGAGAATCAGAACCTTCAGGTAAATTTCCCAATTAGGTTAGCCTGAACAGTCATATGACATTTATGCCCTGAATATCTGCTGCACATTTT
Organism: Onygenales sp. PD_10; assembly: GCA_032988465.1. Classification (NCBI taxonomy): domain Eukaryota; kingdom Fungi; phylum Ascomycota; class Eurotiomycetes; order Onygenales; species Onygenales sp. PD_10. Next base: position 55,986 of record JANTQH010000058.1, on the reverse strand, counting down.
TTTAATGCATTACTCTTATGTATTGGAAAAGTAAATAGCTGCAAATCAAAAACTGAAAACTGCATTCTATAACCTAGTGTCTATATATATATAATGAAGTAGATCATCTTAACTAACTCTCCTTTCTATCTTAATATATATTGTTATCCATAGATAACAACATCAATTATTACTCTTCTTGTTCAGTATAATATTCAATGCTCTCTTCTTTCATATGTCCTGCAGCCACTGACTACCTTATTTTTTTATAGCCTCTACTTCACACCTCTCAGCTACTTCTCTTTGTAATTCTTTTCCTAAGGAATTTAGGCCACCAAACACTCAAAATCCTCTTTCACACACAGGCTGGCTTAAACTGAGTGAACTTCAGGAGGTTAATGCACCACTAGGAAGATGCCAGGGTGCTAATGCATTACTGGAGAGACATCAGAGAGTTGATGCATTATTAGGGAGTGTGAAAGTCACTGAATATCTGATTGCTATAAGTTATCTTGGTGTGGAACTATCATTCAACCTGGTTGAAATCCACTTCAGTGAAGGCTCCTAATCTTTATCATTTTATTACTACCTTCTTCTTAAATTATCTGAAACTACATCATCTTCAGACTCATTATCTTCAGTACCTTATGACATATTAATATCAGTATCTTCATCCTTTATATCACTAATTGTATTCACCTCACTTAAGGTCAAGTCATCATTCTCCTCATCTTCATTAAACTCATTATCTACTACCTTATTCTCTTCAGCTAACTTGCTCTTCTTCTCACTCAGGGTGACCCAATCCAAGCACATCTTCAGCATCAGAGTCTATAAGGTTGATAACTTAAGACAACTACAGCAGTAATGATAGATATCACAAGCTGCATTGAAGAGCCATTCTACACCAACAGTTAAATCAGGTACTAAAAGATAGTCTCAGACCATCTGTGCTAGAATAGAATACTACAAATGATGTTCCTTTCAGTATAGTAAGTAGTCATATTCCTCACTTAACTCTATGCTAATATTTAGTACACCACATGAATATGGATAGATACCCCATGCATGAGAGTAATAAATTAATCTTGATTCAGATACTTCTTTACCTCATTCCTCTCACTAGCTCCAGTCAAGGCAGTGCTGTTGGGCACATTACTGAAGATTAAGTCAAAAAGATTATTTAATTGCCTCATTCATTGCCTAGACTGCTGTTGTGGTGTGTCTTCACCAGACAATTTGAATATATATTTATTATATACTTCTTGGAAATAGTTTCAGTACTTCCCTCATTATTCATAGTCATTATCATCCCAACTTTCTTGACTGAAGAGCTTTAGTTTCTGATTTGGAGATAGAATTGTTGCAATAGCATAGAGATACTCATACTCCTTTTTCATGTCTATGTAGTATTTAACCAACTTCTCATGATATTTACACAAAGTATCATACATTAAGCACTTCCAGTGCAAATACTTTCTCTCCAATGCCACTTTATAATGATCAATATGATTGAACAGGTTCTCATACAGCTAGAGCACTATAGAGAGGGTCAGGATCATTGCCATAGAAAGTGCAGCCATATATTTAGTAAAAGATTTTATAAGCTCAATTAAATACTCAATTAACTATCACTCATTCCTGTCTAGTCTAAATTCAGCTTGCTAATTGATATCTCCAACATACCTATCTATATAGACTCTGAGTCTAAGTGCATAATATAACATATAAAAAGTTGAATTCTATCAAGTAGCTACATCCATCATTAGTAATTTTAGCACTTCACCTGTCTCATCCATATCAGACTGTTGGATATCATGAAATGCTTGTTTGCACTGTAAACTCATATTAACATATCAAGTTAATAGATAGATCTAGTGAAACAGAGTCAGCAGCAATCATTTAGCATTGTTATCTATAGATAATAAAAATGTAGTAGGAAATCATATTATCTACAGATAACATCTCAAAGTAACAGTAAGCTCATCTTTATCAGTGTCTGGGGAACACTCTGCATTCATGTGAGGTTAGACAATATAGAATCATCCCAATCCCAAGTTATTCTATTATTTTCCAGGTCAATCTTTATTGAGTCCAGAAGTTCCTTCACAACCAGCTGAATTACATGAGCCAGGCATGAAATCTTAATATATTACTCAATGTGTGTTGATGAATTTAGCATTCATATTACTGTATTCAGACTTACAATAAGTGTTATATTATTACTCACATTATCTGTTGTCACATCAAATATTTACTTCTTGATACCATATATCTTCATAATGTTCATTGCAATATCAGATAGCTCTCTCTCACTGTGCCTAGTTTCAATGTGTTTAAATCCCAATACAAGTTCCTGGAACTTCTAATTACAGTTAATAAAGTACATCACCACTGTCATAAATGCATCATTGAACAGGCTGGTCCAGCCATCAAGGGCAAGAAAGACATAACCCTCAGTAGATATACAATTAAAAATCTATTAGAAGCCCTCTTTTATAAGCTTATCAGCAATCTTTAGGATATACAATGCACTAAATATGGTTGCACTGGGTCACAACATTCAGATCATTTAGTAGAAGTAAAAGTTATCTATAAAATAAAAAGGTAATCATATAGAGACTAAAATCTCTGTCAGAATTTGTCAGAATTTCTCCTCAGTGAATTCAATATTATCTGTGCTACTATCCTTAATCATGTTGATTTTGTATAGTTAGCTGAAGCCTTGAAACTCCTACTACAGTCTTGGGAATAAAAAGGATGCTTATTATTATTCATTGTAATGTTCTTCTTTGTGATGTCATTAAATCAACATTCTTTATACCTTGGAACCTTATCTACCTCTGACAGTATTAGCTCTTTTTGATATGATTGTTCATCATTGTCATTATCTCACTCTTTAGCAATGAGTGGGCAAAATATTTATCACAGTATTTATATAACACTATAGGTTTCCCATCTGTTGCTATAACACTCTCTTGAAAGAACTGCCACACTTTTATCATACATCACATGAAATCCTAGATGAAGAGCTTTGAACTCCTAGAGTATTTAGCCCATTTTGTTGACCTCCACCATCATTTAAAAACCTTAAGATTTGAATGTTTTGCCTCTAAATAAATTACAAACTGGTTGTCACAACCAATTCATTCCAGTGAAGAAGGAATAGATGTATTAATTCATGGTGATATTAATAGATTAATATCACTTAAGTTATCAATAGGGAGTTATGACTGTGAGGAAAAGGTGGAATCAAAGCTTTGACTCATTTTTCTGTGATTATAATAGAAAGGTGCAAGAAGTAGATACTGGACTTAGAAAATAATAAGGAATGAATAATCTTTAATATCAAAATTTTTCCAAGATAATAATGAGAAGAATAAGATAATTCTAGGAGGAGTCTCAGACTCTCTAAATCTTTTCAGATAGTCATTCAAAAAATTCTTTTCATTAGTATGATAAGCTAATACCTACCCTTTATAAATGCATTTAAATTATTAGATATATAACTATATTCTGGTCTACATTATCAACTGTAATTATAGTTAGTATCCACCAAAGGATTGTCAGAGAATGAGTACTTTTAGTGCTTATAAAGGCTACACTTTGCACTTTCACCCCTGAAATAGCAATTTCCACATGCTCCATCACTGGCAGATATGTCATTCAGCAAATCATATAGTACAAGATAATCTTTGAATGGCCCAGATCCTTCAGCACACTGGATGCATAGGTACTATGAGGCAAGCCCTCAAATCTGAATGATCACTGCATCTCAGGTCAGTCCTCAATATGAATTAATAAATTATGGTATATCTCTAACTCAGTACAATGAGTATGAAATTAGATATTTATCAAGACTCTCTACTACATCTATGTTTGGTTGCATATAGAAAGACCAGTCAACAATTAGATTCTTTAAAGTTGGATTTTTACATGACACCCATTTAAGTACCTTAATGATAGGTGGGACTCAGACTTCTGCAATTTTCTAGTATCAGTAAAGATCATCAAAGTACAATACATTATATATAGTACTTACATGGAATCACATTATCTGCAATCTGAAGCCTCTAGCTAAAGATATCATACAATGTAATATTATGAATCTGACTGTAGTTGATTCATTCTCTCACATTCAGAGCCTTTCTTTAACATCAGAGTAATTATTTATGAGGATACTGAATGTAGTCCATACAGTCATTAAATCTCTCAACTGAATCAGCTAATGCAGTACTCTCCTGGAAGCAAGGTGAATCAGAAGAAATTAACCTGAGCTGATATGAATTGAAAAGCTCAAGTAGAGTGAGTATATGGGGTTTAGCATCTTAATTAGCTTGCTGTACATTAGTTTGTCACATCAGAGTCTAAAGTCTCTATATCATGGCCACTGAAGGTGAATTTAGACTTTGATATCCCATTGGAAAAGGAGGTTAGTTGCTTTTGAGCTGACAAGATCCACAGTAGGTAAAGAGAGATAATAATGATGTGGCAACAATCAGAGGTAAGTTTAGGAATTGAATAACTAGTTATCTTTATAGTAAACTTATGTAATGGAGCTGATAACCTCAGCTAACTAGCTAATATAACCTTCTTCACTAATCAAACTAATAACTATTAATATCTGCTGAAGAGTAAGTTATATAATAGTCATACAAGATGATGAATTAATCACTTCATAATTAGAAGAAATAGGTTTTTAGCAAGCATATTGTTATCCACAGATAACTGAGTTAGTAGTCAGCTAAATGTTATTTAAGGACAATAAACACTATAATAAGTACTTGCAGTGAATAATAGAAGATCCTAACTCATTATATTTCTACCTGGAGATCCACATCTACTGAAAGATTAAGAGAGAGGCTAAGATAGAACTATCAATCCATATAGAGTATTTATGTTCAGGAGGAGTAATAATCTTAATCTTCATCAATGAGAGAGTAAGGGTAGTGATCTCCTTCTACATATGATTGGAGATATCAGGGTATATGGTAGTATCATCAGACTAGTAGTTGTCAGCAACATCTTAACATAAAGAAAAGAGAAATACACATTATAATAATGTTACTGTAAAGATCCTTTCAGACATCAATGTCACACTTCATGATAGTATTATAGGTAGTGGTATGAATATTACCACTATCAAGATCTAGCACACTAGGCTGGAAGAGAGCCTCAGGGGCATAGAACTACTCATTGCTAATGGTGATGATCTGGCCATTAGGAAGCTCATAGGATTTCTTCAAGCTAGAGCTCTAGAAAGCAGTCTAGATTTCCTACTGAAAGTCAAGAGCAACATCTATAGCTTCTTCTTGATATTACAGATAATTCCATACTCAGCAGTGATGAAGAAGCTGTAACCACACTCAGTAAGGATTTTCATAAGGTAATTTGTCAGCTTATGATCAGTCATATCAATACAGGAGATAGCATGAGGGAGGGCAAAACCCTTATAGATAGGCATAATATGAGTAATACTATCATCAGAGTTAAGTATAATATTAGTAGTGCAGCTAGAAGCATATAGAGAGAGTACAGTTAGAATGGAGACATAGAAGGCAGGGACATTGAAGATTTTAAAGATAATTTGAGTTATCTTCTCACAATTAGACTTGAGGTTGATAGGAGCCTCAGTCAACAGAATAGCATACTCCTCTGGCACAACACAGAGTTCATTATAGAAAGTGTGATGCCAGATTTTCTTCATATTATCTCAGTTTATGATAACATCATACTCAATGAGGTAAGTTATCTCAGAGTAAGAATACCACACTTTAACTGTGCCTCATCATCAATATAGGAGTCTTTCTGGCCCATATCAATCATAATACTAGATGCTATTAGTCATGAATCTAACCTTGGCATATACAGAGGAATATTTACCCATGATGGCAAGGACAACTAATAATTAAAGCTGGTAGAGGTTAGTAGCAAGAAACAGACATAAGAATATTGGGAGACTTGCAGAAAACAACTCAGAGAGCATTATCATCAGTGAAACCAGCCTTACATATATTAGATTCATAGATGAGCACAACATGAGTGACATTACTATCAGAATGGTGTGAATACCACTAGTCTCTGAACCCAGTATGATTAGCTGGAAGAAGGCCTTAAGGTTGTAGAACTACTTATTACTAATCCTATTAGAAATTCTTTTAGACATTAAAGTGGCATTTCATGATGAGATTGTAAGTGGCAAAGTGGATACTATCACTCTTGAGACTGAGCATACAAGGCTGGAACTCAGGATAGAGCCTGAGGGTCATAGAATTACTCATTGCTATTAATGGTGAAGTGTCTGCCACACTAACCATGTAGGTTTTAATTGTAGGGATGGCATTGATTATTAGGTCATCATAAAAGCAGTTAATAAGTCTTGGAGGAACAGGATTTTTGGCAAGTACATTATTGTTATTCATGAATAAGATTGATACTGACTCAGCTGATTTCTTTATCTGAGGACAACAAAGATGTATAGTAATAATATTGATAAAATCCAGATTTTCAACAAAAAGATAATGGCTGGAGTCACACTTGGGCAAATAGAGTAAGAAAATTAGTGTCAAATGTGCTCACTAGATTATTTCAGAATCTCCAGTAAAGATATTATTTAAGTTATAGCTATACATTTATCTTCATTGAAGCCTACAGACAGATTGAGAACATCAGAACTGATGAAGATAATAAAAAAGATGGTTAAAATAACAGTTCATCTCATAATCAGTAATCCCAGGCAAGACTGGCTGGGTGGCTTTGTTGTTTATGAATAAATATAAATCATACTATTCTAAATGCAGGTAAGACTACAACTAAAAAAAAAAGTCCTCACTAAATTTAAACTCTAGAGTTTGTTCCCTGGAACTCCACAAAGGAAGTCATCAAGTTTCAAGGGAAGAAACCACTAGACCACTGAACCTAGAGAAGAACTGCAGTAATATCAATAAAACCATACTTAGTAGATAGCTAACAAGAATTAAAAACCATATGACTACTATATGCAGTAAGATTATAACTAAAGAAAAAAAAAAGTCCCTACTGAATTTAAACCCTAGAGTTTGTTCCATGGAATTCCACAAAGGGAATTATAGAATGTCAAGAAAGAAACCACTAGACCACTGAATTTAGAGAAGAACTGTAGTAATATTAACAAAATCATACTTAGTAAATAGCTAATAAGAACTAAAAACCACACAACTGCTAATAACTACCTCAGAACATCCTGATAGGGTAAGTCATGAGAATATGACTAGTAGAGGATAATAGCTCTTTAAAATAATATTATAGGTATAGTATGAGGTTCTGCTCTATTATGATAGAGTAAAAGCTTTATTCTCTTGATTGCTGATATAGAGTAAGTTGGGCATGTTAGCCTGAGTATAGATATATATATATATTTTTTATATTTCACTCTATATATATATATTTTCTTCATTATGACCACTGTAAATACCAATCTACTAACAATGAAAATAATAACACTTGCATTAGAAAATCCTGTATTCAGGCTATAAATTAATACCACTCTTATCTTCATTGAATGATGAACTGTTATATTAATATACTAGATAAAGTATGAAGTATCTCCTCAACCAGCAGTAAGGATATTTTAGTATCTCTCTTTCACCACCTAGATTTAACCAACTGGTGACCTCATGTGAAAATATTCAAGGCTTTTCATTGGTAGTAGAAAAAGGATGCTAAAATATACTCATTACCAGTTGAGGAGATAAGCACTGAAAGTAGCATGAGGCTGACAGAGCAGCTTTATTATCCTTAAATAAAGATAAATCAGACTATTTTAAATGCAGTAAGGATGCAATTAGATCTCAGAAGCTTATTATCTTCACATGAGGAATATAAAGCTTCTCAGTAAATTAACCCTATTAGGTCTAGCTGTGTTCCTTATTTATATTACTATACTAAATTGAGTTAGACTGAGTTTTGAGAGTTAAAGATTTCTCTCTTTCTCTTCTTACTCTTACACTTTATAATATTCTCACTGTCAAGTTCCCAACATCTACACACTCATCTCTAATAGGTAAGTCTTTATATTTATACCAGTTGATATGCTATCCCCTTCCTAATAGCTCTGTCACATTTAATACCCTCTCTTGCTTTGCTGCTAGAGAACTGAGCTAGTTGTAGCACAACTTAGCAAAATAAGCTTTATATGGGCTAGTTTTAGCTGCATGGCAAACTCACTTTGCCATGCCTATTAGTCATAAACAGTAGATTCCATGAGATTACATGAGCAAAGAGAGCAAGCAGCCTTCCCTGATCCCTCAGTTTCTCATGTATTTTAACTAATGAATAAAGTTACTAATGAAACTATCTATTTAGTGTTTCCTACTACATTCTTAAATTCTTCACAATACTCTTCACTTCACTCTTCAGGTAAGCATTTAACTCTGAACTGATAGTAAATTTTTGTTGGATACAGATAATAACTTCAATCTCAGAACTCTTCATAATCTCAATAAACTGTAGGGATTAGATATATAGAGACACTAATATTACTACTAGAGCAGTATTTTTATTACATCTATTATCTACAGACAACATTTTATACTGAACATCTCTATATTATTGTCTACAGACAACTACATTTTTAACACAGTTATTATCCACAGATAATAACCTCTCTTGACAAACTGCCTCTTAAAATGAACATCAACTAACTGTTTTAAATATCAGTTTTAAATAATGAACCCTCTAAAGTCTTCTAACACAGGTCTAAAGCCTTCTAACATAGATTAATCATCCTCATCTCTTGAAGAAGTCAACATCTAATAAGTCTCTATTTCAGTACTCAAAATAATAATAACTCAGAAGGCATCCACTATGCAGCCCAGCAGAAATGCAGGCAAAAGAGCACTAAGGAAGAAAAAAGTCAAGATAATAATCACTACTAAAGATATTAAGTAGGCCTATAATTTCCTTCTAAAAGAGATTTATTACTTCAAGTTCAGACTCAAATACATTGAATTTTACAGAGATTAAGAATTTATAGCTAATTACTTGAAGAACTATCTCAACACAGATACCCTTCATTTACTCTTCACAAAAAATCAATTATTATTTGAGGAGTATATTGTGCTGTGTGGGAACAGCTGGACAACTCTATCAGGATTAATAAAATAAAGGGTAAAAGACCCTATAACATTATCTTTACTAAAGTTTTTCAAGTCAGTTTATATGACATCAGGTGTTGCATAGATCTTAGTCTCCTTAATAATGAAAATCAATTAGTAGGTGGTTCAGAACTTATTCAACATCACTGAAATAAATATTATAGAATACTATGCATTTCTGACAACCATTAATATCTATCTTTATGTGCTCAATCAGAATGAAGACCAGTTCTTCCATCACTATATACTAGATATCAAAGCTGAGGCTATATTATCAAACTTGGAGGATTTTTATAGGGCCTATACACTTTTACATTATTGAATTTATGTTCATGTAGAATAAAAGCAAAACAAGCAACCAGCAACATCAAATAAAACACAAGTTCAAAATAACACAGTCAAGCTAGTGACATATGTTAATAAGCTCCTCCCTAAGGAATAGGACAACTTCATGCAAGGACCCATTAAGGCTTTAAATAATGCAGATAATCTCAGTTTTGACTGGGATTTACTCTTCAATAATAAAGAGGGGGTTAATGATGCAATCAACTCTCTCAAGGTAGTCAACTTGTTATTCAAGGACAACAAGTCCAAGGAGAATGCACCCAAGACAAACCTATAAGCAAAACTTGCACTAATAACACACCATTAAAAGCATGAGCTATATATATATGTAATCAAGCACATAATGACTGAGAGGGACCATTAGATAGAAGGTCTATCATCTCTGCAAAATTCAGATTAGGAAGTGTCAAATATCATTGAGACTATAATAGATAGCACAATGAACAAGAAGGCAGTCAAGACACTATATGCACATGACAAAGTTGATCACATAATAATAAGAGAGCTATCTCACATTAGCTACAATACACCCACAGTTACTAATACATTGATGATGTTAAGCATGGAGAAAGATCAAATATTAACTCTAAATATATTACAGTTTATAAAGCTGCATTCTCATCAGATTAATGGTGTAGCAGTAATGTTTAAAATGGAAAGTAAAAGTTTTTAAAAGGTTCAAAATGGTAAGTCAGCCCTGCACATTAAGATCCTAGCAGACATTATGGGTCTCAAAAAGACATTAATTATATTATCTTTCATTTTGAAGGTATAGGATGTTGGTGTTCTGAATGGCAAAGAGCCAGTCAGACTAACTATTATAATAATCCCATCAGTCACTACTCAATCATGATGGAGTAATTATAGTAGATTTTTTCTACATTCATTATCTTTATGATTTATGGGATCATTTCACTGCAGAAACAATCTAGTGTTCTCTTCACATTACATCTTAAAGATAGTAATGATAGAGGCACTAACACATCCAGAGAAGTCCTAGCTCTACAAGCACAAGGCTACTAACTCTAATCAGATAGTGTTTGTCATATTACATTTTACATTCCAGAAGTATTTCATTGAGGCCAAGACAATAAAGAAGTAAGACATTGCAATAGATAATGACAAATTAAACACCCTTTCTATGGATTTACATTCAGAACAAAAGGAAACACACAAGAAACAAAAGATTGTTAATAATAAGTTCTTATTGTCTATAGATAACAAGTCATCAACATCTAACTTTTCATTTATAGATAATAAGGACTCCCACTCTATCACCCTCAAAATTAAAGATCTGCTGCTGATCAAAGAGATAACTACATACAATAAATATATCACTATATATCATTCAAAATTCCCAGGTTGCATATATAGAGTGATTATTGATAAGGGGCATTGCCTCCATCATCCATCCTTCAGGATTTCATGTGCAGTGAAGCTACTCAAGCTAGACTTTCTCTAGGTAATGTCAGTCACCTCACTATTAAATAAGACTCATAATTTCTATGGCTATGTACATTTATTTTATCCAACTAACCTCCAGATATATTATTCAGATCTCAAGGAGTTCCTTAAGTACCCAACTATCAATAAGTTTCAATCAGTGTCATTAGAGGAAGAGAAATTGGAACTATTTAATTCACTTTACATACAGTAACTTTCAACTAACAGACACATGAAACCTAACACTGCAGCTGTTGTTATTCTAAAGCTTTTGAAAATGACACTAATTTAAAGATTATAATAGACCATGATTAATGATTAGTAGATTGGAGAGGCCATTCCCTCAAAACACATTAATGCTGTGACACTCTAAATGAGTTCACAGGAGCAACTTGAGTATTATGCATTTCACCTTAAGCATACAAAATAATCATTAATACTGGATACACTTAATAATGATACCAACATCCCCATACAGAATAGTATAAGAGTACATGCTTTATAGGTTACATCACTGTTTCCAAAAATCTCAGAGTTTCACAAACATGTGAGGTTGAAGAAAACAAGAGTAGCTACTCTCAAAAACTTAACTTTTCAGTCAGATTTTAAGCTATCATTCTTTCTGCATTATTATTATTCAGCTGACACCTACCATCATGTCATTCCATCAACTCATTTTAATAAGCATATTGAGTTGATGCACATGTCTCCTATTGCTCATTATTTAACAAAAGTGTTGTACAAAATGTGTGAGATTAGCAAGAAAAAGGTAGCAGTATTTACTTATAGATTAAACACTACATGGCTAGCATTCATGGTGTGCTCTAATTTTGGTATAGAGATAACATGGTTGAGGAGAGATATGACACAGAAGAAACAGAACATAATTATTAATAACTTTAATAATGAGAAGTCAGGGAGGACTGAAGTTCTGATCACAACTAATCATATGAGGGAATTTGGTGCTAATCTGTAGCTGGGCAGGTGTTAGGCAATGGTTTTGATCAAGTTATCATATAATTTGAACACAATGTTCCAGACTATAGTATAGATACATTACCTGGGTCAGAAAAGAGATATTTATATATAGATACTAACCATCAATCATACATTTCAACAGTACTGATGTGCAAATTTTACAAGGAAAGTAATCTCTGACATCTCTGCACAGTTAGGTGGCCAGGTAGGCTAGGTAGACAGATTGGTAGAGAGAGCTGTCAATTATTTAAATGTCCTGATGGGGTGAGGGGAAGACCAGTTAGGATAGAGGGATCTAGCCACTTTAAATCTTGAGATATTTAATTTGTTAATGTGGGGGAAAGAGCTCTACAAGAAAATCAGTAGAATACCAGTGCTATTTGTGTCAGGGGACACCCCCAAGAAGACTCAGAAATTGCAGTGCAGGTGAAATATTATCCACAGATAATAATCTTGTGAGCCTGCAAGTACTGTGATAGTAATAGTTGTCCAGAGAGAACCTTCTGATGAGAATATGGAGAATGTTGTGGAAAACAAGATGAAGACTGTAAAGTATAGAGGGAAACTAAAAGATGAGACAGAGGACACTGTATAACTTGCACACAGTGAGGCTGTGATTTATGAATAATAATGTAGTAATAAGATGGAGGACATTGCAGGTGATAATATGCAGAATGTGATGTATAAATAATAACTTGCATTTAAGATAGAGTACATTGCAGATGGTGTGATGAGTAATATAGTCAGTAAAGAAGATTCAGATGCTAAAATCAATGAGAGTATGAAGAGTAGTAAAGTAGGTTTGAATTTAGTGATTGATGAAATGATTGATATCTTATACAACAGTGCTGAGGTCTTTCCAGTAGTTAGAGGGCAGAGGGATGATGGGGATGAAGTAACTAGTAAGAAGTATGTAAGAGAGGAGGATAATGATGAGAATGAGGAGCTATCTACAAAAAAAAGGAGGAGGAGAAGAGATAGAAAGCTTAAGGCACAACAGGGCATAGAAGGATATTTTGAGAAGAAAAAGAAAGATTGATTATTAGTATTAAGATTTTTAAATTTTAATATGAATGTTTGATAGGATGGTTGCTAGTTAGAACATAATGAAAATAATCCCCATGTATTGACTCAAGTTAACTCAGAATTATTTAGATTGATTTCAAATGTTATTTAATAAATATTCAGCTCAAGAGTTCTCATTGACAACTCAGATTGAGTTGAGTTTAATATATATTTAGCTCAGACTCAGCTTGAAAGATTATAGATTTACAAGTAACTCAACTCAAAAGTATATATAATCAACTCAACTTGGACTTATCTGCACTCTACAATTCAAACATAATAGAAAGTATTAGAAATGATATTAACTATTAGTGCATCTACTACTCATTTACTTGTACTTATCTAATCTCTCACTGAACATACTCTTATGACTCTACTGTCCAATAGACTATTACTGGCATTCAGAGTAAATAAAGTAGACTTGAACCTAGTTAAGACTTTCAGTGCTATCATATTCAACTTGGACCCTATGGATATGGAACTCCCTTCAGAAAACCCTGGTGTAGATATTATTATATTGTTAGCTTAAGCTGAGCTCTGTACTCTTCTTCTAATAGCAGGTTTATCTAAGTTTCTATTGGAGATAATATTAACTAATAATATCTATCTACTAGGAATAAGATATAAATGTGGAGATAGCCTTCTTTATTTCTTTATCACTACTATGAGCCACACAAACCTCAGTTTTAAATGCCTATATCATTACATACAAATCTCTCTTAAAATAACTAACTGATTGCCTAATTCCTAGTTGTTTTAATGTGATGTTTGATGCCTCCATCAGAATAATAATAGCTTAGTATGAGAGCTTTAAAAGTGAGGTAGAATATAGCATTGCATGGTTCTTTCTGAATGATGAACTTTTAAGTGAGGCTATCAATTGATTTCTCATATCACTCTATCTTCATATCATCACTGATGGACTTTTCTTCTGCACTGCCTAATAGTTCTATAACATCATTAATGAGAGCTTAACAACTAACAATACATAAAGTGATGAATTTATTGACACTCTAATTTTCATAATATTCACTAATAGAATCATAATTAAAGCCACTCTCTCTCATCAGAGAGTAGATAATGTTATTTACTGATTACTTGAACATCTTCTATTCAAGAATATCCTACAGTATGCACCTATACAACAGTTCTCAGAGTTGAATCAATGAATATATACTGAGATGCATACAGCCAACTAGTAGTGAGATATACAATGAAAACTTCCAGCCTCTTCCACACTAGTTCTATTAATCTTTACATCTAATAAGACACAGCTCTCCATGCATCATGAGGACCAGATATCTTGACCTATTTACTTTACCATTGGAAATCTTCCACATAAAATTTGCTGTGCACAAAAGATAATCAGTCTTCAGAAGATTGCCTATCTTCCTATTATTAAGAAGATTGACCATGTCATAAAGACCAGGCTTTATCATGCTTGTATGGCTGAGATACTTAAATGTAAGTCTTACTACTAATATCCCACTAGCAGGTACTAATAATGCTATAGCTATTGAGGTCTTGAGTACAACTAGCATGTTTATTAAATATGCTGATGATTATATTTAATACTGCTTCCTAGTATTAGCTAGATTCATAGCTGACTATAAAGAGTAAGTCTTAATTATTAGTATAAAAAACAATAGACACTGTTCAATCTACCTTGTTCTCTCTTCAGAGTGTTAAGATCTATTGAAAGTCTTTCCAACATGCATATATAGGCAGATACAGGACTAGATTTAGTAGCAGTAGGATGATCCCTTATCTATTAATTCTGACATAATGGTTTATGACATCAACTTCTTTGCCTGATGCCACTCATAAATTAATATCTATAAAGTGATGATGATTGATATTCTCCACCAGTTACTTAAGGACATAGTTTAGTACCTAGTTGAATAGCTCTAGGAAATGGTGGTGAATCTTATCAAACCTACATAATGAATTAAGAACCAGAAAGCCCTATTAATATCCCAAGCAGGTAGAACTAAATAGCTTGATGACCAATTTAATTATATTTCTCATTACTTAGATCTTTAGTATTTTATCAACTTCAGCTACTTTAAATAGTGGTCTAGGTTACAGTGCAAGACTCTATGATTATAATAGTTAATCTTAGTTATCACTCCTTTACTGCTCCATTATTTGCAACCTACCCTCCTATATGCTCATACTATGATTGACTTTCTATTCTGTGCATAGTATTACTCCCATAATGATGAAACCCTGAGGTACTTAAAGAATACCTTAAAATGGATTGATGCTCTCAAATGGATATTTCATCATTATTATATATCTTATAAGAAATGTCACCTACATAAAGTTAGTCACTTCAACTTCATGAAATTTCATGTTCTTATCCACTATGTTGAGTTCATTTATAAATATAAAACTCTAGATGGCTTTAATACTAAGTATAGTGAGACTGACTATAAATACTATGTAAAGGCCTATTACTGTAATATCAATAAACATGTTGGCAATGAATAGCAGCTGATCAAACACAGTTAGTAACATATATATATATTAGAGTTAGAGAACACATTACTCCATGTTAATATCATTAGCTCAAGTACACTTATAGCTGAAGATCAACTTGGGATAAAGCTTACTACTACATTAATAGCTATAAACTTGCAGAAAATATCATGGCATTCATCAGAAATAGACTATCACTAATTACTGGCATGTTATATTACAACAGTGAGAGAGGTAGCCAAGAGACTGAGTCATATTAAGAAGGTTTTTCTAGATGCATTGCTGGTTTATATTGCAAATAGATGTTTTCAGCTCACTAGTATGAAAGACTGACACCTCACATTGCAATTAATACTTGACTATTATATATAGGTATATGGATTAGTCACTATATGGAAATGGAATGGATGAGATCCATCTGACACAGATCACCTTATTAAGGAGAAGATTTAATGCACACCTACATGGCAAGGGGTGCTTAGTGGGTGGCAGCAAGACTATGTCTGGTTGACTGATGAAAAGACTGATAATAGAAATAAGATAAAAGATGTGCCTTTTCAAGAGTAGATGATTAGTCAGCTCTTACTGATATTAACTGTGATTGACCCTGATGTTTGAGTAAAGAAGGATGGAAGGATCCCCAACTAAAATGAAAATACATACTATACTAAGATACTTATTAATATGCTCTAACTGTATTCTAGGAAGCTACATAATGTCCATAGCATGTATGAAGTGGAGATATATGCAGACTTAGAGCCCAATCTATTGGATAATAATCTGAGTTGCCTATGAAAGTGTTATTTCTATCCAGTGGAGACTATACAGTGAGGTGCTCACCTTATTCCAATATAGCTTAGTAATATGCATGTGAGATCTCCCACCAAATGATTCTATATTAATAATTATATTGACTGGGACTAATACAACAGTTTGTATAATGAAATGTGGTTAGAAGATAGACTTTAAGCAGCAAATAAGTGGTCAACCCAGTTAAAAGTTAGTATTAGAGAGGAAGTAGAGGATGAAGAGAGTAACATAAATGAGAAGGATGAGAAGAATAATAACTTAAATGAAGATAACATTCTAAATGAATTGAATGGTAATTTGAACAGTAGTTTAATAGATTTAGATGATGAATAGTAAGGAGTTATAAGGAGTACATTTCTTAACTTAAGTTAATGAGCAGGAAAGAAACACATTCCTTAGCTTAAGCTAAGTAGGGCAGCCTGGCTTAAGCTAAGGAATGTGCTCCTCTCAACTGATGTACAGGCCAAAATATTATTCAAGTACCCTACTGGCTTAAGCTGAGGAATGTGCCCCAATTCTACCTGTCAGCTTATACTGAGGAATGTGCTATTATTTGAGTTATAATGTGTACTGATATTTATTTAGGTAGATTGGTAAAAAAAAATAAGTGGCTACATACTTGAGTTTAAATTCAGGCTGTCACCTTAAGGGGTAGTTGAATCACATGACTTTCATATTTGTATAAATCAGTTGGCTACTGAGGTTAATAAATCTATAAGAATGATTCTAATAGGTTGATTATGCAAGTATCTGTACATCTATCACTATTTAGCATTATTTATCTAGATAGCTTATTTTTTGACCAAAATACATTAAATCTTGATAATATGATGTGATCCCATTGTGAAATATGTTACAAGTTCTATTGAAAAGTCAATGCATGCTAAATACATGGGTTTTAGTGGCAGGATTATATGGCTGTGGTGTGGTGATGTGCTTGATTATAGGTGTAACAAAATATATATATAATTTATACCCCCTACTGATAGCTGATATTTACTACTACCATGGCAATACTATATCAACTAGTTTGCATAATACCTGCTGACAGATGACAACTTGAACAAAGTCATAAGAGCTAGTCATAAAAACACATTGTAGGATTACAATGTCACATCTCTGTCCCAATCCCCTTCAGAGTAATTAAGAGGATTTGGATGATGATTTTTTGAATCTGCATGCATCATACTAACAGCCTAATAGGGGTTTGAACTCAATAGAGAGCAACATGAACTCTATATTTTATTCCACAGTAGTAGTACTAATCCTCTAGGGTGACCTAGTTTAAGCTGCAGGATGAGCTAGCCATAAAAACATACTTTAAGATCATATTAATATTATTGTCCTTGTCAGTGTCAAATTAATTATACTAAGAAGGAAGATGACTTTTTACTGTGTAGAATATAACAGCCTAGAGTTTGAACCCAGCTGAGTGTAGCATGAATTTTATATTTTATTTCATAGTAGTAGTATTAACTCTCTACTGGCAGGATAGCCTAACTTAAGCTGAGAGATGTAGTTCAAGTCCTCATACTACATATAATGAGATTAATATTTCTTTAATCTAGACACATTAGGACTGCCAAGTCTGCAGATACATTACTGTCATGTGTTTGCTATTAATATAATTCAACATTCATTATGCCTTCAAATATTATCACTATTTTTTGTAGATGTATATAAGTTAAGCATTCATTCTATTCTTGCTATGTGATTGAACAGCATGATGTTGCAGGGCATACTATATAAGTAAATAGTGCTTAAGATTAAGGTATTCTTAAAGATTAATAGTGTAGCATATCATGATACATGTACATCATTGGAGAGGAAAATGACAAGATATGAGCTTCTGAGTTTAAATTTATAAAGAGAGTAAAGCAAGGAGAAACTGCTGCTGATGTTCAAATCTATATATAAGAGCTATTCTTAGATATTTTAAAATATCCTATTAGTAGTTAGGGATAATTGCCTGGATGTTATGGCCTGGCAGTGCAAGAACAATCAGAGACAATGCAAGTCATAAAGGAATGAGAGGTTACTTGACAGCACTATAATTATTAATAAAAGTAATGATTGCATGTCAGTGAATAGTTAATCAGAGGATTGAAATAACATTACCAATCTTCAAAGATAAGAGGAGGACTTGAAGGAGAGAGTTCCAACAAGATAATATGCCTGGCAGGTAATAATATACAATCTTGAAACAGGTTTGAAAGTAATGTGTCTGATTGATGATTTAATACCAGAGATAAATAGCAAGAAGACTCAGAAAGAGAATAACTTGAACTATATACTATTAAGCCTTCTTTATGAACTCATTGAAAGGGAGCTTTCAATAATCTATAATCAGTATAAAATATGATATCTGGGCTTCAATTAGTTTGATCTAGTGCAGATATATGGTGAATATTCTTTTTAAATAGTAATAAAAGAGATGAATGTCTATAGCTGAGAATGATATAAATTTTATGTTATTAGTAAGATGGAATAAATTATTTTGAAGCTGAGTTTTTAGGTATGTATACTGCAATTTATTATTGATAGTTACCAGTCAAAGAAGACTAACTTGGACTTGCTAGTGAAAAGGGATATTCCTATCCACTGCTGATTAATAAATGAGATGTTATGTGTAATTCTTTATTTATCTTCTTACTTACTTAAATGTGAACTTTACTCTATAGGTAAAGTTTATCAGTATTTCTCACACCTAAATTCTTCTTCCATATCTACTGTTGCACCCAAATGAATGTCAACATCATATAAGAACCTTAGGTGCTAGTAAGTATGAACTTCTCATTTAGCTCTGTGTATAGTGCTTAACTTAAGCTCAGTCCTGACTTAAGCTAAGAACTCTATGCTTGAAATTTACTGACTGAAACATAACAGACACTTACTATAATAAATTCTTATTCTACAGTTACACCATTCAGGCTTATATGAGTCTCAACTACATCCTCATATTCTATATAGTCCTCAGCTTAAGCCAGAGCTGAGCTTAAGCTAAGTATTATTTATCTGAGCATCATTGTATTAGCTTTAGCTTAAGCTGAGGACTGTCTGCCATAACATACTGAATATAAAATAATAGGTCCCAAACAAGAGAAAAATGGCTCTATGACACTGAAAACATCCTAAAGTGAACACAGCTGATGCCTGGGGAAATGGTTTCCAGGCTGATTAGAGAATGATAGTATCTTCACCTCCTTGTAGAAAAACTAATTATAATTAAAACATTACAGAGGATTAATTGACATTATCATCATCAGGACCTTTTAATGCAAGTCTGAGTTAGTGAAATGAATCTCAGCAGCCTGACAAACAAATTAATTAGAAACATAATTTATAGTCTATTCAGATAATGCTAGCATCTTCTCCTTCTCAGCCTAATTAACAAATTGATTCTCAAAGTGATATTATTAACCCAGATCTATTAGAGGTTCAGGTTGATTATTTTAATATGTTCTTCTAATACTATATTAATTCCTATTGACATTTAGATGTTTAGAAACAATCAGTAAGATATCCATAAGCATTATAATTAATGATAAGTGATAGTAGCTTTCTACCTGCAGATATCTGAGTTCATTAACCATTAATAAAATTGTTTGGTGCAGAGCTTCTAGAGTCATGAGAGTCATAATACTGAGGTTGATGTAGAGGGGTTTTATGAGTTGAAATGACAGATCTATTATAATGATGCAGTAAGTATGATTCATTTTTCTATCTTTCTTGACTATGCAATAAATACTAACTATTAGAAACTACTGAGTAGGATCTTTCTGATGATGATTTTAACCTAAATGTGGGGAGAGATTGAAAGAGGTGTAGAATTAATAGTACTCTAACCCTAGGTACCTCTAAGGATGGAATTAATGATTTGGAAAGTGAGGATAGATCAGATCTTAATCTAGCTTCAGAGCTATACTATGAACTTGTGGGTGGTAATGTTATCTGGGACTTAAAGTGGATGGAGATCATAAGATGGAGCAAGGCAGATTATTTAGTAACAAATAGAAGGATTTTAAACATGGCAAAGGACCTCTTGGCCATGTGGCTATTTACTGGGGTTAACTGGAAACACAAGATTGATGTGTGCCTAATACTATGGCCATTAATAGTTGGTAAGAACCATATGAATCACCTTGTCATGAGTATTTGACTATTTACTAGGGATTATGATAATCAGGATAAAAGTGAGTTTGAGTCAGAGCTTGGTAATGAGGATAGTATACCTAAGATTCTATCACCAGAAGAGGTAAGGGAGGTATGTATATAATACCTCAAATTAAAGTTTTCTAGTATAAATGGAAGGCTATCTAACATGCAATAGATTATTAATGATGTAGGTACCTAATAGGGCTATTTTAATACTAAATTTTAGGAGATAGTAGATGCATATCACTTTACTGAACTAAATAATTTAAGGGGACAGATTATATAGTTATTAAGGAATGATAACTTTACAGTAGTATCTGAGGAAGGAAAGGTATGTATCATACTAGTAGAGTCAGAGGTTATAAATGCTTGAACTAACTTGATAGTGTATAGGATGTAAAGGGTCATTTTCTATCTAATATTATTATATGAGATATAGTCAAGTGTTTCTTTGGCTGGAGAGCATTTAGGCTGGGTGTTAACACTCTGATGGCAAAGTAGTTTAATTCAATTTCAGTTAGAGTAGTGGTAGTGGTGATAGATAGGATATATCATGTGATAATAGAGTATGAAGGAACAGGAATGTATAAGGTATTCAAAATGGAGGCTTTTCAGAGTGAGTATAAGATGTTATTTGCTGGATACAACATTGATCAGTGCTAACATATAGTGTAGGAGTATACAAATAAATGTACAATACATGGTGTAAATAGAGGGAGCTGTAGAAGATGAAGGTTGCAGAGATCTTATGAAAGAAAGTAATAAAAGTAGCAGGAAGGGAGATAATAGTTAAGGAGGAGAAGGTATAGTTTATTGAAAGTGCTTTTATTGATTTGATTGAAGATCTTGAGGATATTGAGTAATAATAATTATTATATTTATAGATTATAAATGTTAATCATATTAATATGATTATAGGTTTACTGTTCTCAGCTTAAGCTGAGAAGAGTGTAGCAATACAGTATTAACTATTCTTAGCTTAAACTGAGGACAGTGTGTTAATTGAGGAGAAAGTGTCAATTAAGGACATTGTACTAATTGAGGAAAGTGTGCCAATTCAGGATAGTGTGCCAATCCAGGATAGTATGTCAATCAAGTATAGTGTGTAAACTGAAGATGGTGTGTCAATGGAGGATAGCATGTTAATAGAGGATAGTGTGTTAATCAAGGAAATTACATCAATTAGAGGATGTATTTAATAAAGACAGTTAATTTTGAATAGCATGCTATGTTATAAATTATAAAACATGTAAATATATTATAAGATTTAGAAATAATAACTGATATATACTGGGCATAATTCATAGTGTTCTGAAGATGTGTGAAGTTTGTAGAAATGCCCAGCCTCTAGCTTGCATAGATTATGGGGCTGATGCACAGATCAGAGAGATGAGCTAAGCTACTAAATCTTGCTAAAGCTGTTAAGCTGCCCCTAGTCAGCTCTTAGCTAAGAAATAAATTGCCAATGAAAATAAAATGAATGAATACTTTGATGGATATGTGATGCAATGCAGCCTAAAAATCAATATGAATTAATATGAATCATATATTATTATCATTAAACATACTTTTAAGTAGAGATTTATACCTCTCATTGTCCTATTAGTAGTAAAACTCTATAATGATGATAGCATTCTTATTTCCTCTGATAGTAGTTTATTACTAGTAGTCAATTTTATTAGTATATGTAATGTTGGATTTGAGAGCAGCACAGAAAAGAATGATTTGGATAGTGAGATAAAAGAGGTTACTAGTATAATGATTACTCAGATTGCTGCTAAAAATAGTAAGGATAAGAAGTCAGCTACTAATAAAAATTGATCTACACTTTCTAACTGAATTAAAAAGGAGAAAGCTCTATCTTCCACTCATTCTTAAAGAGTCAGTTACTATTCAGATAGCTCCTAAAAATTAGTTTTATTTGCTGAGAACATCATCTTACCTTTACCTGATTCCAATAAATCACAGATCCTTCTTGATGGCTAACTACAGGAAGAAATATTAACTTAGCTGATTAATGAAGCTGTGCCTGATGCTAAGATGACTAAAGTACCTGAGATTTAAAAGAGAATTATTCTCTATTATTTCAGAAAACCTAAAGATCTTAAGCTCTCTATTGAAATGAAGGACAAGGAGAACTGTACTGCTATAACCTAGATTATCTTTGAGAAAATCATATATTAAGAGATCACTGGAATTTAGCTTAAAAATATTATAGCCTATTCTACTCAGCTGTAGTAAACATTCTTTCAGAATCTTCCAGCTGAAGTTTAATAGCATATGATTAAGAAAGAATCTACTAGAATCTCCTTTGTTCAGCTTTTCTATCATATCTTGAAATATAATTCTTAATGGAACCTGATATTTATTGACTATATCAAGTTTTCTGTCAGTATCAGAAAGAGTCAGACTGAAGCTATATTTAATAATAGAGTAGAGATCAACTGCATGATAAAGAGTATTATCTTAAGTTTTAATCTGATCATTTAGAAAGACACTCTCAAGCTAATTCTTAATATTAGTAATTAATATAGTAATATTATTAAAATCTATAAGAATGTCTTAGTTCATATTAAATCTATATCTATATCTTAAATCTTCTTCATTTTAGAGTGTGGTTCCCATGAGTGCATTCTAGGCTGTCCCTATGAAAATGTGACTCAGTTAGTATGATAGACAGATAATGTGGGTAGCATCACTATCATAATTTTCAATCTAGATGATGAAACTAATCAGATCTTCTTTCTCAATTATTCTTCAGAAGATTATTGTAATAGGCAGCTAAATGATCTTCACAGTAAGTATCAGTCTTTAAACTAGAGATGCTGAGTCTGACTGATCTTTATGATGATAATAGTGAGTAAAGAGATGAAGTTAGAGTCAGTAGCATTAGTGTGATAAATGATGAGGTAGAAATTCTGCTACATAAGAGTAGTGAGAGAGAATTCAGCTAATCATAATTTCCTGGCTCAGGGCTGATAAATATCTTCAGCTAATTAGAGGTTACTATTTAATTACCTCAGAAATCTCTACTATATGTTCCTGCTATTCTATAATAGTACTTTCAGCTATTCTTGCATGCTATATTTTCTTTCTTACAATACTCTATCTCTAAAATTTGTTGAGTTTATAGCATTTAACTGCATGATCTTTCTCTCTATGATTCTACTAAGTCTTCTTCTTGATCTTATCATCTAATTGTTACTATATTGTACAAGTGAAAAGTAGATAAGATTCAGCCTCTCAATATACTAATAATAAATAAAGAGACATCTAATGAGATAGATTAATAGAGAGAGATTTATCAGAAATGATATTAAGATAACATTAAATCTATAAAGAATCTACCTTTATCTTATAATCATCTAATTACATCTTATTTCTCAGATTGCCCACACAGCTCTCACCTCACACCTAATAGAATAGAAAAGCTTCAAATTGGATCAATTTTGATGCCCTAGGAGTATGAGCTGCTGATCAAGATCCTACTTAGATGGGAGAAAATATTAGTATAGAGCTTCAGTGATTATAGAAAACTGGCTGAAGAGATCTCTTCACTAATTAAAATTCATGCTGTTGAGTATGAAGTGTGGTAGGCCCCTAAGTTTCCTATTTCTTGAAAATTACTACTAATAGTTATAGAAATGCTTTGCAAGCAAGTTGACTCTGATGTCTTCAAATATTATTATAATTCATATTAAAATAAATAGTTTCTCATCAAGAAGAAGGAGTTTAGGAAATATCAAATCATCAATGCCTGCATGGATATAAATGCTGTTATAGTTTAGAATGCCTATATTCCTCTCAGTACTAATACTTTTACAGAAGATTTTACTAGGCAAGTTATCACTAGCATGATGAATTTCTTTTCTAAATATAATCAGATCACTTTGTATGAGAATAGCTGTAATATGACTACCTTCTAAACCCTAATTAACCTTCTTTGCCAGATAATATTACTATAGGATACTATAAATTCTATTGCTATCTTCTGCTAAGTTATGACTTGTATTCTCTGTTTGAACATTCCTCATCAGGTAGATAATTTCATGGATGATATTAATGTAAAGGGTCTGTAATCTTAATATAATAATAAAGAGATTATACTAGGAATTTACTGGTTTGTTTTGAAGCATCTTCAAAACCTAAATCAGACCCTGATTAGTATTGAGCTCTCAAACACATGCATTCAGGTTGCA
The DNA here is from genome assembly GCA_032988465.1 of Onygenales sp. PD_10. NCBI lineage: Eukaryota > Fungi > Ascomycota > Eurotiomycetes > Onygenales > Onygenales sp. PD_10. The sequence goes on along the minus strand of JANTQH010000058.1, from coordinate 31,397 downwards.
AAATCTGAGTTCAGCTGCTCTAGTATAGTTCTCATTAAATATATTATTAATACTAATAGGCATCACTCTGAGGCCACTAAAATTATTAAAATCATTGAATGGCCTGAATCAACTGAGATCTCTGGAGCTCATGCCTTCATTGATGTTTATATGTATTATTACATCTAGATTTCAAACTTTATCCTCATTTTCAACTCAATCTATTTGCTGTTCAAGAAAAATACCTTTTTCATCTGAGGATCTAAGTAATCAAATGCTATATTAATTTTGAAGATGATACTAATGACTACTCTTACTCTACACTGTATTGATTATTCTGAAGGTGCTGAAGATATTATGATTGCAACTGATGCTAGCAAGTATGACTGAGGAGAAATACTAAGCTAGCAAGATGTTGGAAATAGAAAGCTTCATCTGTATTAATATGAGAGTGGGATTTGAAGCCTAGTAGAAGTAAAGTATGATGTAGGAAAATGAGAATGTTAAGATATCCTTAAAATATTAAAGAAATATTAATATTATCTGTATGATGTTCACTTCATTTTTAAAACTAATACAAAAATTTTGATTACTTAACTCAACTGAATGGCTACTGATCTTCCTGGCACTCTAGTAATTAACTGACTCATCTAAATTTGAATGTTCAATTTTAATGTTTATCACATTTCTGAATGGATTTATAGTGCTGCTGATAGTTTTTCTTAATAACTACCTACTAATGATAAGATGCCTGAGAATCAGAATATTAATAAATTTATTGAGATGAAGCTTAATTATATTAATATGACTTCTACCACTATCCCTAACTTCAATGTTCTTAATGATGTAGATAGTGAAGAATCCTACATTCTTTTACTATTCTATTCTAACTGCAGTAAATTGATAGCTAGATATCTCATTACTTTGAAGTAGGCTGATGATATCTCTTGCAAGATTTTCCCAAAATAATATAAGTATGCACTGAACTATGTGGTGTATGGGCAGCATCTATTTTACTAGTTGGATAAAGAGATTCTGCTGAAATGTATGGTAGACAATCTGAATGAGTAGAAGGAGATTATTACTTGAATGTATAATGAGTCTAGTCATAAAGATTATAAGGTAATTAATCATAAGGTTTCTTAGTGATATTAGTGGGAAGGTCTATTCACTGATGTTAAGATATATTATAAGAGATGCTATAAGTGCTAATTCTAGGAAAGTAATTACCTTGAAGAGCTGCTGTATTCAACTCACTGTAACTATCTGTAAGATAAGTAGTATATTGATGTTATTAAGTTTTCAAAGAATCAGAGGAAATTGTGTGTGGTTATTACTTAGAATGACCTCACTAGCTGAGTTGAAGACTAGCCTCTTACTCATACTAAAGCTGAATATGTAGCTCAGTTCATTTATGAAGATATTATATGCTGATATGATTACTTTTAGGAAATAGTATATGATAGTAGATCTGAAAATCAGAAATAGATCAGAATTCTCACTGCCAAGTATTATATCAGATAGATAATAATTTTACCATACAATGTGAAAGTAAATAGTATAATTGAATGTAATCACTACTCTATTTCAGATGTGCTGGCAAAGCTTACTACAGATGAAAGAAATTAAGTTAATCATTTCCACTCAGTACTGTGGGTGGATTGGGTCTCTATTTAATAATTAACAGGTAAAATATCATTCTATCTGCAATATAATTATGATGTTATCCTTCCTGTTGAGCTTAAGATTCTAATATAGTAGATACTTTCATAGTATACTATTTACTCTCATACTAACCTAATATATATATAAATTTAATAGTTGAAGAGATAGAATGAGAACCTGGAGGAGGCAGCCTTTTACCTGCAGCACATATAGAAGAAAAATTAAGATCTATTCAATGAAATTAAGTAATTAGTGTGCAATTCAGTTCAGGTGGAAGATCTTATTCTTCTGTATGATACTAAAATAGAGACATTTTATTCTATTAAACTTAACTTCTGATAATTGGGTCTATATTGTGTATAAGAAGTGAATCATGAGAAAGGCACTTACTATCTTGAAGAACTGAATAGCACATCATTCTGCAACACTACTATAGATAACTAGATAAAGAAATTTTACCTTCATAATGACTAAATGCTAGTAGTATTGAATAATGCAGATCTGGTAGAGAATAATGGTGAGAAGAAAGAAGATATGGATGGAGAAAAAGATACTTTATAGTCTCTAATTTCTTATGATAAAAGTTTTGTGATTATTATCTAACTATTATATTTATTTCCTTATTTCATTCATTCTTTCTTTATTTCCTTTATTTGGCTGTATCTACTTGTCAGTTTATTTCCTTTATTAGCTGTCTCTTTATGATTTAAATACTAATATGAGTAGTATGCTAGGATCTGAATGTATCTTTACATTTCTTTGCAGTTTTCTTTGTTTCTTTCATTTTATAGCTATCAAAATGGCAGTATACCTTTCTTGTTCTCTCATTTTACTGACCACAGCTGTCTTTTACATCTTATATTTAAAAAATTATAAGAGTGCACTTTATTCTATGTTCTCCTCAGCTTCTTCCTCACCATCATCATAGATATCTTAGCTTTGCCTTCAAACCAACTTATATAATATATAACAATATTATATCTACAATTTCATTTACTATCTTTCTGTAAAATGTTGAACCACTGAAATCTATATGCTCTGGCCCTAAAGCCTACTAATTCTCTTGCCTTAATTGAATATGAGAAGAGAAGGCTGTCAACTATCAAGAAGATTTAAGAGTATATTGATACTCTTAATAAGCACACAGCTCTGTACTACCAGATTTAGTGTGAGATTGTCAATCTGATTATGAGTAGGCATGAAGATAGAGAGGAAAAGATGACTACATATTTTGAATGGATGAAGAAGGATAGAGTCTAGCAGGCAGTAGTGTCTAAAGCTGACTTTCACTATCAGACAGTGAAGATCTATTATATAGTAGAGACTGTCAGAGTTCATTGAAATTACTCTTAAGAAGAATATAAAACTTGTATAGAGTACTGAGGGAAAGATTTTACCAATAAATTCTAGCTGATACTAAAGAAGGAGAAATGGTGCTGATATGTAATAACTCTCACAAGAAATTACAATTATTTATTTATAGTGAGAAGAATTAATTAAGTAATGTGAATTTAGTTGTATAAAAATCCTGAGAAAGACTTAAAGCTTCATAAGAAACTTATACTTTCTAACTTTGAGATAGCCTTCAGACTAGATTTTATTAGCTCTAAATTAAATATGAAAGTCATCCATACTATTAGACTTCATATTGACCTTAAGGGAATTCTTACAGTAGGTATCCTACTATTCCTTTCTGCACCTACTGATTCTTAACCTCTAATTCCTCTATTTCTATCCTCTTAAAATCTTCAGTCTCAGTCTCCTCCAGCTTTACTATGTGATTCCTATATGACTAGCTAAATACCTCTACCTTCTTCTCATTCTCCTCAGAATAATTACTGTCATTCTAGATTAGTCCTGATGTCTTCTTCTACTTTCTTACCTGATACTTCTTAAAATCCTGGCCCTGATTTGCCTGCTCCTCACTCATGACATGTCTCTAGCTAATTAGTTTTATTAATAGCTATCTCCCTATCTAATATCAGCCTCTCCTGTTTTGCCAGCCTGTCACCAGAAGAAATAGTGGAGCTTGAGAATCAAGATGCTAATAAGGAGGATCCTGATGTTACTAAAGCTGTTGAAAAGTATTAAGAGACTAGCTATTATAAATGTGTGTGTTATTAGAATATTAAGTCTATTTTGAAAGCTCAGCTCAATGATGTGAAGGAGCTAAATAATAATTAGCTTATCAAGCTTCTGAATTAGCTTATAAAGTTATTATCCTCTTTTTCTCTATACTACTACCATGTTATTAATCTTAGGGGGAAAATTGATTTACTAACTCAGAGTTTAAACTAGATGATTTTGACATTCAGGCTTGAGGCTATTATTAATAGCTGTAGAAATCTTGATTGAATCTACATTACTAATAGCACTTTTCATTATTTTTACAAAGAATGCTACTCTACCTACTCAGAGGATCTTCTTCAGATATATTATATAAAGTATATTATCCTTCCTTTCATTACTCTGCTGAACTGGGCAAGCATGTTGAAGAATCTCAGTCTAAAAAGTATAAATATAGATCTCACACTGAATGACTGGAGTGTAAATAGCTCTTTATCTCTTTCAATTTTCTTCTGACTCTAAATGGAGATAGCTGTAGGAAATATGCTCATTACATATAATACACTTGGAAAGATGATGATATATAAATAGGATATATACTTATTTTATTAATAAAAGAATCAGAAGTTACTAAGGTGGCTCTACATGATATTCCATGAAATTATTCAGCAGATAATTTGCCAGGACCCAGTTTACTATGCCTGATATATTACTCTTTATCTGGATCATCAGATAAGGCTCATCTTCTACTCTTATTATACTAAGTTTATCAGAAAGAGAAATAGCATGTTTTTCTAGCATATTAATATTAACATTTAGTGCCTTACTAAGGAAAATTATAGTATAAATATGATCTAAGGGTTCATCAGCATGATAAATAAGAATCATGCAAACTATATAACTGTGATCTCTAGCATACATCACTGTGTCTCTGAGTGGAATTGCCAACTTTATGAAAGAGGGTTTCTGAATGGTAGAATTATTCAGAATGTCTCCCTATAGATACTCATTAATTAAAATTTATAGGATTTTAAGATCAGCTGAAAGACTATTCCTTGCAAATAGGAAAATGCATGAATTATCATACTATATATTTCCCATGAAAGTATAGACTTAGCTATGATCAAGCAGAAAATAATACTTCCATAATTCATTAGAATTCAGAAAGATGATGAGTCTTTAAAAGTTCTAAAGAGTAACATATGAAAGTAACTCTTACAGGCAAATTAAGATCTTATTTATAGATCTATAACACTCTCTAGCCTATCTATTCTATATAACAGCATTCCTTATTACTTTTTTACTACTATAACTGTGATGAATCTTAATGCACTTTCTAAAGCTTTAATTGAATATTAGTAATGAGATGATTCTTTAATCTAGAGAGAGTAACAGATTTTTTTTAGCCTGATATCTAATTAATCAGCTAAGAATTACATTCTAGCCTAATATAAGAGAGCTGTAGGGGCTGCAGTTCATACCTTCATAACTATAATAAATATTAAGAAATAGCTGTTTAGTTAGTAAAGTTTCTTTTACTACTACTATAATAACATTCCTTTTAATTTTATCATTAGTGACTGTGTAGCTGCAGAAGGAGATACTATTAAGATTTCAGTCTATAGTTATAAGGAGATAGATGCTAGCTAGCTGATCCAGCTAATCATAATTTCCTATCTCAGAGCTAGGAAATGTTTTGGCTAATTAGAGCCTGTCATTTTACTATAGTTACTACTCTTACTACTATTAATGTATATTTATTTTTTCTTGCTGTGTCACTTAGTTTGCTTTCTCTGTGCTGTGTTTCCTCTATATCTTTCTTAGTTTCTTTTGTTTTCTATATATAGTCTACTACTACTCTATGTTTATTTTTCTTGCTATATCTACTTTCCTTCTTATACTCACTCACCTGTATATATCTTGCCCTGCACTTTTTACTGCTGATTTTATCTGTTATGTTTTCTTTCTCTCTACTCTCTATTTTTCTTGTGTCTCTTTCTTCTTCATTGCCTATACTGCTCACCTCAATCTTCATTGCCACTTATTACTAGTTGCCCTGCCCCTCTCTTTATTTACTATATAAGTATGATATCCCTCTCATGATGGGACCATAAATCTTATTATATATAAAATCATTAGTATAAAGCCATGCACTTACAGGCTGCTCTGCCTACCTAGGGTATACTCTTCCTTCATTGCTAACCTATTCATTCATTTCTCTGGGCCTCACTTCTGCCCAGTAGTTTACACATTCTAGAGCTATACTTTGCCCTCCTCTCATCTAGAAACCTCTTGCTGATCCTGTTTCAGCTCTCATCTCTATTTCTAGCTATGAGGGCTGCTATCCTACAATTTCATGATTCAAGCTATTGATGAACTATTCTGCCTGGGCCTCTATCTAAAAATATTAGTCATATTTACTATAGCTCAGAAGGGGCTTCATTATTGCCAACTTGCCCATCCATCTTTGGGCTGTCTTCCTGCCTCAATGCAGCCACTTTCTTGCAAACAGACAATCTGACACAGTGTTATTATTTACTAGCTGACTTTAAGACTACATAGTCAGATTGATTTTAGAACAATATATTCAGAGCCACTGCTCTCACTGCAATGCTAAGCCATTTTTCTATTTACTGGGTCAGCAAATTAGAGAGAGAGGAGATATGTAGTGGGAATCTACTGTTGAGTTGGATTAATTTTTTACTAAGACTTTTCACTACTAAGCACAGCTATGAAGATAGATATTTTCCTTTCATTATAAGACTTCATCTATTTGTTCATATTTTTCTCATGCATATGTATGCTTCTTTGAGATAGATTTTTTATTTCTTTTGTGTGTTGCCTTATCATTCTATTACTACATTATTTTGTACTATAGATTGCCAATACATTCCTCTGCTTCAATATTAATATCAATTCTTTTCTTGTGTTTGCTGCTGCTCTGTTCAGTGCCACCTGATATATACATTTCATTCCTGCTTCACTAATAGAGTTTCTTTTACTACTATTATAATAATATTCCTCTTGATTCTATTATTAGTGACTATATAGTTATAGAAGGAGATGCTATTAGAATCCTAATCTATAGTTATAAGAAGATAGATGCTAGCTAGTCAATTCAGCTAATCATAATTTTCTATCTCAGGGCTAGGAAATATTTCAGTCAATCAGAGCTTACTATTCTACCATAATTATCATCCTTACTATTACTAGTATATATTTGTTTTTCTTGCTGTATTACTCAGCTTGCTTTCTCTATACTGTGTTTTCCTTACATCTTTCTTATTTCTTTTGTTTCTATACTCTATGTTTATCTTTCTTATAAGGTCTACTTTTCTTTTTATACTTACTCACCTATATATATCTTATTTTGCATCTTTTGCTGCTGATTTTATCTACTATATTTTCTTTCTCTCTACTCTCTATTTTTCTTCTATATTTCTTTCATCTTTATTTTTCATACTACTCATCTCAATCTTCATTTACCACTTATCATTAGTTACCCTGTTTTTTCTTATGGTGAGATTATAGATCTTATCACATATAAGATCATTAGTATAAAGCTATACACTTACAGGGCTATTCTATCTATATAGGGTATATTCTTCCTTCATTGCCAACCTACTCATTCATTTCTCTGGGCCTTACTTTTACTTAGTAATTTACATGCTCTAGAGCTACACTCTGTCCTCTTCTCATCTAGAAACCTCTTGCTAATTCTATTTCAGCTCTATCTCTATCTCTAGCTATAGAGACTACTATCTCATAATTTCATGGTTTAAGCTGTTAATGAATCATCCTGCCTGGGCCTCTACCTAAAAATACCAGCTATATTTACTGTAGCCCAGGAAGAGCTTTACTATTACTAACTTACTCATTCATCTCTAGCCTTACCTCTCTGCCCTGCTACCTTAATGTGGCTACTTTCTTACAAACAGATAATCCAACACAGCATCACCATTTACTGGCTGACTTTGAGACTACATAGTTAGATTAATTTTGAGACAATATATTTAGAGCTACTGTCTTTACTGTAATACTGAGCCATTCTTCTATTCACCAGGTCAATAAATTAGGAGAAGGAGAGATATGTGATGGGGATCTACCATTAGGTTGAATCAATTTTTCACCAAGACTTTCATCACTAAGTATGCTATAGAGATAGATATTTTTCTTTCATAGTAAGACTCCATCTATTTATTTGGTGGATTTCTCATGCATGTATATGCTTCTTTAAGATAGATCTTTTATTTCTTTTGTATGTTACCTTATCATTCTATTACTATGTTATTTTGTACTATAGATTACCAATACATTTCTCTACTTCAACATTAATATCAATTCTTTTCTTGTATTTGCCACTGCTCTGTTCAGTGCCACCTGACATGCACACTCTGTCCCTGCTTCAGTAGTATCTTTACCAGAGGTTTAGAGGAAAAAGAAGAGGGAAGAGGTCCTAGTTACTCATTCAAATATAATTTAAAGTAATTAAGTATTAATATTAAAATCAACAAATGATAAACTATTTTTAGTAACTAGATGATTGAAATGTTATACTAAGAAGTTTATTATTAACTATCAAGTGAAAAGAGAAGAATTAGAAGAGTAAATATTAAAGTTAAGAATTACATTAAGATCACTATTACTCAAATATTTTAAGAAGAGAGTTATGAAATTACTGTATCTCTACTGACACCTAGATGGAATGAATCTAAACTAATTACTAGCTATAGACCTTATTAAGCACTATATACATCTAGCCCTAGAAACCAAGCTATATTCAGTGAAATCCCAGAAGAGATTTGCACTGATGATTGAATGATAGCTGAGGAAACTAGTTACTAATAAAATTAAAAGAGGAGTATATAAATTAATAGTAGTAGTAAATAGAAAACTATCTCTATGAAATGTAAAAGCCATATTAATAGAAAAAAGACAAGAAAAACCTATAAATGTCAAGCTAAGGTTAACATTTAATTATTCATTCATACATGAAATACTTCTGGGTTTAAAAATAGAGCTGTAAAGTAGGATACATGATTACTTATCCTCTTCAAGGCATAAAGTATATTAGAAAGCAAATATAAAGTATAGTTACTTTATAATATTAATATATCTATCTAATAGATCATATTTTACATTCTTCATTCTAGAATTGAGATAGCTTCAACTAATTTGAATGCTACAGGAAATTCAATCTACACTATTTACCTTCATTGAATTCATAAATATTGTGTTAGAACTAATTTCAGAACTAGAGCCTGAAAAATCCTTACTTTATAGTGATCACAAGGAAGAACCATCTTCAGCCATAGTATATATAAATGATGTGTTTGAAGGAATACTATCATTAAAGAAGCTGTATGAAATACTTAGAGACTAATTCTTTCTAAGAATTGAATGAGCTAACTTAAGATTATCATTCTATAAGCTGAAACTATTTATATCAGATATTAAAGCCCTAAGAGTCATCTATAAAATTAATGGCAGTGTGTGAATTCTACCAGAGAAAGCTACTAAAATCTTTAATTAGCCAGTACTTACAATCAAAATAGATGTATAGGCATTTCTGAGAGCTTTAGGAATTAACCAGAGGTTCATATCTAATTATAATAAAGTAACTAGACCCCTGTAGAGGCTGATTAGAAACATTTCATTTCATTAGACTGATTTAGAGGAATTATCATTTGAATTACTCAAAATTAAGGGGTTAGTAAATACAGCAGCAAATAAATTCAATTAGACATTACCTACTCATATGTACACTAATAGCTCAGAATATACTTCAGAGCTTCTAATTACTTAAGAAAGAAAAGATCTACTATATTCTAAAAGGAAATTACTAATATTTATAGTATATAATTTATTCATTCTCATCCCAGTACAATGAAAATATAGAACTTATAAATGAGAGTTACTTGTCATTATTAAGTTTATAGAAAAGTATTTCTTTTACTTTCAAGACTCATTATTACCTAATATAATTCACATAGATTATAGGCTATTAGTATTATTTCTCTCAGTGGACAATCATGAGGGGATATATGCTAGATGGGTAGAGAAGCTTCACAGATTAAACATCAAAATTAAATATATTTCAGGGGAAAAGAATCAAGTTATAGATAGATTATTGTAATGGGTGCACTCTAATAAGTAGATTGTATGAGCTATATGCTAGAATCAAGATTGTAATCACTAGAGAAAGAAAGAAAAAAGGAAAAGGAATTGTGAGATTATGTGATATAAATAGAAGGGAATTATGTGAGGTTGGAGTGGATAAATGTTCATATGAAGACTTGGTTGGAGGTATCTGATTGAGTAGTTGGAGATTGAGTGAAGTTTGAATGAGCTATGAATATAAGATATAAGAGTGTAACCCTTCACATTATCCCCCCCTATTTGATTTTAGAGGGCAGGCAGGAGGGTTTGAAGAATTAGGTGCAGTACAGTGCAGGTGGAGTCTCATCAGGCAGATGCAGTTTCTTGTAATGAGCAAGCATGATAGTATCCTGCAGGGCAGAGGTTGATTCCCATAAAGGGGCCTCATATCTGAGCTACTTCATCAGGTACTGAAATCCTTGTCTGTGATAGTGGTAGTTGAGGATGACTTCAATTTTATATTCTACCTCATTATCTTCCCTGATGATGCCAGGTGGATGCCAGTCAGTGATCTCTTGTGAGAAGAATAGGTCAGTGAAGGTCTTGTAGAGTAAGTTCATATGAAACATGTTATAGATTCTAAATGATATGTCAAGATAGTAATTATGACTTCTCAGGACTTCAATGATGGTATACTTAGCATATTGATAGTTAAGTGTGTGAGATAGGTAATTAATTGTGATATTTTGAAGGTCTAACCAGACCTTATTACCTATCTTGTAGCATTCAGTAGGATTTTAGTGGGTGTTCATGTAGTTCTATTAGTCCTACTGAGCACTAGCCATGGAGGATTCAGCCCACTTGTGGGCTTGCTGGAGTTTTGAGATGATGGTATCCATAATTTGGATTGAACTGCAGAATAAAGTGAAAGATTTGAGTGATTTAGTGAGATTAAGAACTTTAAGGTTATAACTGTGTGAGAGAAAAAATAAGCTGACATCAGTGCTGACAGTGTTACAGCTATTAATTATAAGTTTAATGTGTGGGAGGAGTTCATTCTAGTCATCCTGAATGTATAAATAGAACTTTTAGAGGTAGTTTTTAGTTGTCTAAATTATATATTTAGTACTACTGTCAGTTTTAGAGTAATAGATAGTTAAGAGGTGTTGAGAGATCTTAAGGAGCTAATAGATTTAGATTCAGACAGCTCTAATGAACTGGATTCCATGGTCTGAGATAATTGTATAGGGCAGATCATACTAATAATAAAATGAACTTTAGAGGAAAACTTTAGTCACTGTGGGTGCATCTATCTTCATACAGGGTTTGAGGATAACACCTTTATTAAGGTAGTTAATAATGATAAGGATATTCTTGCAGCTATTACTCATAGAGAGGTCTACTATAAAATTAATGGTGACATTGTGCTAAATATATTTAAAGATTAAGAGAGATTTAAGTAGACCTTAGTGGTAGTTCTACCAGATGATAATGGATTGGCAGATATTGTAGTTCTGAATGAACTGTTAAATACTCTGAGATATATTGAGCTAGTAGAAATCTTAAGATAAAATTTGATAGAGTACTTCATAGTTTGGATGACTGATCATCAGAGAATTATAAGTTTCTTATATGATTTAAGTGTGTAATGATTCTGAATTAGAAACTTACTGTCTCCCCTGAAAGTATAGTTAGGAGTCAGAGTCTATAGAGCATTTGATGATGTTAATACAGACTTGAAGTTCAGATGGAAAATGATGAGCTTTATCTTGAATGACCTGGATCATTATCTGAAGATATTCATTAGAGGCAGCAGCAGTGTCCTAGAGTCCCTGGAGTGGGAATGAGATGGTTATGATTAGCAGGGTAATAGGTGAGATACATATTATACTGTGCAGTGTTACTTTAGATTCTTTGAGAATCTATGGATCTAGTAGTCTCTGTTTATGGTTTACCTAGTAGGCATTAGAGTCTTTAGAAGACATATCCTGTTCATATTAGAAGAGAGTGTTGGCCATGGAGTTCTCTATGTCAGAATAATAATAGATTATAAAATGGAAGTAGCTGAGAAATTTGACCCAGCATATCTAGTGTTTAGAGAGTTTATGAGTTATTATGAAATATTAAAAGTTCTTATGATCTATAATGATTTTGAAGTCTTTCATACTGTGGAGTTTGAAGTCTCATTCCTCTAGATATTAGATGATAGTGAGGAGTTCCTTGTTATAGATCTCATAGTTAGCTTTGACAGGGCTAAGCTTCTTAAATATGAATGTGCAGAATTGTAGGATGCCTTTATTATCTCATTGCATGAAAGTACTGCCTGTGATGTAATTAAAAGAGTCTGTTTCAACCACTATTAGATGGTCAGAGTCAAATGTGATAAGTATTGAGGTAGAGATGAATATCTACTTAAGATGTGTGAATGCCTTGTCTGCTTCTTTAGATTATTAAAACTGCTGATCTTTATATGTGAGGTTGATTAGTAGTTAGATGATGTCAGAAAAATCTTGAATGAAGTGTTAGTAGAAATTTGTGAATTCTAGGAAGCCTTACATACCTTTTATGATTATAGGGGCCTCTCATTTAAGGATAGTAGTGATCTTCTTAGGGTCTATATGAACTCCCTTTCCTGCCTCTATGATGAAGCTGAGGTAGGTTGTTTCTTGAACTTTGAAGATAGATTTATTGATGTTAATTGGGAGATCATGTTTGTAGAGGTAAGTAAGGACTTTTTTAATGTATTTTTGATGTTACTTGTAGGATCTATTAGTGAAGATAAGGATGTTATTGAGGTAGATGGAAGTAAATTCATCTAAATAGTCTTGTAAGACCCAGTTGATGTATTTTTAGAAGATGCTTGGGGTATTTGTGAGGCCAAAGAGGGTAACTATCTATTTAAATAGATCATATCTTGTGTGAAAGGTGGTTAGCTATTCATCTTCTTCTGCAATTTAAATCTTATAGAATGCAGAAATGACATTCAGCTTTGTAAATTACTTAGCTTGACTGATCTATTTGAGAGTCTCATTGATTAATAGTAGTAGGTAATAATCTTTTCAGATGAGATAGTTGAGGTCCTAATAGTTGATATAGAACTAAAGGTCTCTATCTGGCTTTTTTGTGAAGAGTATGGGTGTGCCTGCAGGTGAATTGCTAATTTGAATGAAACCTTTATCCAGAAGATTATTAAGAGTCTTGTAGAGCACAAGCAGTTTATTATGTGATATATTATATAGTGATCCTCAGGGTAGCTGAGGGTCTTTACTATTTATTTTCTCAAGTTTGATATAATAATCATGTACATCATGGAATGATAGGAGCTTCTCAGTGGCCTTATAATCAAAAATATTGAGGAATTTATAGTATTATAGAGGGAGGACTGTTGCAGGGTTGGTTTTTAACTTCTTAGAGAGTTATAAGAGAGCCTTCTCTATGTTGACCATGCTGGCAGTGAAGATTTCAATGGGAGGTTGAAACTTAAATTTCCAATTATGACTTTAAAGAAGGTTATAGGTGTTAATGGAGATTTGATGAAGATCAGCAGTTTTATGAACATCTTTTTTAGAGATGTGGATGCCTCCAGAGAATATGATGCATTAATTGTGAGCATTGATGAGAGCTTGATATTCAGATAGTCATAATAGGCCTAGTATGAAGTTATATGGGAGATTCTTAATCTCATATATATAAGTATTTTCTTAGAGAAATCTACTAATATCAACATTGAGCTTCACCATATTTTGTATAAAGCTGCCTGTGTCACCATTGACACCTTCAATCTTTTGGAGGTTAATTGGGATATATGGGAGATTATAATAGTTAACCATGTGAGGATGAATCATTGAATAGTAATAGCAACTACTATCCATCATAACATTCATATTAAAAGAATGATTAACTATGATAGGTACAAGAATTACTGGAACAGTCATTTTCTTTTTAAAGGTCTTCCTATCTAACTCTAGGAGCTTCCACTCATAATTTTATGCAGAAGCTAGTCTTTTCTCAAGTCTGACTTGATATCTTTAAAGTCTTCCTCCTCTTTGGACTTGATTTGTACATTTATGAACTATCTGAGCAGTTTTGGAGGAATATGGGTTCTATGGCAGTTAGCAGCTCTATGCCCAGGTTTGTTGCAGTTAATGTAGACACCTTGAGTGTGGTGATTAATGATAATGATAGTGATCATATTTGGGATATAGAATGTGTTTGTATGAGTGGGCCCTATAGGTATCCAGTTCATAGTGTTTAGATCCTTTAGTAGAGAGATCTTGAGGAAGATCTCCCTAGAGATGGTAGAGGTGTTATTATGGATTTGGCCCTGAATGGCCTTGATCTTAAACAGGTTATTCTCTATGCTATGGAGCTTTATATAATATTTGAGGTATATAGGGGGTTCAATGGAGGCAATGATCTACTATAGGAGTTCAAACTTGATGGCCTTTTTGAGTAGGACCTTCTTGACAGTGTCATCTCACAGCTGGCTGCTAGCTTTCAGAATCTTCTAATTAAATCTTGAAAGAAAGATGGAGAGTAGATTAGTTTTCTGATAAATACTGTGTAGTTAGGTCAGGGCCTTCTAGGCCACTAAAGGGTTGAAGAAAAAGATGTCAAGCTGGTTAAGAATGACATTGGAGGTTATAAAAATGAGTTTGATATTAGCCTTTATCTAAGGGTGGAATTAGGTGATAGTAGTGCCAGAGAGTTGGGTATAGATGTATCAGGCCTAATCAGTGGGAGATCTAATTATAAGGTCATCTAAAGTGATTTTGGCCTCTACACTGAGGTGCCAGGTAGAATATTCAGAGACTTATTCACCTGTAAATTTCTCAAGGGTGGCAAGCCTTTCTTTTGGGTGTCTCAGGAAGTCCTCAAAAGGAGCAGTTAGATGAGTAGAAGTTGGGACAGAAGCTAAAGTCAGTATAAATGTATGATTTTATTTGATAATGAGATTAATCTTATTTGCAAGCTATTAGATGAAGTTTCAGAATTCAGCATCAGAGCCCTGAGAAGAGGTGCTGTCTTCATGTGGAGAATCTATATTTATAATGGATTTAAAAGATTATTTAAATTTGAAGAGTTTGGAGGATTCAGGAAGTTTAGAGGATTTAGAAAGTTTAGAGGAAAATCTCATGAGATATTAATATAAACTGTTAGGGCTTTGAGGCCTTTTACTGACATGTCATCTAGTGGAGCTGAGCTGGGCAAGTTGTATTTTGGATTTTGAAAGAGTTTACTGTATGTGTGAGTTGTGTTTGGAAGAATCTGCTATATGTGTGAATCACATTTAGAGGGTGAATATAATGAGGATCTCTAAGAAGAGATCAAGTGAGTAATTACAAAATGTAATGGGTGTGCTCTGATAAGTGAATTGTGCAAGCTATATACTAGAATTAAGATTATAATTGCTAGAGAAAGGAAGGAAAAAGGAAAAGGAATTATGAGATCATGTGATATAAATAGAAGGGAATTATATGAGGTTAGAGTAAATAAATGTTTATATGAAGGCCTGGTCAGAGGTGTCTGATTAAGCAGTTGGAGATTGGGTGAAGTTTGGGTGAGCTATGGATATAGGGTATAAGGGTGTAGCCCTTCATAATTATTAAGAACTATATTTAATAACTTGAAGTGTGAGTCTAACTTATTAGTAGAAGTAGCACTAAAGGAGCTAAAGGAGTAAGGAGAAAATTAGATGTGAAAAGATGGAAAAAAAAGATTTAATGAGTTTAAAAGGAAGAATAATTATCTAGCATTTCAAGAAGAGAAATTAAGACTATCAAATAAAATAAGAATGAAAGTGAAAACACTTACAGTAGAACTATCAATCTACTATTAGAACTAAATGGAAGTCTATTCAGTGTCTGAGTAATTTAGTAAAATATATACTTACCTGTAAGAAGAACTGTACATCAAGGCATTAAAAGCATTAGACTTTAAATAGCATATATCTTATCTATATAAATAAAATTAAGTAACTAACCTCTAATTACTTTGCATATCTAAAGCAAAAGTTAGATAGTACCTCAAGAAAGCCCATAATGAAAAGAGCCATTAGAGAATTAAATTTGTAAAGATGAGGTTATTCAGGAAAGTATTCTAGCCAAGTCTATCTAATAATGTTAAAAAATAGATAAAAGGTTATTCTATCTGCACTTATTATACATCATACCCTTCATGAGTGCCCCTATACTCTGTTATACTACTAAGACCACTTCAAATAATAGAAGTTGATTTTATTAGTCCTTTCCAAGAAATCAGTAGGAATAATAAATATACCATTAATATCATTAAGTACTTCTCAGAATATATAATAGCCTATCTGACTGAATCAGTAAAGTCAGAAGATGTGATTAAATTATTAGAAAGATATTTCATCTCATTTCTAAAAGTAGAATACATTGAAATGTATCTAAACTTAGGATCCTACTTTAACAATCTACTGATGTAATAATAAGCAGGAAGTTATAAAATCAAGCTTACCTTCTAATTAATAAGTTCTTTGAAGTTGACAGAAAAGGTAGAAGTAGCAAATAAAATATTGTAGAATCTAGTTATAAAGCTGTAAGATAATTTATTATATTAATGGAACCTAGGTCTTTCAGATGCAACTTACCTTATAAATAGTTATATAAGAAAAGAAGTTAGATACTTATTTATAAAGATATTCTTAAGAATGAACACTACATCCAACAGTTTAAAAGTAAAACTACTATATAAAGTGGAGAAAGATAATGAGATGAAGGAGATAATTTGAAATCTCATTGTGATGTAAGAAGTAGCTGCAGTGAACATGTTCATAATATATTAAATATAAATTAAAGATCTAATATAGGAGAATTAGAAAGAAAAGCAGGAAAAGTTATAAAAGTTAGAAGAATAAAAGAGAGGCTAATTAATAATAATCAAAAATAAAGAATGAAGGAAGTTAAAGTCTTATTAAAGAGAATCATTCAAAATTATTAAATCTTCATTAATACATCTAAAATCATATCTTATTTAATATAAAGATGGCTCACTATTTCAATTCAAGGTCCATCATGATGACTTAAAGAGATTTGAGCCCAGAGCAAACTACTTAGATTCAAACAATGAGGATGATGAATTCCTGAGGAGAGCTAACCTAATAATAAGAAGGCCAGTATTAAAAATAAGGAGGATTATAGTGAAATTAAGGCTTCAAACCAGTTAATAATAAAGTACCTTAATCTCTTTATTACTCAACTATATTTACATTATTTACTTATCTCATTATGTTACTAAAATAATTACTATCTTCAAACCTTCATCATCATTTAACTCTATACTCTCTTAACCTATTAAATCACACCTCAAATCTTTTGCCTATTTACTTTCTCTTACACACCTGTTAATCTATATCAAACCTATTCAAACTGCAAAAACTTTATCAAATAAAATGAACAGACACAAACCAACATCTATAGTATGCAGTGAACTGATATACTAAGATTAAAGTGGAAGACATAAAGATATAACTAAATGAAACCTTAAAATATTCCAATCAAGTTTCCTCAGTAATATCAATGAAGATAGAAAGAAGAAGGTATTATTAGTAAAGCTGAAAGCTTCTAATAATAATAATCTCTATATCTATATAAATAACTTATATAGTTAAGATGCATATAAATATATTATATTAAAGAATTAATCTATTTGAAGAGAGTTCATTTCAGCTAAAGACATCAGATCATTCCATGTATCATCTCTATACTGAAGGCTATCACTGGAAATGAAAGAAGAGGTCTATAAAGTATAAAAGAAGAAGTATCTATTTCAGGTTACTTATACTGATGTGTGGCCCTATCATTTCTAGACAAATAGAAAATCTCAAAATAAAGGAGAAGTATATGAAATAGACTTATCTTTCTTAAAGGTACTTCTGGAAACTTCAAAGCTATTACTTATTGAAGTAATATATTAGTATTAGGGTCTTCCCATTAAAGAAGAGCTAACTCTACAAGTACCATATGATCTTAAATTAATAATGCAAACTTCTATTCAGAATATTAAAGCAATTAAAAAATAAGTAAAAGTTATTTATAATATTATCTATAAATTATGAAAGCTCATCAATTCAGAGAAGGAAATATAACTAAAATTAATTACTAAAAAAGTTGAGTCTAATATCCCATTACAGCCTAAAGTATAAAAGAGGATAAGCAAACAAATAGAAGTAATCTACAGAGCTACTATCTCTTTTATAGATGATTCAACTAATGAACTGGTGAATAACTTCCCCCATAACATACTTCATAAGAAATTAAGTGTAATGAATAGTATAGAAGAAACCTCACCTATAAATAAGGTAAAGTAATGAGCCTGCAAGTAATAATATACTAAAGAAGAGACTATAAATATATCAAATAGATATATTCATACTAACTTGATGACTATCAGCAGGGATCTACAGTAAAATCCCTTTATAATAACTATTTCAGTAGCATTAACTTCTCTACAATTAGAATTAGTTATAAGAAATCAGATCAGCTCTCTGGGAAAGTCAACTAATCCTTAATGTTAGAATATCAGACTAGTCATACTAGAGGATATAACTCTAAAGATAATCTATTTCATCAGAATGATATTTCCCCACCTAAAAAGAAAGTCATACTAGATAACTATACTTCTTAAAGTATTGAAGGTAGAGGTATTTCTGAACATTAATATAGTTATATAATAAGTAACTAACAATGAATTTCTGGTGGAATTCAACAAGTTAGATAGGGAGATCACCACCCAAGGCTAGAATGAGTTTAAAGGACCTCTGAGTAAGAATTCAGAGAAAAAGAATATTACTAGTAGAGCCTCTCTCTCTCCTTTAATAGGAATAATATAATCAGAATTAAATCTAATCATTAACTTAATATGAGAGGTAATTGAAGTATCACACTGATATATAGGTACAGAGTTAGTAAAGTAAATCAATAAAGAGAGAGGAGAATAAATAAAACTAGACTCTATCACTAAAAAGATCTTCTATTAAAACACATAAATTTACAACTATGTGATCAAGATAGAGAGAATTAAGCTAACCTGGGAGAATAAAGTAAGCATACTCAGATGATTTAAAATATGAAATAACATAAAGTTAGAGAAGATTCTAGTGATTATTATAGATATAATAGAATAAGACTTAATGAAATTAAATATAGAAGAAGAGGAGTAAAATAGAGTCTTTCTTCAAGTAGTAATACTAGTAAATAGCTGATAGAAGTTAAAGGAGCTCTTATAATATTATGAAATTATGATTGAGTAATTAGTAATAATGGAATTATAATTAAAATTAGTAGAAGATATAGGCCTCATTAATAACATGCCTTTAATAGTATATAAAATGAGTTTCCTAATAAATTTATTTATATGTTTTTTCTATAATAATAAAATAATTAGTCCCTTCACCTGCAACACACCCTATAGTCTTTAGTCTTATTAAATTTATCTACTTCTCAGTATATTAGTTTTTTTCCCATCTTTTTAGTTTCTTTTCCATCTCTTTTATTATTCTGATTCCATAAAGTATTACCTTCATTAGTTGATTGATTTTCTTGTTATATTACATCTTTACTCTTTTAGTTAACTCAAGCATCTATTCAGATCTTTCATCTCCCTTTTTATTGTAATGAATCAATTTTAAGGACTAATAAGATCTATTAGAGGTCTACATTAAGTTTATATAATCATGATGATTTCTATCCTCTGATAGATGATATAACTTATATAAGACACACTATATTAAATTATCATTTCCCTAGAGTTTAATACTCTTAATTAAGATACTAAGGAACTCATCAATCAAATGATCTAACATTTGAAAGTAATGAATAAAAGAATCCTTACTCTTAAATGATTTTTCTTTACTCAGTCTAAACCATCTAAAACTCCTTTCTTTAATTAAATTAAAATAAATAATCTTATCTTCTCATATTATTATTTCAACTTCACTATCATCTATTTTATCTATATATTATTTTAGTTCTATCATTTTACTATAATATTAGCATTAGTTCAAGCATTTTATACTTATTTAGTCTCATTTAGTTTAATTCATTTCAGTACTTTCTAAACATCTTATTAAAATACCTTCTCCTTTTATTAACTAGCTAAAGTAATTATTTTATCTAAATTCCCCAGCTCAACCAGTATAGCTAATAATAATAGAGCTAATCATTAATCACCTAGTGGAATTACAGAAGCAACAGATGGAATCAGTTAATTAATTGGTATATTTCTTACTGGGAGTTGTAATGTCTGGCGTCAAATATAAAGGCTTTTTGATTTGAAAAGGTGGACTATGAGTTGTTGAACAGTGTGATGGGAATAGACAGGTAAAAATGTATGTATATTTCAAATGTAGGGGTCATATAGTAATAGGACTATTTGCTGGTTCTTTTCATAAGAAACCTGTGCAGCATATATATTAATAGCTAGCTACTAAGTGTGCACCATGTGTGCATTGCCAGGCACACTATCAGATGCACTGCCAGGCCTAAGGTCCAAGATCTGAGGTCTGAGAGTGCAGTTGATCTATGTGTGACATGTGGTCTTCTTTGTACATTATAACTGCCCCCCTCTTTAGAAGCTGGCCTCCAGTGGATTCATAGATTTTCTGTGTTGTAGCTGAAGAATCAGGCTAATACATAATATACATTGTAGAAGGTTTAGACTGTTATATATTATAAAAGATTTAGGCTGCTACACATTATAGAAAGTTTGAGCTATTATGCTTGATAGAAGGTTTGAGTTGTTATAGTCAGGCAGTTTTATATTCTACAGGTTAATCATGTTGCAGGAATCAGTGATTTTATTACTAGATAATTTAGTGTGTAGTGCAGTTAATGTTTATTTTCTGTGATCAGATGCCTAAGTGATAGTGAGTAGGTAATTTAATGTGCAGCTATGAATATATATACTCTTTACTTTACTACATTCTTTTATTTCCTTTATTAAATATTAGCATTGTGATTTAATCTACCATCCTACTTATTATCTACTCTAATATAATATTTTCTTGTCTGAGTGTCTATAATGTCTTCCACTAGTTTATAAATACTTTGCACACTGATTGTACTTCATTTTTAAATTATCTGACCTGAATGTGCATCTACATAGTTAGATGATTATTTTGCTTTTTGCATGTTACAGCTACATAATATTACCTGAGTACAATATGCTGCTTTTCTTTGCTTCTTCCATGTTATTAAGGTACCATGTCATAGAAATTACTAATAGATGTACTTTGGTAGTCTGAAATAAAAAATATCAATTTGAAATGGCCCCTCAAACTCCCACATCATCACATGTGTATAGAGGGTGTGTGCTATCAGGCTCTCTCTTCTCTTCTGACCCTCTTGCAGGGCTAGCTACTCTCCTGTGTGATACTCTCCTATCTTAAGGTTCTTAAACTCCATTGTGCCCCCCTCCAGCCACACTTTCCTGCTGTAGAGATTCCTTTTTTATCTTCTTCTATAGCTCCTCTTCTGCATGTGCTTTTATGCTATCTTCTACTACTATCATTCCTTCTTACACATCTAGTCATTCATCAACCTCTGCTCCCCCTATCACCCCAGTCTGTCCTGCTCTCATCCCCACTGCCCTAATGCCTGCTATCTAGTTGGCCAGAGATTTTACACAGCTCACCACACAGGCCTCAGAGGATAATGGTAATAACAAGAACAAGAACAAGAACAAGAAGGATAAGGATGAGGATGATGATAATAATAATGATAAGAAGGAAAATAAGCACTGAGAGAGGTCTACTGAGAGTCTATACTTACTGAAATGATGTGGGGAGTATGTCTGCTATCTAATCATCAAAACTGATGTAGAGATGTTTTATTACCCTTCTAAGAATCTACATGTGACTTATTATTCTTAATGTGTATAGTATCATTATTGCTGTAAGATGGTGAGTTTTCCCATAATTAATTTGAAAAGAAAAAACTGATTGCTAACTGTGCTGTAGGTTCCTATTAATGTGTATGTAGATACTATGAAGTTAATTAATGTGATTAAGCAATTAAATTGCTTTAAGAATCTATTAGATAAGTCTGAGTATGCTAGTATAATGCAGTTGCTTCCTAGGATTTAATGGCAATAAGGTCAAGCAGCTATTTAATATAAGAAAGTGTTGAAGAAGGTAGAGAGGTTATTTGATGTTACTCTGATTCTTTATGTAAGTATAATTATTCTATTTTAGTGCACTTGATTGATTCTGACTTTGATGAAAATAGCCTGCCTTTCTGGGTTAGATGTGATGTGCACTCCAGTTTTTCTCTGATGTTTTTTGATTTGTTTTTTATCTGCTACACCCCTTAAGGCTTTTAATATTAATATGAAATAATGAGATTTGATTTTTAGGAACTTATCCTTCCTCTTCTCTCCTTCCTATATGCAGGCTAGTTATTATTTGGGTTGATGGTGCTTCAGCTTTATTATCTTATAACTAAACTGTATATTAAACTTGTCAATTAGGTTCTATGCATTCTTAAGGTTTTCTATGTTCTCCCAGGAATTCTCTGCCTCTATTATATTTTTCTAGCACACAAGATACTACTAGTCATTAAAATAGTTGTGCTTCTCTAGAATCTCTTCAATTTTGAACTTCTTAACTTCATCTATCATTATTGATTTGGCCTCCAGGATTTTGCTGTGCTGTGCATGGTATAGTTTGAGTAATAAGACATGAAAAATGAGGTGTATATCTTTATATTGTGGTGTAAGTTTTAGTTTGTATGCCTGTTTCCCCCACTTGTTGATAATTTTGAAAGGGCTGAGTTAATGATGATTTAGCTTTAAACTTGGGTGTAATATACTAATGTTTTTTAAGTGCAGCATGACCTAATCCTCAACTGTGAAATACTTCTCCTTATAGCACTAGTCATAGTATTTCTTCTGTGTTTCCTAGGCCTTCAGAAGAGATTCTTATAAATTATTCTGTATTTCTCTTATACAGCACACATGTTTTATTACCTCCTGCACTTCTCCCCCCTCTATATTGGTGTCTGATTTGATGTTAAGATGCAGTTCAGGTTGAAAACCTATTAGTGCTTCTGCAGGGAATGTCTTGAGGATACTATATGTAAAGATGTTGTAGGAGAATTGTGCTAGTAGCAATCACCTGGCCCAGTCATCCTGGTAGAAGTTACAGTAGATGTGCAGGTAGTACTTGAGTGTCTAATTCTGCCTTTTAGTTTGGCTGTCCATTTGAGGGTGAAATGCAATTATTAATCATTAGTGTGCTTTCAGAAGGTAGCAGAGTATTAATCAGTATTTACTAGAGCTGAATATTTCAGTGTAGTCTGTTACCTAATGGTGTGGGTAACTAAAAAATCCAGTGAAGGTGTTGAATATCAGGTTTGCAAGCTCTAGTGTACTTATACCTTTATTGACTGGTTGATAAACTGTATACTTGATTAATTTATTTATAAACACTATAATTAAATTATAGACCTTGCTGTTCCACTTGAATGGTAGAAGTTTGATGATGAAATTCATTATCACTATTTCAAAAGAAGAGATGAGAATAGAAAGTGGTTCTAATTGGCTGTATTTCTTATAATGATATATCTTAACCTGTTGATAGATATTACAGGTATACATGTATTTCTAAATGTCTATTATTATATCATGTCAAAAGTATTTCCTCTAGATACACTCAAGAGTGTGCTTAATACCAAAATGTCTCTCTTGAGGATTATCATAATTTAATTTCATAATTTTATCTCTTATTGCTTGATCTGTGAGAATAAAAATGCAACCCTTATAATGAACCAGATCATCTTGATTGATTGTTTAGTTTGAGTGCTTAGTCTTATCTATTTTACCTGCTTTTATCCTTCTATGTATCTCAGTATGCTCAGTGTTCTGAGCTTGCATGTGATGCAGGAATTTCATAATGAGTTCAGTGAGAGAGGATTTATAGGCTATATTAGATTTCATAATTATATTAACTAATATCTATGGCACTAGATGAGCTAACCTTTCTGTATTGCTGGCAATGTGTCTCTCATCTGCACACATATTTTAATATGCATAGGAAGTAAGTGCACCAATACAAATTACATTTTCCTTATTATTTGGTAGTTTTAAATGCACTATCATATTAGTTATTTACTGACTAAGGTCTTCCAGCTGTGTCTGTGCATCTATATTCAGTATTTAAAACATTCCTCAAAGAAGCTTTTCTTGAATTATTAGTAATAATATTTACCTTGAAGCATTCTCTTTATAGTCAGGGTAATGACTAGGTGCATCTGCAGGATTCTTCATCCCTAGATGATGCTTAATGATAAAGTTGAATGTGAAGAGTGTTTCCATTCATTATATCTGATGTTCAACTAATTCTATTATTATCATGAAATGTTGTAGATTAGCATGGTTAGATAAAACTATCATGAGAAAACATGCACCATGCAGATAGTAGCATTATTACTTGAATGCTATGAGGATAGTGAGAAGTTCCTAGTTATATATACTGTAGTTATACTCTATTAGTGATAAGCCTCATAAATAGTATGCAACTAGATGTTATTATCCATCATTCAGATCTAACTGTGAGAGGATTGCACCCAGTGCAAAACCTGATATATCTAGCTTCATCTGGAGTTTCCAATCTAGGTTAAAGTGCACAAGGATTAGAGCCTTTATGAATATGCTTTTCAGCTCTTGGAAAGCTTTCTGTACATTAGCATTGAGGAGGATTATCTTTTGATTCTAGCCTTTTCATGTTATGCCCTTTATAAGTATAGATAAGGGCTGTACTTTCACTGTGAATCTGTCTATAAAATGATAGTAAAAATTCACAAACCCTAGAAATATCTGGATGTCATGAATGCACTTAGATTCTAATCAGGAAAGAATAGTATCAATTTAGCTCTGTTCCATCTTGATGCTATTTGTGCTGATCATAAAGCTGAGGAAATTAATGCAATTTATATGAAATATATATTTACTGAGCTTCACATATAATTTGTAGATGTATAGGTATTCCAGCATTATACATACATGCTTGTGATGCTCTTCCTCCAAGTTTGAGTAGATGACAATATTATCCAGGTAAATAATACAGTAGATATCTAGGAGATTACTCAGAGTCTTATTGATATAGAATTAGAATATTGCTGGTGCATTTATGAGTTCAAAGGGAATCACTTGGTATTTGAAATAGCTATAGTGCATTTAGAAAGCTGTTTTCCACTTATTGCCTTTATATATGTGCAGTTGATGATACACATTGTGGAGATTCAACTGTGAGTAAATCTTTATGCTAGTCAGCCTGTTAATTATTTTGCTGATTAAGGGGAGAGAATATTAATTCTTTATGCTAATAGTATTAAGTCTGTGGTAGTTTACATAAAGATGTATAGTTTCATCTTTTTTTAGAATGAAAAATATTAGTATGCCTACAGGGCTTTTTGATGAGTATATCCATCCTTTTTTCAGACTAGATTCCAGGTATTTGCACAGCACCTCTAGTTCTTTGATGGAGAGGTTATAGATTAGTTGGTAGAAAAGTTCTTTTCCAGATATTAAATTAATTGAATGATTATATTATGTATGTTCTGGGAGTAGTCCTGCTACAGCTTCTGAGAAAATGTCTTCATATTTGTAGTAGACTTCTGATATCACTAGCTTTCTATCTAGAACTACACTGAACAGAGCAATTAATTTATTTCCTTCTAATTGATGTAGGTGGATAATATAAGCTACACATTCAACCCTGACTGCTACATCCATCTATTTCATGGTGATAATTTTGATGTTATCAATATATAATATATGATATATTTAATGTAATTTTGATCATTAGATATTGAGATTTACAGCTTTGAGTCAGAGGAATCTTAGGATGATATTGTAGCCTTTCATATCTACTACTTCAAAGTGAAAGCTCTGGTCACAAGAGAGTCCCTTATTATTAATTGCACATATGTACACCTCATATTAGTTGTAGGCTATGATCTAGTATCTATTAATTATGCTAATCCAGTATGAATCTTTACTATCTTTTTTAAGATGTACTTTTACTTATTTCTGGCTGATAAAATTTGCTTCTACACCTAAGTTAATAAGTATCTAGATAATGGCTAACCCTTGAGGGGTTTCTAGTTATATCTTAATTATTATTACTTCTTTGCTGTGCCTCTATTCTATCTTATCCACTCCCAGTGCTATAGTAGTGCTCAGCACTGAGAGATCTAGTTTTTTAACTTGCACTTCTTTATGTGCTTTTTAGGATGAAGTTCTCAGTAGTTGTTGGGAATGTAGCCTGATTTATTACAGTGAGAGTACTTGAGGTGAGGGGTGAACTTAGATCATGAGGATTAGCCTTCAAGTGTGTGGTTTGAGGATTTTTTCCTTTTAAACTTCATTTTTGTCTGGAAATTGAAAGACTTCTTCTTGCATAGTGGATTTATAGTGATTTTCTGCTTGAATGAGAACAGTTTTTGGTCCTTACAATATTACTTCATCTTACATAGAAATGCCAGTATCTCTTTGTAATCCTTAGGGTCTCTCTTCATTAGATGTGCATGAATCTGAATTTCCTCTTAGTAGTAGTTTATCAGGTTAGAACTATGCTATTCCTCCTGAATCTTATAAAGCAGGTATTTCTCCAGGTTGAGAAGATACTTGGTAAAATCTTGGATGAATTGATTGTTTCATTGTCACATGTCTATATATTTCTTAATTGATTATCATTGGAGTGCATCTGAATTCATGAGGTGTAGTTGTAACTGCACATAGAGGTCTTCTCAGGTGAGTAATAAATTCTCTAAATTTACTTTGTAATTCTTATGAAAAGTGTCTTATTAATAGAGAGGTTTCATGGCAAGCTTCTGTGCAGCATTCTGAATGTGGTGTTTTTTGATGGTGTAGTAGTCTTCATTGCATTTAAATTTCATTTTAGTTTGGATGATGAAATCTTCAAGCTTTGACATGCTTTTTCCTTGGTATTTGAAGGATATATCAACCTTTAGATGGGTGATTTGATAGGATAGCTAGGTTATTTCTGCATGAGGCCTTTTCAAGGTTTAATTTTGAGTTGTGATCTTCTCCTATACAATCAGTGTAGCTACCTCTTAATTCATTGATTCATCTTGTACTAGCTAGTCCTCTAATGCCTTTATCATGTGCTCTGCCTTTTGAATTTTCTGTTGCATCTATAGCTCTTTAATGTGTTCTTTGATTGTGCATAGCTGTGCAGCAGGCAGATATAGGTCTTTATTATCTAATTTTTTATTACCTGCAGTTGATTTGCAGTTGAATTCCTGTGGAGGATTCTGTGAAGATTTAAGTTGTAGTTTGTTGTTGCTAGTCTCTTGCTGTGCAGAGAGGTTGATGTGCACTTAAGAGGTTTCCTTGTAATTATTTGTAGTCTTTCTATGAGTCATCTTGTTGTTATTTGTCTATTTCTAATGGATTATTCACTCAGGGGTGAGTAAATAGAACTGTAATATCCAGCATTGAATATAAAGGCTTTTTAATTTGAAAAGGTGGATTATGAGTTGTTGAATAGTGTGATGGGAATAGACAGGTAAAAATGTATGTATATTTTAAATGTAGGGGTCATATAGTAATAGGACTGTTTGCTGGTTCTTTTCATAAGAAACCTGTGCAGTATATATATCAATAGCTAGCTACTAAGTGCACACCATGTGTGCATTGCCAGGCACACTGTCAGGCACACTACTGGGCCCAAGGTCTGAGATTCAAGGTCTGAGGGTACAGTTGATCTACATGTGACACACAGTCTTCTTTGCACATTACAGGAGTAATTAAGTTAGTATAAATTGCTATATAGAAAACTATGGAGAATTCAATATATTACTCCTTAAATAATACTACTTAAGGCTTTTTAATAATGATAAATACTAAGCTAATTATCATACTTTATCATTTTAAGGTATATAAATAGATGATAAGCCTCAGTCTTATAATAACATCAGCCTTAGATATTTATCATATCATTGACAATCAAAATAGCACATATCATATGTACTTCCAATCAGATATATTAGAATAAAGAGAGAACTAATCAAGTTATAAGGATTAATTTACTCAGAACTTACTAATAGATCTCAATGATATCAAACAATCTAATAGAGATACTAATGAGATGATAGAGTGCAATTTTAATAGTAAGTTCTATTATAAGATATAGAATATAGGCTTTTCCTTACATATAGATCCTCAACACTTAATCTTTCTTCCTTATCTATTAAATCCATTCAATTTAGTTGTATGTTTAATCATTTATATTCCTCAATTACTTTCCTTTACCACTCAGTTTGTTATTCTTGTGTTTTTTCTATGTTATTACTTCAAGAACAAATCAAAAAGGCCAGGGAATAAGAAGAAGATACTGCCAAGCAGATGATAATTTCCTCTAAATAGCTTACTCAGTATAATTACTTTTCTTTATTACTTAATTCATTTATTTTTATTTACTTTTAAAAATCAGAATATTTTTCTCTTCTTTTCTAATTAGTAGAATCAATGACATTCATAATTTTCAATCTATTTCAATCAGTTGAGGTATTTCCTCAATTATATCATTGATTTCATTCTCATATAATACTGCTAAGTAGGTAATAACACCACATTGCCACATCCATCTCTTTTTAAGCTCTCTAGGGCTATTTTATTTCCTATCTGTTGCTGAGAAGCATGGCATTGGATATGTAATTAGTTCAATTTGTGAATAGTTTGGCAATACTAGTAGAGAATGGAGGATTAAACCTTGTTATGCCTGGCTCAAATCACCCCTGAAAGTTGTGGTGCATAAAGGAAAGAATCTCAAGGGGGTTGAAGTGTTATTCAGCAGTGGAAGAATACATAATAGGGGTGACAACTATATGAGCTATTTATATTAAGCTTGTTGTGTGATGTACCTCTAAATACTTCTCTGAGGTATCTGCATCTACTCAGAAACAAACAAAACAGCCCTTCTCTAACCTCCAAGTAAATATATTCTTATCCTGACTCCTTTGGATACAACTCATCAATCCAGTGAAACCAGCCCTATCATTTCCCCTAAGGATGAGAAATTGTGACATAAGTTCCTTAGAGAGCATCAATAAATTCAACTTAAAGCTGTCCGGCCCTGCAAGCTCAGATTATGAATGAATACATGGAAAATTTGCACTCAGTGGGAAGATTTTACTCTGGGCAGGGGCTGCACCTGATAAGAAGAAAAAATGATATGTGAATAATAGAAAATGACCCTTGGAATTATCAACAGTATCACTTTCCCTCAACTTATTGCTATTCAGCAGCTGTTCATCCTAATTGCAGTGTTTTTAGTCAGTTTATTCCACCAAGAGCACCCAATGTACTTGTGAGATGGAGGAGAAAGGTATTTAATAGCTGATCTTTAGTTTAAATGGCTGGGATATAATATCTCCTGGGCACAGGCTATTAGGATGGGTGGAAACAACATATCCAAGTCGCCCAGCTTCATAGAAATCTTTGTGTGGCATCTAAAATGCACATATTTTGAAGAGGGTGTGATGCTGTGCAGTGTTGGGCATGGAGGCCACATTATGGTAGGTTTGATGTCTAATTTTAAGAGAAGTAATAAAGACTAGAGTTATTAAGGGTACAAGTGAACCATGTTCAGCTTCAGATCATTCAGGGAAATCATGAGCAAGTTTCACTGCCAGGTAAGACTGGTCAAAAAGGCAGATTGGGTATAATGCTAAGCAAAAGGGGCATAAGATGCTACTTTGGAAGTGCATTACTGGCAGCTCAGGGTATTCTTTGACTCTGAATCGCTTGCGTTTAACTCCAGGAGAATGTAGACTACCATGGCAATATAGAGCTGGCATTGTCATCCGAGGAATGGTTTGGACTTATGGAAATAATGTATGGTAAAATGTGCACTGTAGGGGTTCCATGAGAGCTACTTATAGAAATTTGTGGATTGGTATTGGACTTGAAGATCATACCAAATACTCTTGGTAAGGAGTATGTTTCCAGTGATGCTGGGCCTTAGATCCAAGGGTTCCCCTTGTGGTAGGACTTCAATGTATCGCATGGATATATTAGTAGGGCTGCCATGAATAGCTCTTATGAACTAGGGGCGAAGGATAGAGACGGTGAATGCACCATTCAATGGGAAGAAAGGCGACAGTAATAGATATTTAAACTGAATAAATGAAGATAAGAACACTGTTGGGGCTCAATGTTAACAGCATAGCATCACTTCCACAATATGAATTGATAGAGAATTTGGCTTGTCTTTGCTTCCACCAAGGTCAAATCTTAGAGTAGAAGGGGATAAGTTAACGCACCCATAAGAAATGAGATGTTAGAGGGTACAAATGACCTTTTCTATGCATCTCATCACAGCAATGGCTTAGGAAGAGCAAGGATAGTGCTGTGGTAGTAAGCCAGTGTAAATTTAATTCAGTAACCTGGAATTGACTGGCTTCGAAAGGTTATATGGGCCATGGTGAGGCCTGTCAATTGCCAACCAAGGTAGATGGCTGATTTTCTGGGCCTGGTTGGCCAAAGGACGGCCGTGCGCTCTTGCGGCCACATCTGTCAAACCATAATGCAGATGTCCTACATGTATGCTTCGCGCATCGGTGGCCATGGGAACCCCACCATAAAAAGCCGGAGAGTTGTCCTGGCCTGGATTTTCCTTCATCTGTAATGGGCTGCAGGCATTACTCCTGTCCCTTTAGTTGTTATCTACCAGTCCCCCGGGTCGGGGGGGGGGGACGGCGAAGCTGGAAGACATCTTGAGATTTTGGATGCAGAAGCTTCTCAAGTAGAGTAAATGAACCAATATGAGCAGTACCCTTAATACCTCATCATAGGATGTAGGTCTATACCCACAAACGTTGATAGTGTAGAAGAACGAGGCTGGTAGTTACTGCAGTATGTGTGAGTGAGAGAAGCAGAATAGTTTGATGGGAAGATGGTATGGATGTTGAACATCATTGCTGGGTAACGACTTCTCCTGATCAAAATATCCAGCCACTATTTTGCAGAGTAGCCCTGATCGAGTGTCGAATCATTCAACCAGCTAAATTTATTGCTCGATAAGACAATATTTCGTCGTCCCTTCAAGACATGTCATGTAATCCCCGCCCACAGATGTACCGCCATCTGCGGGCGGTGTGGATGGAACAATTTTTGATACAAGGAGCAGCATAGCTATCTTCGGCGTGTGCAGCTGTAACTGAGCGTATCCAGATGAGCATGAAGCGCGAACCTCAGAATTTCAAGAAAGAAAAGAAATGTTTGCATGATAATTTTGGGTGTAGGGCCTTCCGGGATCCAGATGGAGCAGTATCCGGTCGATAGCTTTCTGACGGTGATTTAAACTAGAGTTGCTGTTCAGACAACTGATCCATCCTGGAATCTCTCTCTTTAATTATAGAAATATGGGAAAATATCATGCAGATTTGACTGTAATGTGACCTCACATGATGTCACGTGCACCCCATCAAAAATCTCGGGGGGAGTTGGGGGTGGTAGGGGTGGTAGGGGTGGTAGGGGTGGTAGGGGTGGTAGGGGTGGTAGGGGTGGTAGGGGTGGTAGGGGTGGTAGGGGTGGTA
>JANTQH010000057.1:0-221471 GCA_032988465.1 Onygenales sp. PD_10 | reverse complement strand
TAGTCACTGACTGCCATACACCTCAAATGAAGAATAATAATAATAATAATAATAAGATATAGCTAGAAACCCTCTAAGGGTTAGTCATTATCTGAGTACTTATCAACTTGGGTGCAGAAGTAAATTTTGTCAGCCAGAAATGAGTGAAAGTGCATCTTAAAAAAGACAGTGAAGATTCATACTGAATCAGTGCAATTAATAGACACTGGGTTATGACCTATAATCAATATGAGATGTATACATGCATAATTGACAATAAGGAACTCTCTCACAATCAGAGCTTTTATTTTGAAGTAGTGAATATAAAAGGCTACAATGTCATCCTGAAATTCTCCTGGCTCAAGGCTATGAATTCCAACATCTGATGATTAAAATCATATTGAATATATTACACACTACATATTGATAACATCAAAATCATCACCATGAAACAGATAGATATAGTAGTTAGAGTTGGATGTATAGCTTATATTATCTATTCATGTTAATTAGAAGGAAATAAACTAATTATAATACATAAAGGAGACTGCACATCACATGTAGATCAACTGTGCCCTCAGACCTTAAATCTTGGACCTCAGACCTAGTAGTGTGCCTGACAGTATGCCTGGCAATGTGCACATGATGTGCACTTAGTAGCTAGCTATTGATATATATGCTATACAGGTTTCTTATGAAAAGAACCAGCAAATAGTCCTATTACTATATGACCCCTACATTTAAAATATACATACATTTTTACCTGTCTATTTCCATCACACTATTCAATGACTCATAGTCCACCTTTTTAAATTAAAAAGCCTTTATATTCAACACCAGACATTATAGTTCTATTTGCTCACCCCTGAGTGAATAGTCCATCAGAAATAGATAAATAACAACAAGATAGCTCATGAAAAGACTGTAAATAATTATAGGGAAATTCCTCAAGTGCATGCTAATTCCTCTGCACAGTAAGGGATCAGCAATGATAAATTATAACTTAAACCTCTGCAGGATCCTCTGCAGAAATCTGACTGCAAATTAACTACAGATAATAAAGAATTAGACAATAAAGATCTGTGCCTGCCTGCTGTACAGTTACATGCAATTGAAGAATGCATTAAAGAGCTATAGATGCAATGAAAAATCCAAAAGGCAGAGTACATGATGAAGGTATTAGAGGACCAGCTAGTACAAAATGAATTAATGAATTAAGAGGTAGCTGTGCTGATTGTGCAGGAGAAAATCATAGCTTAAGATTAAATCTTGAAAAGGCCTTGTGTAGAAATGACCTAGTTACCCTACTAAATCACCTATCTAAAGGTTGATACATCCTTCAAATATCAAGAAAAAAGCATGTCAGAGCTTGAAGATTTCATCATCTAAACTAAAATGAAATTTAAATGTGATGAAGATTACTATACTATTAAAAAATACCACATTCAGGATGCTACATAGAAGCTCACCATGAAACCTCTCTGCTGATGGGATGCTTTTCACAAGAATTATAAAGTAAATCTAGAGAATTCACTATTCATCTGGAAAGACCTCTATATGCAGTTACAACTGCACCTCATGAATTTAGATGTACTCCAATGATAATCAATCAAGAGATATATGAATGCATAATAATGAAATAATCAATCTGTTCAAGATTTTGCCAAGTATCTTCTCAACCTAGAGAAATATCTACCCTATAAGATCCAGAAGGAACAGCACAGTTTCAACCTGATGAACTACTACTAAGAGGAAATTCAGATTCATGTGCACCTGATGAAGGGAGATTCTAAGGATTATGAAGAGACACTGGCATTTCTATGTAAAATGAAGTAGTATTATAAGGACTAAAAACTATTCTTATTTAAGTAGAAAATCACTGCAAATCCACTGTATAAGAAGAAGTCTTTTAATTTCTAAATGAAAATAGAGTCTAAAAGAGAAAAATCTCTAAATTATGCACTTAGAGGCTGATCCTTGCAATTTAAGCTTACTCTTCATCTTAAGTACTCTCACTGTAACAAATCAGGCTATGTTCCTGATAACTACTGAGAACTTCATCCTGAAAAGCACATAAAGAAGTATAAGTCAAAAAACTAGATCTCTCAGTGCTGAGTACTGCTGTAGCACTGGGAGTAAATGAGATGAAATAAAGACACAGCAAAGAAATGATGGTAATTAAGATATAGCTAGAAATCCTTCAAGGGTTAGCTATTGCCTGGGTACTTATTGACTTAGGCATAGAAGCAAATTTTGTCAGCCAGAAATGGGTGAAAGTGCACCTTAGAAAAGGCAGTAAAGATTCATACTAAATTAGTATAATTAATGAATACTGGGTCATAACCTACAATTAACATGAGATATATGTATGTACAATTAATGATAAGAGACTCTCTTGCAACCAGAGCTTTCATTTTGAAGTAGTGAATATGAAAGGTTATAATATCATCCTGAAATTCCCCTGGCTCAAGGCTGTAGATCCCAACATCTGATGGTCAAAATTATACTAAACATATCATATATTATATATTAATAATATTAAGATCATCACTATGAAATAAATGGATGTAGTAGTTAGAATTAGATGTGTAGCTTATATTATCTATCTGCATCAACTGAAAGAGAACAAACTGATTGCTCTGTTCAGTATAATTCTAAATAGAGAGCTAGTAATATCAGAAGCCTACTATAAATATAAAGACATTTTCTTAGAAGCTACAGCAGAACTACTTCTAAAATATATATAATATGATTATCTAATTGATTTAATATCTGGAAAAGAACCTTCCTACTGATCAATCTATAACCTCTCCATCAAAGAACTAGAGGTGCTGTGTAAATACCTGGAATCTAGTCTGAAAAAAGGATGAATATGCCCATTAAAAAGCCCTGTAGGTGTACTAATATTTTTCATCCTGAAAAAAGATGAAATCATATACCTTTATATAGACTACTGTAGGCTTAATACTATTAGTATAAAGAACTGATATCCTCTCCTCTTGATTAGTAAAATGATTAACAGGCTGACCAATATAAAGGTTTACTTGCAGTTGAATCTCTGCAATGCATATCACTAACTATATATATATAAAGGTGATGAGTGGAAAATAGCTTTCTAAATGTACTATAGTCATTTTGAATATCAAGTGATCCCCTTTAGACTCATAAACACATTAATGATATTTTAATTCTATATTAATAAGGCTCTGAGTAATCTCCTAGATATCTACTGTGTTATCTATCTGAATGACATTATTATCTACTTAAACTTAGAGAAAGAGTACTATAAGTATGTGTGCATGGTGCTAGAACATCTATACACCTACAAATTGTATGTGAAGCTCAGTAAATGTGCATTCCATGTAAATCACATTAATTTTCTTAGCTTTATAATCAGTATGAATAATATTGAGATGAAATAGAGCTAAATTGATACTATCCTCTTCTAGTTGAAACTCAAGTGTGTCTGTAACATCTAAATATTTCTAGGGTTTATAAATTTTTATTACTATTTTATAGATAGATTTGCAGCAAAAGCATAGCTCTTATTTACACTCATAAAGAGCACAACATGGAAAGACTAGAACTAAAAGATGATCCTTCTTGATACTAATGTGCAGAAAGCTTTTCAAGAGCTGAAAAGTATATTCATAAAAATCTTAATTCTTATGTACTTCAATCTGGATTGAAAACTTCAGGTGGAGCTAGACATATTGAGTTTTACACTGGGTGTAATTCTCTCACAGTTAGATCTAAATGATAGATAATGGCACCTAATTGCATACTATTTATGAGGCTTATTACTAGTGGAGTGCAATTATGATATGCACAATCAGGAACTTCTTACTATCCTTATAACATTCAAGTAATAATATCACTATCTATATGATGCATGTTTTCCTATGATAATTTTATCTGATCATACTAACCTACAACATTTCATAATAATAATAGAATTAGTTGGATGTCAGATATGATGAATGGAAACACTCTCTACATTTAACTTTATTATTAAGTACTGTTCAGGAATGAAGAATCCTGCAGATGCATCTAGTTGTTACTCTAACTATAAAGAGAATACTTCAAGGTGAATATTATTACTAATAATTTAAGAAAAGCTTCTTTAAGGAATGTTTTAAATACTGGATATAGATGTATAGACACAGCTGAAAAACCTCAGTCAGTAAATAATTAATATGATAGTGCATTTAAAACTATCAAATGATAAGGAAAATGCAATTTGCATTGATGCACTTACTTCCTATGCATATTAAAATGTGTGCACAGATGAGAGATACATTGCTGGTAATACAGAAAGACTAGCTCATCTAGTGCTATAAATATTAATTAATATGATCATGGAATCTGATACAGCCTATAAATCCTCCCTTACTAAACTTATTATAGAATTTCTATGTTACATGCAAGCTCAGGATGCTAAGCATGCTGAGGTGCACAGAAGGATGAAAGTAAGTAAAATAGATAAAGCTGAGTACTTAAACTGAATAATCAACTGAAATAGTCTATTTTATCATAAGGGTTGCATTTCTGTCTCTGTAGATCAAGTGATAAGAGATGAGATCATGAAATTAAATCATGATGATCCTTAAGGGGGATATTTTGATGTTAAGCACACTCTTGAGTGCATCTAGAGGAAATACTTTTAGTATGATATGATAACAGACATTTAGGAATACATATATACCTGTGATATCTACTAATAGGTTAAGACATACTATTACAAGAAATATAGCTAATTAGAATTACTTTCTATTCCTACCTTTCCTTTTGAAATGATGATAATGGATTTCATCATCAAACTCCTATCATCCAAGTGGAATGGCAAGGTCTATAATTCAATCATAGTGTTTGTGGATAAATTAATCAAGTACATAGTTTATAAATCAGTCAATGAAGATATAAATATACTAGAGCTTGTAAATCTGATATTTAATATCTTTATCAGATTTTTTAGTTATCTGCACCATTGAGTAACAAACCACATTGAGATATTCAGCTTCAGTAAATACTAATTAATGCTCTACTATCTCCTGAAAGCATACTAACAGTTAATGACTGCATTTCACCCTTAAATAGATGACCAAACTAAGAGGTAGAATCAGATGCTTGAGCACTACTTACACATCTACTGCAACTTCTACCAGGATGACTAAGTCAGATGGTTACTACTAGTATAATTCTCCTACAATATTTCTACATATAATATCCTTAAGATATCTCCTGCAGAAGTGCTAATGGGTTTTCAATCTGAACTGTGTCTTAACATTAAATTAGACATTAATATAAGGAGGGGAGAAGTGCAGAAGGCAATAAAATATATATACTATATAGAAGAAGTATGAAATGATCTATAAGAATTTCTTCTGAAGGCCCAGGAAACATAGAAGAAATATTATGATTAGTGTCATAAGGAGAAGTATTTTGCAGTTGGGAACTAAGTCATACTGCACTTGAAAAATATTAGTATATTATATTCAAATCTGAAGCTAAACTATTATCAACTCAGCTCTTTCAAAATTATTGATAAGTGGGGAAAATAGGCATACAAACTGAAACTTATATCATAATATAAAGATATACACCTTGTTTTTCATGTCTCATTGCTCAAATCATACCACATGTGGCATAATAAAATCCTGGAGGCCAAATCAATGATAATAGATGAAGTTGAGGAGTTCAAAGTTGAAGAGATTCTAGAGAAGTATAACTATTTTAATAGCTAGTAGTATCTTATGTGCTAGAAAAATATAATAGAGGTAGAGAATTCCTGGGAGAACACAAAAAACCTTAAGAATGTATAGAATCTGATTGATAAGTTCAATATACAGTTTGATTACAAGGTGATAAAGCTGAAGTGCTATTAATCTAAGTGATAATTAATCTATATATAGAAAGAGGAGAAGGGGAAGAACAAGTTCCTAAAAATTAAATCTCATTATTTCATACTAATATTAAAAGCCCTGAGGGGCACAGCAGACAAAAAATAAACTGAAAAATGCTAGAGAAAAATCAGAATGTACACCACATTTAATCTAGAAGAATAGGCTATTTTCACTAAAATTAGAATCAACTAAGTACATTAAGATAGAATAATTATACTTACATAAAGAATTAGAATAACATTAAATAATCCCTCTATCTCCTCTAACACTTTCTTATATTAAATGGCTGCTTGATCTTATCACCACCAAATCCCAGAGAGCAGCTGCATTGTACTAGCATACTTAGGCTTATCTAATAGATTCTCAAAATAATTTAATTACTTAGTTGTATCAATCAACTTCATAGTATTTACATATATATTAATAGAAACCTACAGCACAGTTAGTAATTAATTTTTTCTTTTTAAATTAATTGTAAGAAAACTCATCATCTCACAGTAATGATAGTACTATACACATTAAGAACAGTAAGTTACATGCAGACTCTTAAGAGGGTAATAAAATACCTTCATATCAGCCTTAATGATTAGATAGCAGACATACTTCTCATACTATTTCAGTAAGTATAGACTCTTGGCAGACCTCTTCTAGTACTTATCCTCCTTCTCATTATTATCATTATTATCATTCTCATCCTCATTCTCCTCATTCTTATCCTTATTCTCATCATTGCCATCATCCTTCAGGATTTGTATGGCAAGCTGCACAAAATCTTCAGCCAACCAGGTAGCAGGTGTTAGGGCAGTAGGGGTGAGAGCAGAACAGACTGAGGTGATAGGGAGCATAAAGGCAGATAAATGACTGGGCATGCAGGGAGGAGTAATAGTAGCAGAAGATGATATAGAGACACACATAGAAGAGGGACTATAAGAGAAGACAAAAGGGAAATCTCTACAGCAGGAGGGTATGGTCAGGGGGGAGCATAATGGAGTTTGAGGATCCTAGGGCAGGAAAGCACTGTGCAGGGGGGTAGCTAGCCCCACAAGGGGGTTAGAAGAGGAGAGAGAGCCTAATAGCACATGCCCTCCATGCACATATAATAATGTAGGAGTTTGGGGAGCTATTTTAAATTGATATTTTTTGTTTCAGATTATCAAAGTACATCTATTAGTAATTTCTATGACATGGTACCTCAACAACATGAAAGAAGTAAAGAAAAGTAGTATATTACACTCAGATAATATCATACAGCTGTAACATGTGAAAAGTAAAATAATCATCTAACTGTATGAATGCACATTCAGGCCAGATAATTCAAAAATGGAGTACAATTAGTGCACAAAGCATTTATAAACTAGTGGAAGATATTATAGATGCTCAGACAAGAAGATACTATATCAGAGTAAATAACAAGTAGAATAATAGATTAAATTGCAATGCTAATATTTAATGAAGGAAATAAAAAAATGTAGTAAAGTAGAGGGTATATATATTCATAGCTATATGCTAAATTACCTATCTATCATTACTCAGATACTTAATTATAAAAAATAAACATTAACTGCACTACATGCTAAATCATCTAGCAATAAAATTACTGATTCCTGCAACATGATTGGCCTGTAGAATATAAAACTACCTAACTGTAACAGTCTAAATCTTCTATTAAGTATAATAATCTGAATCTTCTATAATATATAATAGCCTGAATCTTCTATAATGCACATTGTGCATCAGCCTGATTCTTCAGCTACAACACAGAAAATTCATGAATCCACTGGAGGTCAGCTCCTAAAGAAGGGGGCAGTTATAACACATAAAGGAGACCATATGTCACATGTAGATCAACTGTGCCCTTAGACCTCAGATCTCAGATCTTAGACTCAGCAGTGTATCTAATAGTGTGCCTGGCAATATGCATGTAGTGCACACTTAGTAGCTAGCTATTGATATATATGCTGCACAGGTTTCTTATGAAAAGAACCAGCAAACAGTCCTATTACTATATAACCCCTACATTTAAAATATACATACATTTTTACCTGTCTATTCCTGTCACACTGTTTAATAACTCATAGTCCACCTTTTCAAATCAAAAAGCCTTTATATTTAATGCCAGACATTACACTGATTGCTCTGTTCAGTACAGTTCTAGATGAGGAGCTAGTAATACTAGAAGCCTACTATAAATATAAAGATATTTTCTCAGAAGCTACAGTAGAATTACTCTCAGAACATACATAACATGATCATCCAATTAATTTAATATCTAGAAAAGAACTTTTCTACTAACTGATCTATAACCTCTCCATTAAAGAACTAAAGGTGCTGTGCAAATACCTAGAATCTAGTCTGAAAAAAGGATGGATACACCTATTAAAAAGCCCTGTAAGCACACTGATATTTTTCATTCTAAAAAAAGATAGAATTATATATCTTTATGTAGACTACTACAAGCTCAATACTATCAGTATAAAGAACTAATATCCTCTCCCCTTAATTAGTAAAATGATTGATAGGCTGGCCAGTGCAAAGATCTACTTATAGTTAGATCTCTATAATATATATCACTAACTACATATATGTAAAGGCAATGAGTAGAAAATAGCTTTCTAAACACATTATAGTCATTTTGAATATCAAGTAGTCCTCTTTAGACTTATAAATGCACTGATAATATTCTAATCCTATATCAATAAGGCTCTGAGTAATCTCCTAGATATCTGCTATATTATCTACCTGAATAACATTATTATCTACTTGAACTTAAAGGAAGAGCACTGCAAGCATGTGCACATGATGCTGGAATGCCTGTGCACCTATAAATTATATATAAAGCTCAGTAAATATACATTCCATGTGAATTATATTAATTTCCTTAGCTTTATGATCAGTATGAATGGTATTAAGATAGAATAGAGCTAAATTAATATTATTCTCTTCTAGCTGGAACTCAAGTGTGTCTGTGACATTCAGATATTTCTAGGGTTTATAAATTTTTACTACCATTTTATAGATAGATTTATAGTAAAAGCATAGCTCTTATCTATACTCACAAAGAGTACAACATGAAAAGACTAGAACTGAAAGATGATCCTTTTTGATGCTGATGTGTAGAAAGCTTTCTAAGAGCTAAAAAGTATATTTATAAAGGCTTTAATCTTCATACACTTCAATCTGGATTGAAAACTCTGAGTGAAGCTAGATGTATTAGGTTTCACACTGGGTGCAATCCTCTTACAGTTAGATCTGAATGATAGATAATAGCACCTAATTGTATACTATTTACAAGGCTTATCACTAGTGAAGTATAACTATAGTATGCATGATTAAGAACTTCTTACTATTCTTATAGCATTTAAGTAATAATATTATTATCTATATAGTGCATATTTCCCTGTAACAGTTTTATTTGATCATACTAATCTATGACATTTCATGATGATAATGAAATTAGTTGGATATCAGATATGATAAATGGAAATACTCTCCACATTCAACTTTATCATTAAGTACTGTTTAGAGATGAAGAATCCTGTAGATGCACCTAATTGTTACTCTAACTATAAAGAGAATACTCCAAGACAAATATTATTATTAATAATTCAAGAAAAGCTTCTTTGAGGAATATTTCAAACACTAAACATAGATGTATAGATACAGCTGGAAGACCTCAGTCAGTAAATAATTAATATAATAGTGCATTTAAAACTATCAAATGATAAGGAAAATGTAATTTGCATTAGTGTACTTACTTCCTGCATATATTAAAATGCATATGCAGATGAGAGACATATTGCTAATAATATAGAAAGGCTAGCTCATCTGATGCTGTAGATATTAATTAATATGATTATGAAATCTAATATAGCCTATAAATTTTCTCTTGCTGAACTCATTATGGAATTCCTGTGCTACATGCAAGCTCAGAATGCTGAGCATACTAAGGTATACAGATCAATAAAAGTAGGCAAAATGAATGAGGCTGAGTACTTAAACTAAATAACTAACTAAGATAGTTTACTTTATCATAAGAATTATATTTCTATTCCTATAGATCAAGTGATAAGAGATGAGATCATGAAATTAAATCATAATGATTCTTAAGAGAGACATTTTAGTGTTAAGTGTACTTTTGAGTGCATTCAGAGGAAATACTTTTAATGTGATATGATAATAGATGTTTGAGAATATATATACACCTACAATATCTACTAACAGATTAAGATACACTGTTATAAGAAATATAGCTAATTAGAATTACTTTTTATTTCTACCTCTTCTTTTAAAATAGTGATAATAGATTTCATTGTCAAACTCCTACCATCTAAGTAAAACAGTAAGATTTATGATTTAATCATAGTATTTATAAATAAATTAATCAAGTATGTAGTTTACAAATCAGTCAATAAAAGTATAAGCATACTAGAGCTTGTAAACCTGATATTCAATATCTTCACTGGATTTTTTGATTACCCACACCATTGAGTAATAAATCACACTGGGATATTCAGCTCCAGTAAATACTGATTAATACTCTGCTACCTCCTGAAAGTGTGCTGATGATTAATGACTGTATTCCACCCTTAAATGAATAGCTAAACTAAGAGGTAGAATTAGATACTTAAGTACTATCTGTATATCTACTGTAACTTCTATTAGGATGACTAGGTCAGATAGTTGCTGCTAATACAGTTCTCTTACAACACCTCTATATATAGTATTCTTAAGACATCTCCTGTGAAAGTACTGATGGGTTTTTAATCTGAACTGCATCTTGATGTCAAATTAGATACTAATATGAGAAGGGGAGAAGTGCAGAAGGCAATGAAACATATACATTATATAAAAAAAGTATGAAATGATCTATAAGAATCTCTTCTAAAGACTTAGAAAATACAGAAGAAATACTATAATTAACACCACAAGAAGAAGTATT
This sequence comes from Onygenales sp. PD_10, assembly GCA_032988465.1. Lineage (NCBI taxonomy): Eukaryota > Fungi > Ascomycota > Eurotiomycetes > Onygenales > Onygenales sp. PD_10. The sequence continues at coordinate 210,650 of JANTQH010000057.1, read as the reverse complement.
TTATAGTTGGAGACTAGGTCATACTACACTCAAAAAATATTAGTATATTGCACCCAAGTCTGAAGCTAAATCATTATCAACTTGACTCTTTCAAAATTATTAACAAGTGGGGGAAACAAGCATATAAACTGAAACTTACATCATAATATAAAGATATACACTCTGTTTTTCATGTCTTATTACTTGAACTGTACCACATGTAGCACAGTAAAATCCTGAAGGCTGAATCAATAATGATAGATAGAGTTAAGAAGTTTAAGATTAAAAAGATTCTAGAAAAGTGTGATTATTTCAATGATTAATAATATCTTGTATGCTGGAAAAATATAATAGAGGTAGAGAATTTCTGGGAGAATGTGAAAAATCTTAAGAATATATAGAATCTAATTGATGAGTTTAATATGCAGTTCAGTCATAAGATGATGAAGCTGAAATACTATTAACTCAAATAATAACTAACCTATACATAGAAAGAGAAGAAGAGAAAGAATAAGTTCCTAAAAATTAAATCTTATTATTTCACACTAATATTAAAAGCTTTGAGGGGTGTAGTAGATAAAAAATAAACTAAAAAATGCCAGAGAAAAACTGAAGTGTACATCATGTCTAACCCAGGAAGGCAGGCTATTTTCATTAAAGTTAGAATTAATCAAGCACACCAAAATAAAATAATTGTACTTACATAAAGAATCAGAATGATATTAAATAACCTCTCTACCTCCTCCAACACTTTCTTATATTAAATAACTACTTGACTTTATTATTATTAAATTCTGAGGAGCAACTGCATTGCATTAGTATACTTAAACTTATCTAATAGATTCTTAAAGTAATTTAATTACTCAGTCATATTAATCAACTCTGTAGTATCTATATATACATTAATGAGAATCTACAGTGTAGTTAGCAATCAGTTTTTTCTTTTTAAATTAACTGTGGGAAAACTTACTATCTTGCAGTAATAATGATACTATACACATCAAGAATAGTAAGTTACATGTAGATCCTCAGAAGGGTAATAAAATACCTTTATGTCAGTCTTAATAATTAGGTAGTAAACATACTCCTCACACCATTTCAGTAAGTATAAACTCTTAATAAATCTCTCTTAGTGCTTATTCTCTTCCTCAGCTTTCTCCTTATTATCATTATTATCATTATTCTTATCCTTATTCTTCTCATTCTCATTCTCATCCTTATTGTTGCCATCATCCTTCAGGGTCTGTATGGCAAGCTGCATAAAATCTCCAGCCAACTAAGTACTAGGCATCAGAATAGTGAGGGTAGGAGTAGGATGAATCAGGATAGTAAGAAGTATAGAAATAAATAAATAGCTGAGCATGTAGAGAGAGATAGTAGCAGCAGAAAATGACATAGAGGCACACATAAAAGGGGGGCTACAGGAGAAGATAAAAGGGGAATCTCTGTAGCAGAAGGGTATAACTGGGAGGGAGTACAATAAAGTTTGAGGATCCTGGGGTAAAAAAGCACTGCACAGAGAGGTAGCTAGCCCTATAAGAGGATCAGAAGAGGAGAGAGAGCCTAATAGCATACATTCTCTATACACATGCAATGATGTGAGAGTTTGGGAGGCTATTTTAAATTGATATTTTTTTTTTATTTTGAACTACTAAAGTACACCTATTAGTAATTTCTATGACATGATACCTTAATAATATGGAAGAAGCAAAGAAAAGTAGTATATTATACTTAGATAATATCATGTAGCTATAACATGTGAAAAGCAAAATAATCATCTAACTGTATAGATACACATTTAGGCTGGATAATCTAAAAACAGAGTATAATTAATGTGCAAAGTATTTATAAACTAGTAAAAGACATTATAGACACTCAGACAAGAGAATACTATATCAGAGCAGATAATGAGTAGGATGATAAATTAAATTATAATACTAACATTTAATGAAGAAAATAAAAGAACACAGTAAAGCAGAGAATATATATATTTATAACTGTATACTAAATCATCTATCTATCATCACTCAGATGCCTGATTATGAAAAACAAATATTAACTACACTATATGCTAAATCATCTGGTAATAAAATCACTAATTCCTATAATATGATTAATCTGTAGAATATGGAACTGCCTAACTACAATAACTCAAACCTTCTATTAAGTATAATAGTCTGAATCTTCTATAATATGTAACAGTCTGAACCTTCTATAATGCACAACAGCCTGAACCTTCTATAATGTGCATCACATATTAGTCTGATTCTTCAGCTATAACATGGAAAATCCATGAATCTACTGAAGGCCAGCTCCTAAAGGGGGGGGTAGTTATAATATGCAAAGAAGACCATGCATCACATATAGATTAACTGTGCTCTTAAATCTCAGATCTTAGATCTTGGGCTCAGCAGTGTGCCTGATAGTGCACCTGGCAATGCACACATGGTGCACACTTAGTAGCTAGCTATTGATATATATGCTGTGCAGATTTCTTATGAAAAGAACCAGCAAACAGTCCTATTACTATATAACCCCTACATTTAAAATATATATACATTTTTACCTGTCTATTTCCATCACACTGTTCAATGACTCATAGTCTGCCTTTTTGAATTAAAAAGCCTTTATATTTGATGCTGGACATTACAATAGATAGCTAAGTATGCAGGGAGAAATAATAATAATAAAAAATAATATAGAAATATATATAGAAGAGAGATTATAAGAGAAGATAAAAGAAAAATCCTTATAATAGGAAAGTGTAGCTAGAAAGAGACATAATAGAGTTTAAGGACTCTAAGGTAGAAAAGCACTATATAGAGAGGTAGTCAGCTCTATAAGAGAGTTAGAAAAAAAGAGAGAGCTTAATAGCATACATCCTCCATACATATAGAATGATGTGGAAGTTTAGGAGACTATTTTAAATTAATATTTTTAATTTCAGACTATTAAAATACACTTATTAGTAATTTCTATGATATGATACCTTAATAATATGAAAGAAGTAAAGAAAAGTAGTATATTATACTTAGATAATATCATGTAACTATAACATATAAAAAGTAAAATAATCATCTAACTATATAAATGCACATCTAAACTGAGTAATTTAAAATAAAGTGCAACTAATATATAAGATATTTATAAACTAGTAGAAGATATTATAGATGCTTAGATAAAAGGATATTATACTAAAGTAAATAATAAGTAGAATAGTAGATCAAATCATAATGCTAATATTTAATAAAGAAAATAAAAAAAATATAGTAAAGTAGAGAATATATATATTTATAAATATACTAGATTATTATATATTAAATCATTTACCTATCATTACTCAGATGTCTAATTATGAAAAACAAACATTAATTACATTACATACTAAATTATCTAGTAATAAAATTGCTGATTTTTATAATATAATTAGTCTGTAGAATATAGAACTATCTGACTATAACAATCTAAACCTTCTATTAAATATAATAATTTAAATCTTTTATAAAGTATAATAATTTAAATTTTTTATAAGTATAATAATTTAAACCTTCTATAATATATATCACATATCAGCCTAATTCTTCAGCTAGAACATAGAAAATTCATGAATTCACTAAAGATTAGCTTCTAAAGGAAGAGGTAGTTATAATATATAAAGAAGACTACATATTACATATAGATTAACTATGCTCTCAGACCTTGAATCTCAGACCTTGAGCCTAATAGTATGTCTAGCAGTATGCCTGGTAATGCACATATAGTGCACATTTAGTAGCTAACTATTAATATATATACTGCATAGATTTCTTATGAAAAGAACCAGCAAATAATCTTATTACTATATAATTTTTACATTTAAAATATACATACATTTTTACCAGTCTATTCTCATTACACTATTTAATAACTCATAGTCCACTTTTTCAAATTAAAGCCTTATATTTAATACTAAATATTATATAATAATTATATCTATTCAGCTATCTCCACACACCTAGAATATTTAATAACTCAGACTGGGTATCTTTCTGTATAATTAGCATATCTAGGCTACTTCTTTATGAGCTAGGCTGAGTATATCTTGTCTAAATGTCTCTTAACTGCACAGTAATTATACTAGGCTGACTATCAGTAAAATCTAGCTATATGATTATACTTATAGTAGCTAAAGCACTTAATGATCTATATCTTGCAGTGGAATAATTTCACTTTATAATTTATATTATTCAAAATGACTTTATTATTAACCAGTTAGTTTACCTACTAAGAAGAGGTAATATTAACTATAACACCTTTAAACTTTATTTATATACTTGCTAGTTATTAGAGTATCAGCTTTTCTATTTAAACTAAGCTATAGAGTATGCTATTCTAATTGTAAAGTACTATTATTATTTATTTTTCATTCTTCTAGTTGATAGCTTCTAGGAGGGCACTCTTCACTAAAATTAAGTATAATAGCTACTTTATTTTTATCTTCTATCTTAGTATTTTTAGTTAGATGCTACTTTTTATTATAGCATCCTTTATACTTACTATATTTATTATTAATATAATATCTTTACTAGAAAGATACTATGCTGTCAGCATTCTTCTCTTAATTATATCTATTATTCTAATATTAATAGCCTTTATAATTGCTGAGAGAGTAACCTTCTCTATAGAAAGAGTCTTATAATTATATTATAAAATGATGATTTCTTATAGAATTTAACTTAATACTATTAAAGTAGGGACAGGGTGTATGCATCAGGCAGTACTGAACAGGGCAGCAGCAAACACAAGAAAAGAATTGATATCAATGTCAAAGTGGAGGAATGTATTGGCAATCTATAGTATAAAATAACACAGTAATAGAATGATAAGGCAACACACAAAAGAAATAAAAAATCTATCTTAAAGAAGTATACACATGCATGAGAAATCCACAGACAAATAGATGAGGTCTCACTACAAAAGAAAAATATCTATCTTTCTGACTGTACTTGACAGTGAAAAGCCTCAGCAAAAAATTGATCTAGCTTAACAGTAGATCCCCACCACACATCTCCCCTCTCCCTGATTCATTAACCTAGCAAAGAAAAGAATAGCTCAGCTTCATGGTGATAGTAATAGCTAGGATATATTATCTCAAAATCAAATAGTTTTGCAGCAAGGGCAGTAGCTCTGAATATATTATCTCAAAATCAACCTAACTATATTATTCTAAAGTCAGCCAGTAAACAGCAACATATTGTGTTGGATCATCTATTTACAAGAAAGCAGCCACATCAAGACAGGGAGATAGAGCTAGAGATGAATGGGTAAGTCAGCCACAGTAAAGCCCTTTCTGAGCTACAGTAAATACAGCTAATACATTTAGGTAGAGGCCAGGAAGCACAATTCATTAACAGCTTGAATCATAGAATTGTGGGGTGGCAGCTTCTATAACTAGAGATAGAGATAGAAGCTGAAACAGGATCAGTAAGAGATTTTTAAATGAGGAGAGAGCAGAGTAAGGCTCTAGAGTATATAAACCTCTAGGCAGAAGTAAGGCCCAGAGAAATGAATGAGCAAGTCAGCAATAAAGAAAGAGTATACCCTAGGTAGGTAGGACAGCCCATGAGTGCATGGCTTTATACTAATAATCTTATACATAATAAGATCTATAGTCCCATCACAAGGAAAAAAAAGAAGAAAGATAGCCCTGAAGTTGAGTACTACATCTATATGATTAATGAAGAAAGGAGTAGGGTAGCTAGCAATAAATAGTAAATAAAGATTGAGATAAGTAGTATGAATAATAAAGATAAAGGGACACAAGGAAAAATAGAGAGTAAAGAGAAAGAAAACATGGCAGGCAAAAATTAGGAGTAGAAGGCACAGGGTAAGATATATACAGACAGGCATGTATAGGAAGGAAAGTAGATAAAGCAAGGAAAATAAATATAGAGTAGCATAGAAAATAGAAATTATAAAGGAAATGAACTGAGCAACACAGCAAGAAAAATAAATATGCATTAGTGACAGTAAGGGCAGTAATTATAGTAGAATAGTAGGCTTTGATTGACCAAAATATTTCCTACCTCTAAGATAGGAAATTATAATTAACTGGATCAGCTAGCTAGCATTAGTCTTCTTACAGCTATAAACTGAGATCCTAATGGCATCTTCTTCTGCAGCCACACAGTCACTAATAATAAAATCAAAAGAAATGTTATTATAGTAATAGTAGAAGAAACTCTACTTGTTAAACAGCTCTTTCTCAGCTTCTATCATAATTATAAAAGTATGAACCACAGCTTCTATAGCTCTCTTACATCAGATTAGAATATAATTCTTAGCTGATCAATCAGACATCAGACTAAAAAAAATCTATTACTCTCTTCAGATTAGAGGATCATTTCATCACCATCATCTAATTAAAGCTTTAGAAAGTACACTAAGATCTGTCACAGCTATAGCAGCAGGAAAGTAATAAGAAATGCTACTGTACAAAACAGGTAGGTTAGAGGATGTTATAGATTCATATATGAGATTTTAATTTACCTGTGAGAGTTACTTTTATATATTACTCTCTAGAACCTCTAAAGATTCACTATCTTTTTAGATCCTAATAAACCACAGAAGCATTATTCTCCACTCTATAATAACTGGGCCTGTGCTCCCATGGGAAATGTATAGCATGATGATTTATATATTTTCCTGCCTATAAGAAATGATCTTTTAGCTGATCTTAAAATCCTATAAATTCTGATCAGTAAGTATTTATAGAGAGACATTCTAAATAATTCTATCATCTGGAAACTTTCTTCTATGAAGTCAGTAATTCCACTTAGAGATATAATAATGCATACTAGGGATTATAATTATGCAGTTTGCATGATTCTCATTCATTATACTAATAAACTCTTAGATCATATTCATGCTATAGCTTTCTTCAGTAAGGTAACAAATATTAACATTAATATATCAGAAAAACATGCTATCCTCTTTCCTGGCAAACTTGATGTAATAGAGGTAGGAAATGAGCTACATCTGATGATTCAGATAAAGAGTAATATACCAGATATAGTAGATCAGATCCTGATGAATTATCTGCTAAATAATTTTATGAAGCATTGTGTAAAGCTACTCCAGCAACTTCTGATCTTTTCACTAATAAAATAAATATATATCCTGTAATGTCCGGCGTTGAATATAAAGGCTTTTTGATTTGAAAAGATGGACTATGAGTTGTTGAACAGTGTGACAGGAATAGACAGGTAAAAATGTATGTATATTTCAAATGTAGGGGTTATATAGTAATAGGACTGTTTGCTGGTTCTTTTCATAAGAAACCTGCACAGTATATATATTAATAGCTAGCTACTAAGTGTGCACCATGTGTGCATTGCCAGGCATACTGTCAGATGCACTGCTGAGCCTGAGGTCTGAGATCTGAGGTTTAAGAGTATAGTTAATCTACATGTGATGTATAGTCTCCTTTGTGCATTATAATTATTCCCCTCTTTAGGAGCTGGCCTCCAGCAGATTTGTGGATTTTCCATGTTATAGCTAAAGAATTGAGCTAATATGTGATGCACATTATAGAAGGTTCAGGCTATTATGCATTATAGAAGATTCAGGCTATTACACATTATAAAAGATTCAGACTGTTATACTTAATAGAAGATTCAGATTATTATAGTTAGATAGTTTCATATTCTACAGGCTAATCATATTATAGGAATTTATGATTTTATTATCAGATAATTCAGTGTGTAATGTAATTAATGTTTGTTTTTCATAATTAAGCATCTAGATGATGATAAATAAGTGATTTAATATATAACTATAAATATATATACTCTCTACTTTACTATATTCTTTTATTTCCTCTATTAAATGTTAGTATTATAATTTGATCTACCATCTTACTTATTATTTATTTCAATATAGTATCTTCTTGTCTGAGCATCTATGATGTCTTTCACTAATTTATAAATACTTTATATATTAATTATACTCTATTTTTAGATTACTCAGTCTGAATGTGCATCTACATAATTAGATGATTATTTTACTTTTTACATGTTACAGCTGCATAATATTATCTGAATATAATATATTACTTTTCTTTGCTTCTTTCATGTCATTAAAATATCATGTCATAGAAATTACTAATAAGTGTACTTTGATAGTTCAAAACAAAAAAAAAATATTAATTTAAAATAGCCCCCCAAACTCCTACATTATTATGTGTGTGTAGAGAATATATGCTATTAAGCTCTCTCTCCTCTCTTAACTTTCTTATGGGGCTGGCTATCCTTCTGTGTGGTACTTCCTCATCTCAGAGTTCTCAAACTCCATTGTGCCCCCCCCTGACCACACCCTCTTATTATAAAGATTCCTCTTTTATCTTCTCCTGTAGCCCCCCTTCTGCATGCATCTTTATACTATCTTTTGCTACTGCTACTCCTCCTTATATGTCTAGCTATTTATCTGCCTCTACATTTCTTATTACTCTGGTTCATCCTGCTTCTACCCCTACTACCTTAATGCCTACTATTCAGTTGGCTAGAGATTTTGTGCAGCTCACCACACAGGCTCCAGAGGACAATGATGATGATAAGAATGAGAATAAGAATAAGAAAAATGAGGATGAGAATGATGATAATAATGATGATGAGAAAGAAGTTAAGAAGGAAAACAAGTATTAGAAGAAATCCACTAAGAGTTTATACTTACTGAAATAGTGCAGGAAGTGTGTTCATCATCTAATTATTAAAGCTAATATAAAGGTATTTTATTACCCTCCTAAGAGTTCACATGTAACTTGCTGTTCTTGATGTGTATAGTACTATTATTACTGTGAGATAGTGAGTTTTCCCACAATTAATTTGAAAAGAAAAAACTAATTGCTAACTGTGCTGTAGATTTCCATTAATGCATATATAAATACTGTGGAGTTAATTGATGTGACTGAGCAATTAAATCACTTCAAGAACCTATCAGACAAGTCTGAGTATGCTAGTATAATATAGTTGCTCCTCAGAATTCAGTAGTGATAGAGTCAAGTAGTTATTCAATATAAGAAAGTGTTGAAGAAGGTAGAGGGATTATTTAATATCATCTCAGTTTTTTATGTAAGTATAATTATTCTATCTTAGTGTGCTTGATTGATTCTAACTTTAATAAAAATAGTCTATTTCTCTGAATTAGATATGGTGTGTACTCTGATTTTTCTCTAATATTTTTCAGTTTGTTTTTTGTCTACTATATTCCTCAGGGCTTTTAATATTAGTATGAAATAATAAGATTTAATTTTTAGGAACTTATCCTTTCTCTTCTCCTCTTTCTATGCACAGGCTAATTATTACTTGGGTTAATAGTGCTTCAGCTTTATCATCTTGTAACTGAACTGTACATTGAACTCATTAATTAGATTCTATATATTCTTAAGATTTTCTGTATTCTCTCAGAAATTCTCTACCTCTATCATATTTTTCTAGCATACAAGATATTACTGGCTATTGAAATAGTCATACTTTCTTAAGATCTCTTTAACCTTAAATTCTTCAACTCTATCTATTATTATCAATTTGGCCTCTGAGATTTTACTGTGCTGCATATAGTATGATTTGAGCAATAAGACATGAAAAACAGAATGTATATCTTTATATTATAATATAAGTTTCAGTTTGTATGCCTGTTTTCCCTACTTGTTAATAATTTTGAAAGAGCCAAGTTGATAATAGTTTAGCTTCAGACTTAAGTACAATATGCTAATATTTTTCAAGCATAATATGATCTAGTTTCTAACTGTAAAATACTTCTTCTTATGACACTAATCATAGTATTTCTTCTGTATTTTCTGAGCCTTCAGAAGAGATTCTTACAAATTGTTCTGTACTTCTCTTATATAATATATATATTTTATTACCTTCTGTACTTCTCCTTCCTCTATATTAGTATCTAATTCAATATTAAGATATAGTTTAGGTTGAAAATCCATCAGCACTTCTGCAGGGGACATCTTGAGAATACTATACATAAAGGTATTGTAAGAGAATTACACTAATAGTAATTATCTGGCCTAATTATTCTGGTAGAAGTTGCAGTAGACATATAGATAGTACTTGAGTGTCTGATTCTACCTCTCAGTTTAGCTATTCATTTAAGGGTGGAACACAGTCATTAACTGTTAGCACACTTTCAGGAGGTAGTAGAGCATTAACTAGTATTTACTGGAGCTGAATATTCCAGTATGATCTGTTACTTAATAGTATGAGTAACTAAAAAATTCAGTGAAGATGTTAAATATCAGGTTTGCAAGCTCTAGTATGCTTATACCTTCATTAACTGATTTATAAACTACATACTTAATTAATTTATTTACAAATATTATGATTGAATCATAGATCTTATCATTCTACTTGAATGATAGAAGTTTGACAATGAAATTCATTATCATCATTTTAAAAGAAGAGGTGGGAATAGGAAGTGGTTCTAATTAACTATATTCCTTATGATAGTATGTCTTAATCTGTTGGCAAATATCATAGGTGTGCATGTATTCTCAAACATTTATTATCATATTATACTAAAAGTATTTCCTCCAGACACACTCAAGAGTGCACTCAACACTAAAATGTCCCCCTTAAGAATCATTATGATTCAATTTTATGATCTTATTTCTTATTACTTGATCTACAGGGATGAAAATATAATTCTTGTAATAAAGTAGATCATCTCAATCAGTCATCTAGTTTAAATACTTAGTTTTATCTATTTTATCTACTTTTATTTTTCTGCACACCTTAGTATGCTCAGCATTCTAAGCTTGCATGTAGCACAGAAATTCTGTAATAGGTTCAGCAAGAGAGGATTTATAGGCTATATCAGATTTCATGACTATATTAACTAATATTTATAGTATTAGGTGAGCTAGCCTTCTTATATCATCAGCAATATGTCTCTCATCTGTGCATGCATTTTAATATGCATAGGAAGTAAGTGCACCAATGCAAATTGCATTTTCCTTATTATTTAATAGTTTTAAATGCACTATCATATTAGTTATTTACTGACTAAGGTCTTTCAGCTGTGTCTGCACATTTATATCCAGTGTTTAAAATATTTCTCAAAGAAACTTTTCTTGAATTATTAGTAATAGTATTCACCTTGGAGCATTCTTTTTATAGTTAGAGTAATAACTAGGCACATCTGCAGGATTCTTCATCTCTGAATGATACTCAATGGTAAAGTTAAATGCAGAGAGTATTTTCATTTATTATATCTAACATCTAACTAATTTCATTGTTGTTATGAAATGTTATAGGTTAATATAATCAGATAAAATTATCATAAGGAAATACACATCATGCAGGTAGTAGCATCATTACTTGAATGTTATAAAAATAGTAAGAAGTTTCTGATTATGCATACTATAATTACACTCTACTAGTAATAAGCCTTATAAATAGTATGTAATTAGGTGCTATTATCTATTATTCAGATCTAACTGTGAGAGGATCATACCCAGTATGAAACCCAATGCATTTAGCTCCATCTAGAGTTTCCAATCTAAATTAAAGTGCATAAGGATTGGAGCCTTTATGAATGTACTTTTCAGCTCTTAGAAAGCTTTCTGTACATCAGCATTGAGAAGAATCATCTTTTAGTTTTAGTCTTTTCATGTTATACTCTTTATGAGTGTAGATAAGAGCTATGCTTTCACTGTAAATCTATCTATAAAATAGTAGTAAAAATTCACAAACTCTAGAAATATCTGAATGTTATGGACACATTTAAGTTCTAATTAGAAGAGAATAGTATCAATTCAGCTCTATTTTATTTCAATGCTATTCATACTGATCACAAAGCCAAGGAAATTAATATAATCCACATGGAATGTGTATTTACTAAGCTTCATATATAATTTATAGGTGTATAGGTGTTTCAGCACTATGCACACATACTTGCAGTGCTCTTTCTCTGAGTTTAAGTAGATAATAATGTCATCCAGATAGATAATACAGCAGATATCTAGAAGATCACTCAGAGCCTTATTAATATAGAATTGGAATATTATTAGTACATTTATGAGTTCAAAGGAGATCACTTGGTATTCAAAATGGTTATAATGTGTTTGAAAAGCTGTTTTCCACTCATTATCTTTATATATATATAGTTAGTGATATGCATTATAGAGATCTAACTATGAGTAAATTTTTATACTGACCAGCCTGTCAATTATTTCACTGATTAAGTGGAGAGAATATCAGTTCTTTATACTGATAATATTAAGCCTACAGTAGTCTATATAAAGGCACATAATTCTATTTTTTTTCAGGATAAAAAATATCAGTACATCTACAGGGCTTTTTGATGGATATATCCATCCTTTTTTCAGACTAGATTTCAGGTATTCACACAGCACCTCTAGTTCTTTAATAGAGAGATTATAGATCAGTTAGTAGGAGGGTTCTTTTCCTGATATCAAATCAATTGGATGATCATATTGTACATGTTCTAGAAGTAGTCCTGCTGCAGCTTCTGAGAAAACATCTTTATATTTATGGTAGACTTCTGATATTACTAACTCTCTATCTAGAACTACACTGAACAGAGCAATCAGTTCATTCCCTTTCAGTTAATATAGGTGAATAATATAAGCTGCACATCCAATTCTAATCACTATATCCACCTATTTCATGGTGATGATCTCAACATTATTAACATGCAGTGTATAGTATGTTCAGTGTGATTTTAACCATCAGATATCAGGATTCACAGCCTTAAGCCAGAGGAATCTTAGGATGATATTATAGCCTTTCATATCTACTACTTCAAAGTAAAAGCTCTGGTTATAAGAGAGTCCCTCATCATTAATTGCACATACATATACCTCATGTTGATTATAGGCTATGACTCAGTATTCATTAATTGTACTAATTTAATATGAATCTTCACTATCTTTTTTAAGATGTACTTTTACTTATTTCTAGCTGATAAAATTTGCTTCTACACTCAAATTAATAAGTACCCAGATAATAACTAACCCTTAGGGGGTTTCTAGTCATATCTTAATTATCATTACTTCTTTACTGTGCCTCTATCCCATCTTATCCACTCTCAGCACTATAGCAGTGCTTAGTACTGAGAGATCTAGTTTTTTAACTCACACTTCTTTATGCACTTTTCAGGATGCAGTTCCCAGTAGTTGTCAGAAACATAATCTGATTTATTATAATAAGAGCACTTAGAGTGAGAGATGAACTTAAGTCACACTAATCAGCCTTTAAGTGTGTGGTTTGAGAATTTTTCTCTTTCAGACTCTATTTTCATCTGGGAATTAAAAGACTTCTTCTTGTATGGTGGATTTGCAGTGATTTCCTACTTAAATAAGAATAATTTTTAGTCCTTATAATGCTACTTCATCTTGCATAGAAATACTAGTATTTCTTTATAATTCTTAGAGTCTTCCTTCATTAGATGTATATGAATCTGGATTTCCTTTTAATAGTAATTCATTAGGTTGAAACTGCACTGTTCCTTCTGGATCTTATAGGGTAGATATTTCTTCAGGTTGAGGAGATACTTGATGAAATCTTAAATAAATTGATTGTTCTATTATCATATGTCTGTATATCTCTTAGTTGATTATCATTAAAGTGCATTTAGATCCATGAGGTGCAGTTGTAACTGCATATAGAGATCTTCCCAGATGAGTAATGAATTCTCCAGATTTACTTTATAATTCTTGTAGAAAGTATCTTATTAGTAGAGAGGTTCTATAATAAGTGTAATGGGCGCGCTCCAATAAGCGGATCATGTGAGCTATACACTAGAATCAAGATTGTAATTGCTGTGGGAAGGCTGAAGACTCTTGTATTGCCTAGCTAGTGAGAGATCTATCTACTGTGTGACCACATGTTCGCGCTAAGCCTGATTGGGAGATCGGAGGCAGCCTACAGCCTACACCCCCCCTCAAGCAGAGCTGTGCGAAACACATAGATCTCACAAAAACACTGCTAATCAGTGGAAAAACCCTAGATACATACAAAGACTTGCTATTTTCCTCCTTTTCTACCAGAAAACCCTAGCAATTTCATGAAACAGTCAAATGCAACTATACCCAGAGGCTTCATCAAACTATTGGCTGCCATTTCAGCCATAGAGACATATTCCAATGATATAACACCATTCTTCAACTGAGATCACAAGTAATGAAAATGCGTATCTATATGCTTGCTACAGGCTGTAATCACAGCAACTTGGGCAAGGTCTATTGCTCCTTTGTTGTCTGCAAGAACCTGTATAGGGGACATAGTTATAAATCTGATCTCTAGCATGAGATTCTGGATCCACATTGCCTTGCAAACTGCCTCACTGAGTGCAATGTATTCAGCTTTGTTTGAACTAAGCAATACACAGGCCTGTTTGGTGGACTGCCATGATATCAGGGTGCCTGTGAGCTTGAATATGTAGCTGGATGTAGATTTTCGATTGCCATTTAAAACACCTGCCCAATTGGAATCCATATATCCAATTGGGAGGTAGGCATTGTTTGGGAAGTCAGGAATCAGGCCATTGAGATGCTCATAAAAGAGGCCTATATCAGGTGTTCCTTTCAAATATCAGATGATGTGTAATAATGCCTTCCATGATTTTGGTGTTGGGTTAGCACTACACTGGCTGAGTAATGAGGCCACACATGTGATATTAGGCTGAGTTTTGACTGTGAGATACTGGATGCAGCCCACACCCTGTTGGTAATGTTGCTTCATAAAACTGCCTTCACCCTCTGGGATGAGGGAATTGTTGAATCTAAGAGACTCCTCCATGGGTGTATGCATGGTGATGATGTCTTCCATATAGAAATCCTCTACCAAACAGTTGATATAGTGTTGGTAGGTCAATTTAATCCCCTCAGGTGTGCAGCTCACTTCCATGCCCAAATATTTCTCCAGTTCATGTAGGTCTTTGATCTCAAGATGCTCATTCAATTCATGCACTAGCCAATCAGCATTCATGGGATCTTTGGATGTTATATTCAAATTGTCAATGTAGATAGTCATGTAGAGGTGAGATTTGGTGGTATGTCACCATAGACCTGGGTCATACAAACTCACAATGAATCCTATCCTTATGAGGAGGGCCATCAGAAAATCATACCAGATTCTCACAGCTAGATCCAACCTGTAGAGACTACCCTCTATGGCACAGATGAGCATTTTTGGAGTGCCTGATTCAAAGCTGAAAGGTTGTCTCATATAAACAATTTTACCCAGATGTTCATGTAGGTAGGCCAGTATGATGTCTACCTGCCAGAGTGTCCACCCATGTTGTGCTGCCATAGCAAATAATAAGTGGTTTGTGGTGTCAGTTATTATGGGCACATAGGTCTCCACCCTACTACCCTTCTTAAGCCAGTTCCTGCAGACCACTCAGCAGGACTTCTGTAGGATGCCATCAGGATCCACATTCAGATCAGTTGGTTGATCTTTTTCAATGAACACCCAGCAGCTGGGGGCCACTGGTTCCCCAGCAGGTATGTTGGACTGGGGGACTAGATGCCATGTGTTCCACCATTCTAGATCAGTTATCTCATGTTGCATCAATCTTCACCAGTATTCTCCCACCCCCCCTGGCCGCAATATGGCATCCTTATATGATTTAGGGAGGGCACCCATATTGGGCGAAGGGGTGTAAACTGCATAGGCACTAGCAGGGTGGAACCACTTGCCATCTTCAGGGGGTTCCTCATCCTCTACTATATCAGTTGTATTGACATCAGGTGCCTCAGGGCTCTGAATGTCAGTTTTTGGGCTGTCAGTATGTTTGGGATCCAGCTTCAGTGGCATGAATTGAATGTCCAATGTATGAAGTATTTTATCAGACTCAGGATCCCAAAGCTGAAAAATCAACATCCCATTAAATCCAATTAGTCTGTACAACCCCACACAGGGGGACAACTTATCTGCAGGCTTCTGTGAGCCATGCAGGTGAGCATAGACCTCAGTTCCAATTTGATGAAAATGTTTCACCTGGGGTGGCAGGTTTGTGAGTGCACACCACAGTATTGTATAGGGACTGGGGGTTATAGAATCTGCTGTCTGCAGCCAGAATACACTATTGTACAGGACCATAGACATAGGGGTGTTGTTAGTTATCACAACAACTGTATCCATGATATCTGCCCAGAATTTCTTGGGTAGATTGCTTGTAAATAGGACTGCTCTCATGTGCTGCATTATTGTTCAAATGCTGCGTTCAGAGACACTGTCTTGATGAGGAGATTGGGGGGTAGTCAGTTCCCATTTGATACTGTATTCAGTCATAATCTTATCCATTTTCACAGACTGAAAAATGCCATCAATATCCATTCATATGAATGCAGGAGATCTGTAACCAAGATTCCTCATGAATTTGAGCCAGAGGGCAAAGAATCCAATAGCTCCATCTTTTGACTTCAAGAAATACACCCACCTCATGTGGGTGGCATCACATGTAATTAACATCCAATATTTGGTCCCTTTATGAGACTCCAGGGGGTGGTCAGATAGATCTTCTAATGTTCTACCCCTCCCTGCAAGATTGATATGGATCTTTTCAATTGGTCATAGAGACTGCAGCATGGGTTTTTGCAAGTAATGGTGAGTCATGCTGGCTTCAATGCATTTTTCACAGAAAAGTCCTGTTTTTGGGCTGTTGATTTTAATGCTGGATTTCAGATCTTTCAACATCATGATAATAGTGCCTGCATGGATGTGGCCAAGGTCCTGATGCCACTCAGTGAGAGTTTTACTTACAGGGTCAGGGCCTGCATCCACAGGTTCAGTTTCATCAAATGTTTTTGGGGGCATGATGGTGGTGGTGGCTGCAAGTGGAAGTCCAATTCTTCAGGCCAAATCTGGCATTCCATAATCATATGATTTTGCCATGAAGTTCACCACTCTACCAACACTATTGAGATCCCATTTATATTCATGTTCAACTATTTCATATAAGCTCTTGCTAGGGGTCCAAACTGCATGAAAAATAATGCTGTTCAGAGACCTGCAAATGAAGTACACAGGGTTGGTGTTGGAGAGGGTGAATCTATACCCTTGATCCTCCAGAGCTGCAAAGGACAGTAAGTTAACTGTTAGTTCAGAAATGTAGTGAACATCCTGTATGACAACATCACCACTCTCAACCTCAAGAACCAAGCATCCTGTCTCTTTAATGTGCCCTTCCCCACCCATAGCAGAGTCAACCATTAGTTTGCCTGTATAGGGTTGAGTCTTTGTAAGAGAAAAATGTTTGCCAGTCATATTTAGGCTAGCTCCTGTATCCAATAACCACAGCTTAAGGGCCATAGTGTTTTGCAGGGTCACTGAGAGTGCATCCCCTTATAGTTCACAGACTATGATGGCATTCACAGACAGTTGATCCACCATTAAATCCTTGTCATCCATAGATTCATCAGTTTTTGTATCACCAGAACCACCTTTACCCTTCCTGTGCCTGCCTTTGCCCTTGCCTCCACCCTGTTTTTCAATCTCCTTAAGCCAATTGGGCTTACATTCAGGGTGCAGGTGCCAGCACTGTTTATCAGTGTGACCAATGTTCTTGCAATGGGAGCAGGTCTGCTTGTTGTCCAAATTATTGGTCAGGGGGTTTGTGGAGTTTGCACTGGGATTCTGTGTTCTCAGGGCTGTAGATTTCTTTTCAGCCCAATTAGACAACTGCTTCATAAGGTCATCTATGTTGATATTGATGATCTTGTCCTGGCCACTGGTGTAGAAATCATCCAAACACAACTTGATGAACACTTTCTGGAAATCCTTGAGGCCTAGGAGGAAAAGGTCATGGTAGATGTCTTCTGAATCATGGGACAACACTCTATGGTGAGCTGTAAGATAGTGAAATTGGTGTTGATAGGGCATGTAGTCAGTGTTCTTAACAAATAGGCCTGCAAGCTCCTTGACAATGTTCATACATTCCTCTGCTAGGAAGATTGCATATTCAGTGTTGATCATATCCCAGACTGTGGTGGCATTATTAGGTTCTAAGTCTCCAATGACTTCACATATGTTCCCATGCAGGCTAGATAGGATATGGCAATATAGCATTTTTGATTTTGCAGACTATTTGGCCCTCTCATATCAGGTTCCTTTGGGGGGGACCACCTCATAGTTGAGTAGAATGTCAGATCCTCCAATCACCTCAGCATCACCTAATATGCCATTCTGCCATGCATTGTAGTTAGAGCTGTCAAACATGACAATCTCCTTTGTAGTAATAGTAGAGTCTATTTCTTTTTGATATTTGCACACCTCAGTATGCAAGATGTCAGCTGCAGAGGTTGGTTGACAGACCAGTTGTTGGTGCACCATCTCCCTCACAGAACTGAGGACCTGTGCCATCAAGTCTCTCAGTGCCCCTTTGGTCATTGTAACTGGCCTGTTGGGGTCCCTCATAGGGTTGTAGGCAGAGGTGAGCATGCCATCATGGACAGTCTCTACCTCTTCATCCTGCATTGCATGTTGCTGTTCATATATATTGTGAGCTTCATGGGTTGTAAAAGATTCTGAGCTATCATCCCCCTCATTGGGATTGATATCAAGGTAGTTGATGGGCTGTTATCCAGTCCATAATGGAGTCATGCTGACAAGAGCCACCCTGTTGGGGGTGGGCCAAGCCATAGCATCTGTTTGGGGGGTAATAGGGAGGTCACCAGGCATGCTATGCATCTTTATGATGCTTAACTGGGCCAATTAATGGTGTAGTCTCTGAAAAATAGGTCAGGGGTAAAGAGGCCAATTTGGGTGAAAATTCCTCTGAAAAAATTTTCTCATGCAATTTGAGGTGTAAGGACGTGCGAATTTCGCAGAATTGAATATCAAATAGTGAAATATAAGAGATATCCAGGTCATATGAACCTTCCAGTTGTTTTTGCAGTGTTTTTGAATGAAAAAATGTATACTGGGCTATAACCTGTGGGAAGGCTGAAGACTCTTGTATTGCCTAGCTAGCAAGAGATCTATCTACTGTGTGACCATGTGTTCGCGCTAAGCCCAATCAGGAGATCGGAGGCGGCCTACGGCCTACAATTGCTAGAGAAAGGAAGGAAAAAGGAAAAGGAATCACAAGATCATGCAATATAAACAGAAGGGAATTACATGAGGTTAGAGCAGATAAACATTCATATGAAGGCCTGGTCAGAGGCATCCAATCAGGCAGTCAGAGATTGGGTGAAGTTCAGGCAAGCTACAGATATAGAGTATAAGGGTGTAGCCCTTCACATTATCTCCCCCTATTCAGATTCAGAGGGTGGGCAGGAGGGCTCAGAAAATCAGACATGGGGCAGTGCAGGCAGAGTCTCATCAGGCAGGTGCAGCTCTTCATAGCAGGCAAGCACAGCAGTGTCTTGCAGGGCAGAGGTCAGTTCCCATGAAGGGGCTTCATATCCAAGCCACTTCACCAGGTACTGAAATCCTCATCTGTGGCAGCAGCAGTTGAGGATGGCTTCAATCTCATATTCTACCTCATTGTCTTCCCCAATAATGCCAGGCAGATGCCAGTCAGTGATCTCTTGTGAGGGGAACAGGTCAGTGGAGGCTTTGCAGAGCAGGTTCATGTGAATTATGTTGTGGATCCTGGGCAGCATGTCAAGGCAGTAGTTATGACTTCCCAGGACTTCAACAACAGTATACTTAACATATTAGTAGTCAAGCATGCAAGATGGGTGATCAGTCATGATGTTTTGAAGGTCTAGCCAGACCTTATCACCTGCCTCATAGTGTTTGGCAGGATTTCAGCAGGCATTCATGCAGTCCTGTTGGTCCTACTGGGCACTGGCCATGGAGGATTCAGCCTACTCACAGGCTTGCTGGAGTTTCAAGACAATGGTGTCCACAATTTGGATCAGACTGCAGGGCAAAGTGGAAGGTTTGGGTGATTTGGTGAGATTGAGGACTTCAAGGTTGTAACCATGCAAGAGGAAAAACAGGCTAACACCAGTGCTGATAGCATTGCAGCCATTGATTGTGAGTTCAGCATGCAGGAGGAGTTCATTCCAGTTGTCCTGGGCATACAAATAGAACTTTCAGAGGTAGTTCTTAGTTGTCTGGATTATATGTTCAGTGCTGCCATTAGTTTCAGGGTGATAGGCAGTCAAGAGGTGCCAGGAGATCTTGAGGAGCTGGCAGATTCAGCTCTAAACAGCTCCAACAAACTGGGTCCCATGATCTGAGACAATTGTACAGGATAGACCATGCTAGCAATAAAATAGACTTTGAAGGAAGGCTTTAGCCACTGCAGGCATGTCCATCTTCACACAGGGTTCAAGGATAACACCTTTGCTGAGGCAGTCAACAATGACAAGGATATTCTTGCAGCTATCACTCATGGGGAGGTCTATTGTGAAATCAATGGCAACATTGCATCAGACACATTTAGGGATCAGGAGAGATTTGAGCAGACCTTGACAGCAGTCCTGCCAGGCAATGACAGATTGGCAGACATTGCAGTTCTGGGTGAACTGTCAGATGCTCTGAGACATGTCAGGCCAGTAGAAATCTTGGGATAAAATTTGGTAGAGTGCTTTGTGGCCTGAGTGGCTAGTCATCAGAGAATCATGAGTTTCTTGCATGATTCAGGTGTGTAACAGTTCTGAATCAGGAACCCACTGCCTCCCCTGGAAGTGTAGTTGGGAGTCAGGGTCTATGGAGCATTCAGTGATGTCAACATGAGCTTGGAGTTCAGGTGGAAAATGGCAAGCTTTATCTTGAATGACCTGGGTCATCATTTGAAGGCATTCATTGGAGGTGGCAGCAGTGTTCCAGAGTCCCTGGAGCAGGGATGAGGCAGTCACAATTAACAGGGTGACAGGCAAGACACATATTACTCCATGTGGTGTTGCTTTAGATTCTTTGAGGATCTGCAGATCTAGCAGTCTCTGTTCACAGTTTGCCCAGTAGGCATCAGAGTCTTTAGAAGGTATATCCTGTTCACATCAGAAGAGGGCATCAGCCATGGAGTTCTCTGTACCAGAACAGTAATAAATCATGAAATAGAAGTAGCTGAGGAATTCAGCCCAGCACATCTGGCATTCAGAGAGTTTACAGGTTGTCATGAAATATTGGAGGTTCTTATGATCTGTGATGATTTCAAAGTCTTTCACACTGTGGAGTTCAGAGTCCCATTCTTCTAGACATCAGACAATGGTGAGGAGTTTCTTGTCATAAATCTCATAGTTGGCTTCAGCAGGGCTGAGCTTCTTGAACATGAATGCACAGGGTTGCAGGATGCCTTCATCATCCCATTGCATGAGAGCACCACCTGTGATGTAATCAGAAGAGTCTGTTTCAACCATCATCAGGCAGTCAGGGTTGAATGCAATGAGCATCAGGGCAGAGACAAACATCTATTTAAGGCACATAAATGCCTTGTCTGCCTCCTTAGACCATAGAAACTGCTGGTCTTTGTGTGTGAGGTCAGTCAGCAGTCAGACAATGTCAGAAAAATCCCAAATGAAGTATCAGTAGAAATTCATAAATCCTAGGAAGCCTCACACATCTTTTACAGTCATAAGAGCCTCCCATTCAAGGATAGCAGCAATCTTCTTGGGGTCCATACAGACTCCCTTCCCTGCCTCTATGATGAAGCTGAGGTAGATCATCTCTTGGACTTCAAAGGCAGATTTGTCAATGTCAATCAGGAGACCATATTTGTAGAGGCAGGTGAGGACTTTTCAGATGTGCTCTTGATGCTGCTTGCAGGATCCATCAGTGAAGATGAGAATGTCATCAAGGTAGGCAGAAGTGAATTCATCTAAATAGTCTCATAAGGCTCAGTTGATGTATTTCTGGAAGGTGCTCAGGGCATTTGTGAGGCCAAAGGGGGTGACTGTCCATTCAAATAAACCATATCTCATGCAAAAGGTAGTTAGCCATTCATTTCCTTCTGCAATTCAGATCTTATAGAACACAGAAATGACATCCAGCTTTGTGAACTACTTGGCTCAGCCAATCTGTTCAAGAGTCTCATTGATTAACAGCAGCAGGTAACAATCTTTTTGGGTGAGACAGTTGAGGCCCCAATAGTCAACACAGAATCAGAGGCCTCCACCTGGCTTCTTCATAAAGAGCACAGGTGCACCCACAGGCAAATTGCTAACTCAAATGAAACCCTTATCCAGAAGGTCATTAAGGGTCTTGCAGAGCACAAGCAGTTCATCATGTGACATGTTGTACAGTGGTCCCCAGGGCAGCTGAGAGTCTTTGCCATCTATCTTCTCAAGCTCAATATGGTGGTTATGCATACTGTGGAACAGTGGGAGCTTCTCAGCAGCCTTATGGTTAAAAACATCAAGGAATTTATGGTAGTGCAGAGAGAGGACTGTTGCAGGATCAGTCTTCAGCTTCTTAGAGAGCCATGAGAGAGCCTTCTCTATGTCAGCCATGCTAGCAGTGAAGATTTCAATGGGAGGTTGGGACTTGAATTTCCAATTGCAGCTTCAGAGGAGGTCATAGGCATTAGCAAAGATTTGGCAAAGGTCAGCAGTCTTGTGAACATCTTTTTCAGAGACACAGATGCCTCCAGGGAATACAACACATCAGTTGTGAGCATCAATGAGAGCTTGATGTTCAGATAGCCATAATAGGCCTAGCATGAAGTCATACAGGAGATTCTCAATCTCATACACATAAGCATTTTCTTGGAGAAATCCACTAATATCAACATCAAGCTTCACCATGTTTCATATGAAGCTGCCTGTGTCACCATTGACACCTTCAATCTTTCAGGGGTTGATCAGGATATACAGGAGGTTATAATAGTTAACCATGCAAGGGTGAATCATTGAATAGTAATAGCAACCACTGTCCACCATAGCATTCATATTAAAAGAACAATTAACTACAGTAGGTACAAGGATCACCAGAACAGTCATTTTCTTCTCAAAGGTCTTCCTATCTAACTCCAGGAGCTTCCACTTGCAATTTCACACAGAAGCTAGTCTTTTCCCAAGTCTGACTTGGTATCTTTGAAGTCTTCCTCCTCTTCAGGCTTAGTTTGTACATTTGCAGACTGTATGGGCAGTTTCAGGGGAACATGGGTTTCACAGCAGTTGGTAGCTCTGTGCCCAGGTTTGTTACAGTTAATGCAGACACCTCAGGTGCAGCAGTCAATGACAGTGGCAGCAGTCATATTCAGGATGCAGAATGCATTTGCATGAGTGGGCCCTGTAGGCATCCAGTCCATAGCATTTAGGTCCTTTAGCAGAGAGGTCTTGAGGAAGGCCTCCCTGGAGGTGGTAGGGGCACCACCACAGATTCAGCCCTGGATGGCCTTGATCTCAGACAGGTTGTTCTCTATGCTGTAGAGCTTCATACAATATTCAAGGTACATAGGGGGTTCAATGGAGGCAACAGTCTGCTGCAGGAGTTCAAACTTGATGGCCTTCTTAAGCAGGGCCTTCTTGACAGTGTCATCCCACAGCTGGCTGCTAGCTTTCAGGATCTTCTGATCAAATCTCAGAAGAAAGGCAGAGAGTGGATCAGTTTTCTGGTAAATACTGTGCAGCCAGGTCAGGGCCTTCTGGGCCACTGAAGGGTTGGAGAAAAGAATGTCAAGCTGGTTGAGGATGACATTGAGGGTCATAGGAATGAGTTTGGCATTGGCCTTCATCTAAGGGTAGAATTGGGTGATGGCAGTGCCAGAGAGTTAGGTATAGATGTACCAGGCCTGGTCAGTGGGAGATCCAATTGCAAGGCTGTCCAAAGTGATTTTGGCCTCCACACTGAGGTGCCAGGCAGGGTATTCAGAGACTTATTCACCCATGAATTTCTTAAGGGTGGTGAGCCTTTCTTTTGGGTGTCTTGGGAAGTCCTCAAAAGAAGCAGTCAGGTGAGTGGGAGTCAGAACAGGAGCTGGAGTCAGTGTGAGCATATGATTTTGTTCAGCAATGAGGTCAATCTTGTTTGCAAGCTGTTGGACAAAGTTTCAGAATTCAGCATCAGGGCCCTGAGAAGGGGTGCTGTCTTCACATGGAGGGTCCATGTTCATGATGGATTCAAAAGATTGTTTGGATTTGGAGAGTTTGGAGGATTCAGGAAGTTCAGAGGATTCAGAAAGTTCAGAGGAAAATCTCATGAGATATCAATACAGACCATCAGGGCTTTGGGGCCTTTCACTGACACATCATCTGGCAGAGCTGAGCTGGGCAAGTTGTATTTTGGATTTCAGAAGAGTTTGCTGTATGCATGGGTCACATTCAGAAGAATCTGCTATACATGCAAATCACATTTGGAGGGTGAATATAACAAGGATCTCTAAGAAGAGATCAAGCTAGTGATTACAAAATGTAACAGGCACACTCCGATAAGCAGATCATGTGAGCTATATACTAGAATCAAGATTGTAATCACTAGAGAAAGGAAGGAAAAAGGAAAAGGAATTGCAAGATCATGCAATATAAATAGAAGGGAATTACACAAGGTCAGAGCAGATAAACATTCATACAAAGGCCCAGTCAGAGGTGTCCAATCAGGCAGTCAGAGATCGGGCGAAGTTCGGGCAAGCTACAGATATAGGGTATAAGGGTGTAGCCCTTCACAATAAGCTTCTATATAGTATTCTGGATGTGGTGTTTTTCAACAGTATAGTAGTCTTCATTGTGTTTGAATTTCATTTCAGTTTGAATGATGAAATCTTCAAGCTCTAACATACTTTTTCCTTGATATTTGAAGGATGTATTAACCTTTAGACAGGTGGTTCAGTAGGATAACTAAGTCATTTCTGTATAAAGTCTTTTCAAGGTTTGATTTTAAGTTATGATCTTCTCCTGCATAATCAGTGTAACTACCTCTTGATCCATTAATTTATCTTGTACTAGCTAGTCCTTTAACACCTTCATCATATACTCTACCTTTTGGATTTTTCATTGCATCTATAACTCTTTGATGCATTCTTCAATTATATATAGCTGTATAGTAGGTGGGTATAGATCTTCATCATCTGACTCTTCATTGCCTACAGTTGATTTGCAGTCAGATTTCTGTAGAGGATCCTACAGAGGTTTAAGTCATAGTTCATTATTACTAATCTCTTGCTGCACAGAGGGGTCAGTATGCACTTAAGGGGTTCCTCTATGATTATTTATAGTCTTTCCACAAGTCATCTTGTTGTTGTTCATCTATTTCTAATGGACCATTCACTTAGGGGTGAGCAAATAGAACTGTAATATCTGGTGTTAAATATAAAGGCTTTTTAATTCAAAAAGGCAGACTATGAGTCATTGAACAGTATGATGGGAATAGACAGGTAAAAATATATGTATATTTCAAATATAGGGGTCATATAGTAATAGGACTGTTTGCTGGTTCTTTTCATAAGAAACCTGCACAGCATATATATCAATAGCTAGCTACTAAGTGTGCACTATGTGTACATTGCCAGGTGCACTGTCAGGCACACTGCTGGGCCTGAGGTCTGAGATCTGAGGTCCAAGGGCACAGTTGATCTATATGTGACAT
Source organism: Onygenales sp. PD_10 (assembly GCA_032988465.1). Taxonomy (NCBI): domain Eukaryota; kingdom Fungi; phylum Ascomycota; class Eurotiomycetes; order Onygenales; species Onygenales sp. PD_10. Next base: position 185,181 of record JANTQH010000057.1, on the reverse strand, counting down.
GCAGTTTCCTTTGCATGTTATATATCCTATTTATATGATACAATTTTTCTGATAGTATTATAAGTAGTTAGTACATTTCCTTCAGCTAGTCATATTCAGAGCTAAGAGAAAATCAAAAGAGATAAAGAGTTATCTTTATATTAATCACTTAGCATACAGTCCACATCTATATTTTCCAACTTAAGGTTTTTCAATATGTTCATTTAGTTCAGTGGAATGATAGAAGGGAGAGCAGTGTGCTTTATATAATATATTTAAAGAAGGTCCTCAGGATGGGCAGAACAGCAGCCTTTGCAGAAATAATAAAAAGTGCTATTAGTAGTATAGATCTAGTTAAAATTTCTGCAGCTATTAATAATAGCTTTAAGTCTAGATGTCAAGGCTGCCTGGTTCAAACCTCAAGTCAGAAGACCAATTTTTCCTCCAAGATTAACAGTATGATAGTAGTATAAAGAAAAAGGAAATAATAATTTCACAAGCTAATTTAAAAGCTTGATAAGCTAGCTATCATTCAGCTCCTTCACATTACTTAGCTGAGCTTTTAGAGTAGGCTTGATATTTTAATAACATGCACATCTATAATAGCTAGCTTCCCAACACTTTTTAACAGCTTTAGTAATATCTGGGTCATCCTTATTAGCACTCTAATTCTCAAGCTCTATTATTTCTTCTGGAGACAGGCTGGCAAAATGAGAGAGGCTGATGTTGGATAGGGAAGTGGCTATTAATAAAACTAATTAACTAGAGATATGTTGTGGGTGAGGAGTAGGCAAATCAGGGCCAGAATTTTAAGAAGTGCCAGGTGAGAAAGTAGAGGAGGATATTAGAACTAACACAGAATAGTAGTAATTATCCTGAGGAGAGTAAGGGAAAGGTAGAGATATTTAGCTAGTCATATAGAAATTACATGGTGAAGTTGAAGGAGGTTGAGGTTGAAGATTTCAAGATGATAGAGATAGAGGAATTAAAGGCTAAGAGTTAATAGGTACAGGAAGAGATAATGAGATACCTGCAGTGAGAATTCCCTTAGAGTCAAAATGAAGTCTAGTAGTATGAATGACTTTTATATTTAATTTAGAACTAATAAAATCTGACTTGAAGGCTAAATCAAGATTAGCAAGTATCAGCTTCTTATAAAGCTTTTTACCTCTTATAAGATTTTAAGATAGCTGAATTCATATCACCTGATTAATCCTCCTTACTGCAGATAAATAGTCATAATTTCTTGTAAGAGTTAATGCACACTGGCATCATTTTTCCTTCTTTAACATGGGTTAGAATTTATTAGTAACAGGTTTTCCTCAGTACTCCATATAAGTTTTATATCCTTCTCCAGAATAATCTTAATGAACCTTAACTGCCTTAGCTACATAATTAATCTCAACAATCTGATGATAGAAGTCAGCCTTAGATATTACTATCTGCCAGACTCTATTCTTCTTTATTCACTTAAAATATGCAGCTACCTCATTCTTTCTATTCTCATGTTTACTCATAATCAGATTGGCAATTTCACACTGAACCTAATAGTATAGATGCAGGTACTTATTAAGGGTATCAATATACTTCTAAATCTTTCTGGTGGTTGCAAATTTATACTCTCCATACTCAATCAAGGCAAGGGAATTAGTAGGCTTCAGGGTTAGAGCATGCAGATTTTAGCAGTTCAACATTTTGCAGAAAGATGATAATAAAATTATAGATATAGTGTTATCATGTGTTATGTAAATTAGTTTAAAGGTAAGGCTGAGATGTCTGTGATGATGGTGAGAAAGAGGCTGAGAGAAATATAAGGTAGAGTATACTCTTATGATTTTTTAAATATAAGATGTAAAAGACAGTCACAGCTAGTAAAATAAGAGAATGAGAAAGACATACTACCATAAAATGAAAAAAATAAAGAAAATTACAAAGAAATGTGAAGATACATCTAGGTCCTGACATACTACTCATACTGGCATTTAAATCACAAAGAGATAACTAATAAAGGAAATAAACTGATGAGTGGATATAGCTAAATAAAGAAAATAAAGAAAATGAATGAAATAAGAAAATAAATGTAATAATTAGATAATAACTATAAAACTTTTATTATAAGAAATTAAAGACTATAAAGTATCCTCTTCCCTACTCATATTTTCTTTCTTTTTATTACTATCTTTCATCAGATCTGTATCATCCAACACCATTAGCATTTAATCATTATGAAGGTAAAATTTCTTTATCTGATTATCTATAGTAGTGTTGCAGAACAGTGTGCTATTCAGCTCTTCAAGGCAGTAAGTATCTTTCTCATGATTTGCCTCTCATATGTGATATAAACTCAATCATCAGAAGTTAAGTTTAATAGAATAAGATGTTTCTATTTTAATATCATGCAGAAGGATAAGATCTCCCATCTAAACTAAATCATACATTAATCACTTAGTTTCATTAAATAGATTCTGATTTTTCTCCTATATGTACTGTAAATGAAAGGCTGCCTCCTTTAAGTTCTCATTCTGTCTCTCTAATTATTAAATTCACATGTATATCAAGTTAGTATAAGAGTAAACTATATACTATAGAAGTATTTACCACATTAGAACTTCAAGCTCAACAGAGAGAATAACATTATAATTATATTACAGATAGAATAGTATCTCACCTATTAATTATCAAATGAAAATACAATTTACTTATAATGCTAAGTAGAAATAATTAACTCAATTCTACCTATCTATAGTAAGCTTTGTCAGCACATCTGAAATAGAGTAGTGGTCACATTCAATCATACTATTTATTTTCACATTGTACAGTAAAATCATTATCTACTTGATATAATACTTGGCAGTGAGAATTCTAGTCTACTTCTGATTTTCCAGTCTATTATCACATATCATTTCCCAGAAACAGCCATATCAGCATATAATATTCTTATAAATAAACTGGGCTATATACTCTACTTTAGTATGAGCAAGGGGCCAGCCTTCAACTCAGCCTATAAGGTCATTTCAAGTAATAATTATACACAATTTTCCCTAGTTCTTTGAAAACTTAACAATATCAATACACCACTTATCCTACAGATAGTTGCAGTGAGTCAGATACAGTAGTTCCTCAAGGTAATTACTTTCCTGAAATTGACACTCACAGTATTTCTTATAATATGCCTTGACCTCAGTAAATAGACTTTCCTACTAATATTACTAAGAGACCTTATAATTGATTGCCTCACAACCTTTATAACTAGACTTATTATGTATTTAAGTAATAATTTCCTTCTGCTCATTCAGATTGTCCACCACACACCTCAGTAGAATCTCTTTATTTAACTAGTAAAATAAATGTTGCTCATGCATTATATAGTTCAATGCATACTTGTATCATTTCAGGAAAACCTTACAAGGAATATTATTAGGCTGCTTCAAGGTTGTGAGATACTTGGCAATCAATTTACTGCAGTTAGAATAGAATGATAAAAGAATGTGAGATTTTTCACTATTAGTATCATTAGGAATATTAAAGTTAGAGATAATAATAGAAGTCATACTAATATAATTAAACTCTACCTTAATAAATTTATTATTATTTTAATCCTCAGATATCTCATTATTAGCAGGTAGTCATCAAGAAAGACCATCAGCAGCACTATAAATCCATTTAGAAATATAATAAACATCAAAATTAAATATTTAAATTCAGGTAAGCTAGTTAGTTATCAGAGCATCAGAAAGATCAGTGGCCATTTAGTTGAGCTGTGTAATTAAAATTTTTATATTAATTTTAAGAATGAAATGAATATTGTATAGATAATATTAGCATTTCTTTAACATTTTAAAAATAGCTTAGTATTCTTACTTTCCTGCATTATACTTCACTTCCACTGAGCTCTAAATCTCACTCTCATATTAATAGGAATAAAGTTTTCTATTCTTAATATCTTACTAGCTTAGCATTCCTCTCCAGCCATACTTGCTGATATTAGTTGTAACTATAATATCCTCAGTGCCTTCAGAATAATCAATGCAGTGCAAAGCAGGAGACTAATATAATACTTGACTGCTTAGATTTTCAGATGAAAAAGGTGTTTTTCTTGAACAGCAAATAGATTAGATTGAAAATGAGAGTAAAGTTTAGAATTTAGATGTAATAGTATATATAAACACTAATGAAGGCACAAGCTCTAGAGATCTCAGTTGATTTAGATCATTCAATGATTTTGATAATTTTAGTGGCCTCAGAGTAGCAGCTGTCAGCATTAACAATATATTCAATGAGAATTATGCTAGAGCAGCTAAACTCAGATTTTATAATCTAGATGCATGTATTTGAGAGCTCAATGCTGATTAGGGTCTGATCTAGATTTTAAAAATGCTTTAAAATAAATTAGTAAATTTCTAGCATAATCTCTTTATTATTATATTAAGATTATGGACCTTTCATACTGACATTATCCATAAAATTATCTATCTGATAGGGAATATTCAAACAAAGAATGCAAGCTATAATTTAGCAGAAAGTAACTATAGAATTCATGGCACCTTACAGTAATGTTGTCTGGCAGAGAAGGCTAATTAGGGTTTGAAAGGTAGTCATATTATAGCTATTCTCATACAAAGTGATCTAATTATATCTAGAAAAGAAATTCATCATGCTGATGATAACTTGCCCAGTAAAATCTTCTATAAAAGTATTAATACTGAGTAGAATGTATGTATCTCAAATTGTAATAGTATTTATATTCATATAGATATTAATGATTTAATATTTCTCAGACTCCTTCTTTTTAATAAGAAACCACTTATTCTAATATAAATTATAATAGTATTTGAAGACATCAGAATCAGCTTACTCATAAAGCATCTCTATAACAGTCAGTAGTAATTTTTAAGAAATAGAAAATCTAGAGGCTTATCATATCTTATACTTAATAGCATGAATTTTAATTAGCAGAGAAACCTCTTCAGCTAGTTTTTCATAATCACTAAAGTTTCATACTAATACTTTCTTCTATCTGAGTAAGATCTCAGTCAGTAGCTTACATTCCTACAGTGTCAAAATTGATCCAATTCAAAGCTTTTTTATTCTATCAGGTGTGAGGCAAGAGCTGCACAGGCAATCTGAGAAATAGAGCATAATTAGGTAGTTATAAGGTGAAGATAGATTCTTTGCAGGTTTAATGTTATTCTAATATCATTTCTAATAGATCTTCTTCCATCAATTTATTCTATTAGGAGTTCCTTCATCTATTATTAGTGTGTTGAGGGGCTGAATCTTATCCATTTTTTACTTGTATAATATGATAATAATTAGATGATGAGATCAAGGGGAGGACTCAGCAGAATCATAGAGAGAAAGATTATGCAGTTAGATGCTATAAACTCAATGAATTTTAGAGATAGAGTGCTGCAGGAAAGAAAATATAGCATGTGAAAATAACTGAAAGCACTGTCATAAAATAGCAGGAATGTATGATAGAGATTTCTGAGGTAATTAAGTAATAGCCTCTAATTAGCTGGAGAAATTTATTAGCTCTGAGTCAGAAAATCATGATTAGCTGAATTTCCTTTCATTACTCTTATATAGTAGAATTTCTACCCTATTATCTGCTACACTAACATAGCTGACTCTAACTTCATCTCTTTATTCATTACTATCATTATAAAGATCAGTTGGACTTAGCACTTCTAGTTTAAAGATTGATGCTTGCCATGAAGATCATCTAGCTACCTATTACTATAATCTTCTGAAGAATAGCTGAGAAAGGAGACTTGATTGATTTTATTATTTAGATTAAAAATGGTGATAGTGATACTACCCATATTATCTATTTATTACACTAATCAAGTCATATTTTCATAAAGATGGTCTAGAATGCACTTATAGGAACTACACTCTAAAATGAAGAAGATTTAAAATACAGCTATAAATTCAATATGAATTAAAATATTCTTATAAATTTCAATGATATCACTGTGTTAATTATTAGTACTAAGAATTAGCTTAAGAGCATCTTTCTAAATGATTAAGTCAAGGCTTAAGATAGTACTTTTTACTATGCAGTTGATTTCTGCCCTATTATTAAATATAACTTCAGTTTGCTTCTTTTTGATACCCATAGAAAACTTAATATAGTCAATGGATATCAGATTCCATTAAGAATTATATTTCAAAACATGGTAGGAGGGCTGAATGAAGGAGACTCTAGTAGATTCTTTCTTAATCATATATTACTAAACTTCAGCTGAAAGATTCTAAAAGAATATTTACTATAGCTAAGTAAAGTAGGTTATAATATTCTTAAGCTGAATTCCTGTGATCTCTTGATACATGATTTTCTTAAAGACAGTCTGAGTTATAATAACACAGTTTTCCTTGTTCTTCATTTTAATAGAGAGTTTGAGTCCTTTAGGTTTTCTGGAACAGTAGAGAATAGTTTTCTTCTGGATTGTAAGCACTTCAGCTATCTCAGTATCAGGCATAATCTCATTAATTAGCTGAGTTAGCATTTCTTCCTGTAGCTGGCCATCATGAAGGGTTTATAAATCATTAGGATTAAATGAAGGTAAGATAATGTTCTTAGTAAATAAAATTAATTTTTAGGAGCCATCTGAATAGTAGCTGGCCCTTTAAGAGTAAGTAGAAGATAGGGCTTTCTCCTTTTCAATTTAGCTAGAGAGTATAGATTAATTCTTATCAGCAGCTAACCTCTTACTCTTATTATTTCTAGTAGTAGTCTGAGCAACTATCATACTAGTAACCTCTTTTATCTCACTATCTGAGTTATCTTCTTCTATGCTACTTTTAAATCCAACATCACATATGCTAATAAAATTAACTACTAGTAATAAGCTACTATTAGAGGAAATAAGGATGCTACTATCATTGCAGAGTTTCATTACTATTAAAATAATGAGAGGTATAAATCTCTACTCAAAAGCATACTTAATAATGATAATATACAGTTCATATTAATTCACATTAATCTTCAGGCCACATTGCATTATATATTCATCAAAGTATTTACCCATTCTATTTCAATGGATCTTTCCCTAGTTAATTAATTTATTAATTTAGAGGCATTGTGGGAGCATGTGAGTTGAGTCATCATAATCTCAGCAGGCATGAGAAGGGTAATCATATTGTGATATACTACTAGATTAAGGTTAATATGAGCTGCCAGGGCCACACTGCATCCTATAATAGGAAACATTTATAAGATCTCAAGTAGAATTAATAGATCCCTAGTTGGTGAGAACATATAGCATTACAACTAGCTGTTATATATTTTCCTACTACTGAAATTCTATAATAGCTAGTAATAGCACATCCATCTAATTAATAAGAGATTTAAGTAAGCTATCATTCAAATTTCTTAAAGCTAGATTAGAAGAAGCAGGTGATGTAGAGGAAGCTATATGAGATCTTAGCACAGTTAGAGTAGATAAATTGAAAATAGACTGAGTAAGAGGCAGCTGAGTAAACAGCATTATATAAGAATCTAAATTAGATGTGATCATTCAAGTCATCTTTTCTTTAACTTTCTGAGATTCAGCTGCAGCTTCACAAACCTTCAAAATCTTCCACTCAGATGGGTTATTTTAATTAAACCTAGCTTTATAAAAAGCCTTCTCATAAACCTCATCAGGTAGGCCTCATAAGAACAACTAGCAAGCAAGAGATTCCTAAATCCTGGATTTCATTTCAGCTAATTAGTAGCTCAGTAATGATATAGAATTAGCAGTAGAAAGTGAGAATATCTCAGCTAAAAGATCATTTGAAACTAGATAGAGCATTCAGATAAATCTAATTATACATCTACTAATAAGTATTATTCTATCAGAACTCTAACATCAATTTAGTCTTAATTTTAGTCTAGGTTTGTAGATCCTTCATCAGTCAATTCATATAGCCTTGTAGTTCTATAAAGTAATAGTTGTATAACATTATTAAGGTTTTATTCTTAGAAATATGATGCAGCTTCAGTATAGTATCAAACTGATTGATAAACTAAGTAACATCTTTCCTATTAAAAGAGAAGACTTCAAGGGATCTAGAAATCAATATGAACATGACAAGCTACTAATAAATTATTTTACTTTCAGAAGGCAAGGCATTACTAGGTATAGGCAGGCCTGATGAGGAATTAATAGAGCTGAATATCTTCTTACTATTAATCTTAATTTTTAGTGGTAGAGCTGATGCTTTTCCTGACTGAGTTTAATAATATATAATGAAATTCAACTGCATGTGCTTAGAAGGCATATATTGATAGAGAAATGAATAGATAAGTAGCTCTCATTCATAAATGAGAAATAGATTAATAATAATGATAATATTTATGTCTTTTTATAAGTAAAGATTTAGAAACTTAAGGAAGAGAAAGAACTGTAAGATCTACTGCAGATTTTTCTTCTCATTAGAGTCTGTATTTGTTGAGAAATGGCTTGATGAATTTAATAGTTTAATGAGTTCATTCTTTGAAGTTTTCTTCTGGTAATATTATTATTAGTGTAGCCACAAAACTGCAGGCTCACTTCAATCAAATGAGCCTATCACAAGTTGAAATAAGAGAATTGCATTGAGTAATATACTTAACAAAAGAAAAGGAAAAAGGGGAAAGAAACTTAGCATAGTTATTTATATTAATACTATTATTTATTCATCCATTCATGATTTCCAATCATACACATTAATAAAGTAGAGATAGAGTATGCATATCAAGCAGCACTGAACAGGGCAGCAGCAAACATAAGAAAAGAATTAATATTAATATCAAAATGGAGGAATGTATTGACAATCTATAGTATAAAATAATATAATAATAGAATGATAAGGCAACACACAAAAGAAATAAAAAATCTATCTTAAAGAAGCATATATATGTATGAGAAATTCACAGATGAATAGATGAGGTCTTACTACAAAAGAAAAATATCTATCTTCATGGCTGCACTTAGTAGTGAAAAGCCTTGACAAAAAATTGATCTGATCTGATAGTGAATCCCCACCACACTATTTTAATTATATTATTTTAAATAATAATTAATATCTACATCTCTAATTAATATATTATTTATATAGTTCTAAATATTTCTATTCTTATAACTTCTTTCATTTTTATTAGTAAGACATTCTTAAATTACTTATATAAATTTAGTACTAGTTTTATTACCTTCTTCAGTACATTCTTCCTCTTTGCATACATGACTGGGTCTTTACTTTTATTATAAAGAATATTACTTAGTTATCTTAGTAGTATACTACAGTTCTGTAATTACTATACCTTATTAGAGTTTTTATTTTATAGTTATTTATTATCATAGCTGATGCTTTTCTCCATTACAATCATATAATAAGTACAATTAGAATAAGCTTATACTCTAAGTGTGTAGCTCTTATAGAAAAAAGTATAAAGATGATAAAAAAAATTCTTAGATAGTTTTTTTACTTTAATTTAAGAGGCTTCATTCAAGATAATTTAATAAAGCTATATCTGAAATAGATAGGTAAAAATGTATGTATATTTTAAATGTAAGAATTATATAGTAATAAAATTATTTACTAATTCTTTTTATAAGAAACTTATATAATATATATATTAATAGCTAGCTACTAAGTGTACATTATATATATATTACTAGATACACTGCTAGGTATACTGCTGAGCCTGAGATCTGAGATCTAAAATCTAAAAATATAGTTAATTTATATATAATATATAATCTTCTTTATATATTATAAGAGCTTTGTAGTTATATTATAAGATTGTAATGTCCAGCATTGAATATAAAGGCTCTTTGATTTGAAAAGGCAGACTATGAGTCATTGAACAGTGTGATGAGAATAGACAGGTAAAAATGTATGTATATTTTAAATGTAAGAGTCATATAGTAATAGGACTATTTGCTGGTTCTTTTCATAAGAAACCTATACAGCATATATATCAATAACTAGCTACTAAGTGCACACTACATGCACATTGCCAGGCACACTGTCAGGTGCACTGCTGGGCCCAAGGTCTGAGATCTGAGGTCTGAGGGTGCAGTTAATCTATGTGTGACATGCAGTCTCCTTTATATATTATAACTACCCCCTCCTTTAGGAGCTGGCCTCCAGCAGATTCATGGATTTTCCATATTATAGCCAAAGAATTAGGCCAATACATGATGCACATTATAGAAGGTTTGGGCTATTATGTATTATAGAAGATTTAGACTATTATACTTAATAGAAGGTTTAGACTGTTATAGTCAGATAGTTCCATATTCTATAGGTTAATCATATTATAGGAATCAGTGATTTCATTGCTAGATGATTCAGTATGTAGTACAGTTAATGTTTGTTTTCTATAATTAGATATCTAGGTGATGGTAAGTAGGTGATTTAATGTGCAACTATAAATATATATATCCTCTACTTTATTATGTTCTTTTATTTCCTTCATTAAATATTAGCATTGTGATTTAATCTATCATCCTACTTGTTATTTACTCTAGTATAGTATTCTCTTGTCTGAGTGTTTATAATGTCTTCCACTGATTTATAAATGCTTTGCACACTAGTTATACTCTATTTTTAAATTATCTGGCCTGAATGTGTGTCTGCATAGTTAGATGATTATTTTGCTTTTTGCATGTTGCAGCTATATGATATTATCTGAGTATAATATACTACTTTTCTTTACTTCTTTCATGTTGTTGAGGTACCATGTCATAGAAATTACTAATAGATGTACTTTGATAGTCTGAAACAAAAAAATATCAATTTGAAATAGCCCTCTAAACTCCTATATCATCACATGTGTATAGAGAGTATGTACTATTAAACTCTCTCTCCTCTTCTAATCTCCTTATGAGGCTAGCTACCCTCCTGCATGGTACTTTCTCACCTCAGGGTCCTCAAACTTTGTTGTGCTTCTCCTTAGTTATACTCTCCTACTGTAGAGATTTCTCTTTTATCTTCTTTTGTAGCCTCTTTTCTACACATACCTCTATGCTATTTTCTGCTGCTACTGTTCCTTCCTGCATACTCAGCTATCTATCTGTCTCTATGCTTCCTATCATTCTGATTTATCCTACTCCTGCCCCTACTGTCCTAATGCCTACTATCTGGTTGGCTGGAGATTTTGCATAGCTCATCACATAAACCCTGAAGAATGATGGTGATAATGAGGATGAGGACAAAAATAAGAAGAATAAGAATGAGAATAATGATGATAATGATGATAAAAAGAAGGCTGAAGAGAAGAATAAGTACTGAGAGAAATCTACTAAAAGTTTGTACTTACTAAAATAGTGTAGAAAGTATATCTACTGTTTAATTACTAAGGCTAATATGAAGATGTTTTATTACCCTTCTGAGGATCTGCATGTAACTTGCTGTTTTTAATGTGTACAGTATTATTATTACTATAAGATGATGAGTTTTCCTGTAGTTAATTTGAAAAGAAAAAATCAATTACTAACTGTACTGTAGGTTCCTATTAATATGTATGCAGATGCCACAGAGTTAATCAATGTAGCTAAGTAATTAAATTGCTTTGAAAATCTATTAGATAAATCTGAGTATGCTAGTGCAATGCAGCTGCTCCCTAAGATTTAGTAGTAATAGAGCTAAGTAGCTATTTGATATAAGAAAGTGTTAGAGAAGATGAAGGGGTTATTTGATATTATTCTGATTCTTTATGTAAGTATAATTATTCTATCTTGATGTGCTTGATTGATTCTGACTTTAATGAAAATAGCCTGCCTCTCTGGGTTAGATGTAATATACACTCTGATTTTTCTCTAATATTTTTTGATTTATTTTTTTGTCTACTGTGCCCCTTAGAGCTTTTAATATTAGTATGAAATAATGAGATTTGATTTTTAAGAACTTATCCTTTCTCTTCTCTTCTTTCTATATATAGGCTAGTTATTACTTGAGTTGATGGTACTTCAGCTTTATTACCTTATAACTAAACTGTATATTAAACTTATTAACTAGGTTCTATGCATTCTCAAGGTTTTCTGTGTTCTCCCAGGAATTCTCTACCTTTATTGTATTTTTCTAGTACATAAGGTATTACTAGCTGTTGAAATAGTTGTGCTTTCCTAGAATCTCTTCAACCTTAAACTTCTTGACTCCATCTATTATCATTGATTTGGCCTCTAGGATTTCATTGTGTCATGTATGGTATGATTTGAGCAATAAGACATGAAAAATGAGGTATATATCTTTATATTGTGATGTAAGTTTCAGTTTGTATGTCTGTTTTCCCCACTTATTAATGATTTTGAAAGGACTGAGTTGATGATGGTTTAGCTTTGAACTTAAATATAATATATTGATGTTTTTTGAGTGTAGTATGATTCAGTCCCCAACTATAAAATACTTCTTCTTATAATACTAATCATAGTATTTCTTCTGTGTTTTCTGAGCCTTCAGAAGAAATTCTTATAAATTATTCTATACTTTTCTCATATAGTGTACATGTTTTGTTGCCTTCTGTGCTTCTCCCCCCCCCATGTTGGTATCTAATTTGATGTTAAGATGTAATTCAGGTTGAAAACCTATTAGTACTTTTACAGGAAATGTCTTGAGAATACTATATGTAGAGGTGTTGTAAAAGAATTGTGCTAGTAACAACTATCTAGCCTAGTTATCCTAATAGAAGTTACAGTAGATGTATAGATAGTACTCAAGCATCTAATTCTGCCTCTTAATTTAGCTATCTATTTGAGGGTGAAATGCAGTTATTAACTGTTGATATGCTTTCAGGAGGTAGTAGAGTATTAATTAGTATTTACTGGAGCTAAATATTCTAGTGTGATTTATTATCCAATGATGTGGATAACTGAAAAATCTGGTGAAGATGTTAAATATTAGGTTCACAAGCTCTGATGTGCTTATATCTTTATTGACTGATTTATAAACTATATATTTGATTAATTTATCCACAAACATTATGATTAAATCATAGACCTTGCTGTTCCACTTGAATGGTAGGAATTTAATGATAAAATTCATTATCATTATTTTAAAAGGAGAGATGGGAATAGGAAGTGGTTCTAATTAGCTATATTCCTTGTGATGGTGTGTTTTAACCTGTTGGTAAATATTATAGGTATGCATATATTTCTAAATGTCTGTTATCATATCATATTAAAAGTATTTTCTCTAAATGCACTTAAGAGTGTGCTTAATACTAAAATATCCCCCTTGAGGATCATCATGATTTAATTTTATGATCTTATCCCTTATTACTTGATTTGTAGAGATAGAAATATAACCCTTATAATGAAGTAGACCATTTTAATTAATTATCTAATTTGAGTGCTCAATCTTATTCATTTTGCCTGCTTCTATCCTTCTGTGCATCTTAGTATGCTCAGTGTTCTGAGCTTGCATGTAGCACAGGAATTCTGTAATGAGTTCAGTGAGAAAGAATTTATAGGCTATATTAGATTCCATGATTATATTAATTAATATCTGTAGTATCAGGTGAGCTAGTCTTTCTGTATTGCTGGCAATATATCTCTCATCTATACATATATTTTGATATGCATAGAAAGTAAGTGCATCAATGTAAATTGCATTTTCCTTATCATTTAGTAGTTTTAAATGTACTATTATATTAATTATTTACTGACTGAGGTCTTCCAGCTGTGTCTATACATCTATATCTGATATTTAAAACATTCCTTGAAGAAGCTTTTCTTAAATTATTAATAATAGTATTTACCTTGAAGTATTCTCTTCATAGTCAGAGTGATGACTAGGTGTATCTGTGGGATTCTTTATCCCTAAATAGTACTCAATGATAAAATTGAATGTGGAGAGTGTTTCCATCTATTATATCTGATGTCTGACTAATTTTATTATTATTATGAAATATTATAGATTAGCATGGTCAGATAAAACTATTATAAGAAAATGTGCATCATGTAGATAGTAGTATTATTACTTGAATGCTATGAGAATAGTGAGGAGTTCCTAGTTATATATATTATAGTTGTACTCTACCAGTGATAAGCCTTATAAATAGTATGCAACTAGGTACTATTATTCATCATTTAGATCTAATTGTAAGAGAATTGCATTCAGTGTAAAACCTGATGTATCTAGCTCCACCTGAAGTTTTCAATCCAGATTGAAGTACATGAGGATTAGGGCCTTTATAAATATACTTTTTAGCTCTTAGAAAGCTTTCTATGCATCAGCATTGAGAAGGATTGTCTTTTGATTCTGGCCTTTTTATATTGTGCTCTTTGTGAGTGTAAATAAGGGCTGTGCTTTTACTATAAATCTATCTATAAAATGGTAATAAAAATTTATAAACTCTAAGAATATCTAGATGTCATAAATACACTTAGATTCTAGCCAGAAGAGGATAGTATTGATCTGGCTCTATTCCATCTTAATGCTATTTATACTGATTATAAAGTTAAGGAAATTAATGTGATTCATGTGGAATGTATATTTACTAAGCTTTACATATAATTTATAGGTGTGCAGGTGTTTCAGTATCATATGCACATACTTATAGTACTTTTCCTCTGAGTTTGAGTAGATGATAATGTTATTCAGGTAGATAATGTAGCAGATATCTAGAAGATTGCTCAGAGCCTTATTAATATAAGATTAAAATGTTGCTGGTGTATTTGTAAGTCCAAAGAAGACTATTTAATATTTAAAATAGCTATAGTATGTTTAGAAAGTTATTTTCCACTTGTTATCTTTATGTATGTGTAGTTGGTGATATGCATTATGAAGATCTAACTATAAGTAAATCTTTATACTGACTAGCCTATTAATTATTTTACTAATTAAGAGGAGAGGATATTAGTTCTTTATGCTAATAGTATTAAGCCTGTGATAATCTACATAAAGGTATATGATTCCATCTTTTTTTGGGATAAAAAATATTAGTGTGCTTACAGGGCTTTTTAATGGGTGTATTCATCCTTTTTTCAGACTAGATTCTAGGTATTTATACAACACCTTTAGTTTTTTAATGAAGAGATTATAGATTGATTAGTAGAAGAATTCTTTTCTAAATATTAAATTAATTGGATGATTATATTGTGCATGTTCTAAAAGTAATCCTGCTACAACTTCTAAGAAAATGTCTTTATATTTATAGTAGACTTCTAGTATTACTAGCTTCTCATCTAGAATTATGCTAAACAGAGCAATTAATTTGTTTCCTTCCAGTTGATATAAATAGATAATATAAGCTATACATTCAATTCTGACCACTATATTCACCTATTTCATGGTGATGATCTCAATGTTGTTGACATATAATATATGATATATTCAGTGTGATTTTAACTATTAGATGTTGGAATTCACAGTCTTGAGCCAGAAGAATTCTAGAATGACATTATAGTCTTTCATATTTACTACTTCAAAGTAAAAGCTCTGATCATGAGAGAGTCCCTTATTATTAATTATATGTATGTACACCTCATGTCAGTTATAAGCTATAATCTGATGTCTGTTAATTACACTGATTCAGTGTGAATCTTCACTATCTTTTCCAAGATGTGTTTTTACTCATTTCTAGCTGATAAAATTTACTTCTACACCTAAGTTAATAAGTGCCCAGATAATAACTAACCCTTAGAGAGTTTCTAGCTATATTTTGATTACTATCACTTCTTTACTGTACTTTTATCCTGTTTTATCCACTTCCAGCATTATAGTAGCACTCAGCACTAGAGGATCTAGTTTTTTGACTTGCACTTCTTCATATACTTTTCAGAATGAAGTTCCCAGTAGTCATCAGGAATATAACCTAATTTATCACAGTGAGAGTACTTAGAGTAAGAGGTGAACTTGGGTTATAAGAATCAGCCTTTAAGTGTGTGGTTCAGGGATTTTTTCCTTTTAGACTCTATTTTTATCTAGGAATCAAAAGACTTCTTCTTATATGATAGATTTGCAGTGATTTTCTACTTGAATAAGAATAATTTTTAGTCCTTATAATACTACTTCATTTTGCATAGAAATGCTAGTATCTCTTTATAATTCTTAGAATCTTTCTTTATTAGGTGCACATAAATCTAGATTTCCTCTTAATAGTAGTTTATTAGGTTAGAACTGTGCTGTTTCTTCTGAATCTTATAGGGCAGATATTTCTTCAGATTAAGAAGATACTTAATGAAATCTTAGATGAATTGATTGTTCTATTATCATGTATTCATGTATCTCTTAATTGATTACTATTAGAGTACATTTGAATCTATAAGATGTAATTATAACTATACATAGAGGTTTTCTCAGATAAATAGTAGATTCTCTAGATTTACTTCATAATTCTTATAGAAAGTATCTTATTGATAGAGAGGTTTCATAATGAGCTTCTATATAACATTCTAAATGTAGTGTTTTTTAATAGTATAGTAATCTTTATTACATTTAAATTTCATTTTAATTTGGATGATGAAATCTTCAAGCTCTAACATACTTTTTCCTTGATATTTAGAGGATATATTAACCTTTAGATGAGTAATTTAATAGGGTAACTAGGTCATTTCTGTATGAGGTCTTTTCAGAGTTTAATTTTAAGCTGTGATCTTCTTCTATACAATCAGTACAGCTACCTCTTAATTTATTGATTCATTTTGTACTAGCTGATCCTTCAATGCCTTCATTATGTACTCTGCCTTTTGGATTTTCCATTGCATCTATAGCTCTTTAATGTATTCTTCAATTATATGTAGCTGCATAGTAGGCAGGTATAGATCTTTATTATCTGACCCTTCATTATTTGTAGTTAATTCATAGTTGGATTCCTGCAGAGGATCCTGTGAAGATTTGAGTTATAATTTATTATTACTAGTCTCTTATTATGCAGAGAGGTTAGTACACACTTGAGGAGTTTCTCTATAATTATTTACAGTTTTTTCATAAGTCATCTTATTATTGTTTGTCTATTTCTGATGGACCATTCACTCAGGGGTGAGCAAATAGAACTGTAATGTCTGGTGTTGAATATAAAGACTCTTTAATTTGAAAAGATAGACTATGAGTTGTTGAACAGTGTGACAGGAATAAACAGATAAAAATGTATGTATATTTCAAATGTAGGGGTTATATAGTAATAGGACTATTTGCTGATTCTTTTCATAAGAAACCTGCATAGCATATATATTAATAGCTAGCTACTAAATGTACACTATGTATACATTGCCAGGCACACTATTAGATACATTGCTGAGCCTGAGGTTCAAAATCTGAGATCTAAGAGTGTAGTTGATCTACATGTAACACACAGTCTTCTTTACACATTATAAAGATGATAATCTTTTATAAGGTCTAACTTAGCATTATTTTAACTATATTACTTTAAGTGGCAACTAATACTTATATTTTCAGCTAATATATTATTTATATAGTTTTAGATGTTTTTACTCTTATAGCTCTCTTTATCTTTATTAGTAAAATATTCTTAAATTATCTATATAAATTTAATATTAGCTTTGCTGCCTTCTTCAGTACATTTTTCCTCTTTATATATATAACTAAGTCTTTACTCTTATTATAAAGAATGTCACTTAGTTGTCTTAGTAGTATACTATAATTTTATAGTTAGTATATTTTATTAGAGTTTTCATTTTATAATTATTTATTATTATAGTTAATACTTTCCTTCATCATAATCATATAATAGATGTAATTAGAATGAGCTGATGCTCTGAGTATGTAGCTTTTATAAAAAAAAGTATAATAATAATAAAAAAATTCTAAAAAGCTCTTTAGTTAGTTTAATTATTATTTAAACTATTATAATAATAAGGAGCCTCAGAATGTCATTCTAGAAGAGGATTAATAATGATATTATAGAATAATAAATTTAATTCTTAATTAAAAGCTTCATTCTGATAGAAAGGAAAAGCTAGACTACTTATATAAGATAAATAAATAAATGGCTCTGCTAGACTAAGTTGGGAAGCTATGGTGGTGTATGGCAGGCCCTGATAAAGCAGCAAGAACAATGGAACGCCAGCTCTCTGGTCCTGTTAGATCACATGATGTGCTAGCCAGATTGAACAAGGATCAGCCTATGTGGGCGGCCAACATCTTTGACATCATTTACATCTTCTCAGCACCACTATCTTTCTCTGTCATACTCCCTCTATAATTTGCAGGGTGCTCGCCTCTCCATGCCCCTCTGCCTCTGAACGTGTTTAAATAATGGTATTACAGCTTTCCTCCTCTCATTTATGCCTGCATACCGCTCGCCCGATTTGTGACATGTACTGACATGCTCACCTAGGGCAAACGCAAGAAGTCCAGTCGCAAGCCGCAAGGTCCGAAGAAAGTAAGTAGGAATCATCTCTATTGCTCGAGCAATTGGACTAATTGCCCACTCGATTACAGAAAGAACCCCTCCCTACCACATTCTCCTGTCTATTCTGCAACCATGAGAACTGTGTCATTGTGAAGCTGGATAAGAAACTCGGGCTTGGGAACCTGTCCTGTAAAATCTGTGGCCAACGGTTCCAGACTGGCATCAACTGTGAGCCTTCCTCAAACTGTACCCTATCTATTTCATCTGCTGACGAATCTGCTCCCTTAGATCTATCCGCCGCCGTCGATGTCTATTCCGATTGGATCGATGCTTGTGATGCCGTCGCTAAAGATACAGCCGGCAACGACTTGGATACTACGGCGCGTGGAATAAACGAAGGATCCCCTGGGCCGGCCAGGCATGCAGCCGAAAGAAGTGAACCGGACCAGGCCGAAACTGGCCTTGACGACTATTGAGATGAACCGACGAATGCGAACATGAAATTAAGTCGTTTCCTTCTCGTTTTGCCAAAAGGAGTCATACCATGTTATAGTCGTTTCCACTGTTTGGCCGAGGCTTGCCTTGCTTCCCGGGAATGGCATTTTTACAAAAAGGGGGAGAAAACTGGTTTGATCAATCCGCGCTTTATATTCGACACGGTACCTGGGCTTTTTGCGCCGGTTAGCATGAGTGCTCATAAGGAGCGTTGTCTCCTGGCGTCCCGCCACGCTATCTGTGAACAATAGTTCCCTTTAATCCTATTATTTCCTGATCCAAATCAAACTTATTTGGAACAGGCGCAAAGGATGTACCCCCAGATACGTGGCTCGGCCGATACATATCAAGTTTAGATATACACCCGCCCTCCTTACATCGTGCGGTGGGTGAGTCCCGTTGGGATTTCACAGCTACAAAGTGTAATATCGGTCGCCAAAGTCGCCAAGGCCAGGAATAATATACCTTTTTTTCACATTAGATAAAAGACCCGAACAATGGGAGCAAGCATCTTTACTCACTTCTTTTCATCAAGTCCCTGGTCGATAAACGCGGTCACAACTCGCAGCTTAGGATACCTCTGCGCGAAATCCGCCACGCCTGAGGGGCTTGCAATGAGGTTTAGAAAGAGGATTCGATCTTCAGGTACGCCCCTTGATTTCAACACGTCGACCGCCATCGTTGCGGAGCCGCCTACACGATGGTTAGCAAGTATTCGTGTTAGAGGCAGGGCGGTAGCTTCACCAGTTGCAAACATTGGGTCAAGAAGTAGGACCCATCTGCTGGCGATGTCCTTTGGTAGCTTGTCGTAGAAAAGCTTAGGCTGCCAAGTATCCTCATCTCTCTGTATAAGGATTTTCCCAATGCGGACCGACCTGCAGCAATCCCGCAACCCCTGTTCCATAGCCTCCCCCGCCCTCATGATCGATACACCACAAATCTTGCCCTGGAATTTAACCCCAAGATATGACCGGCCAACGGGGGTCGTCACGGATTGCTCAACCACGGGCAAGTGGTTCAAGCCTTCCTCCACCAGCAGGCGTATGATGCGGTTCGAATAGAAAATAAAATCGGCTCTGTCCGTGCGGTGGTCCCTTATCATGCTGTAAAGACGATTAGTTTTAGCTCCAGGATAATAGACGTGTTTGGCCTATACGGGACGAGAGTGGTGGAACTGACGTCAACAGCGCAATTAGCTGAGGGGTCTGCGGCAGAACATGCACATTGTCGTAGTTGACCACCTGCGATACAGTGGCCGTTGGTTTTTCTCCATCAGGTTTGTAAAGAGGACCAACTCCCTGGGCGGGTGCCGGGATAGCTTCTGGTTTTTCAGCCATGGCGGTAGACACCACGGTTGTTC
This sequence comes from Onygenales sp. PD_10, assembly GCA_032988465.1. Taxonomy (NCBI): domain Eukaryota; kingdom Fungi; phylum Ascomycota; class Eurotiomycetes; order Onygenales; species Onygenales sp. PD_10. Next base: position 165,061 of record JANTQH010000057.1, on the reverse strand, counting down.
GTAGCCTTGGAAGTAGGGAGCGGGGGGAGGGGGCTAAAGAAGCCTGCAATAGGTCACTTGGCTGGAGAGCTGCACAAATCAGACACCGGCAATCGGTCAAAGGGCATCTAGCAAGCTGCCTTGGAGAAGCACTGGGGGGGTAGAATACCTTGAGAGGGGGGGGATGCCAGGCGCAAGTCCGCAGACCGGGTAGATGTGCAGGACGAGAGAGCACAGAATCGCCGACGAGAAGAGAAAAGGAAATGCGCCAGACACAAGATACGAGAGGGGCTTTTTTTCAGATAATCCTGCCAGAGATAAGTGGTGGGCTGGCTGCTGGCCCCGCTTCCACGGCTGCTGAACCTTAACCAAACCTCCCACCGGCCATCTCCCTGTTGCTTGGCGAACCCTGGACACCTCCGACGAACGCCATCTCCGTCTCCCATCTCCGTCGCATCACCATCGCCCCGCAGCCACGTCGATGATCGCCCAATACTGACCTGCCGGACTCAGTCGCATTCACTGTCCCCAGCGCTCTTGTTCCGCTCACGCCCATCTCGCTAGATTCCACCTTCACCACGCGACCCAGGGCCCAGGAGAGACATAGCGCAAGCTTAACACTGGGCGACTCCATCCGTCTCGAGAATGATAGCGTGACGTATTCTATTGATGGCCAGCAGCGAATATTCGCAAGCTATTATCTTGATCTTGCGGGGAATATTACTGCGAGGAAATCATGGCGCCCGCCGGCAATGATCCAACACCCCGTCACAAGGTGACTACAACCTATGGAAAATCTCCTCGGGGATTGGATTACAGCAAAGGATTCCGCCTGTCGTCAACCTCGCCACGCACTCAGACCGTGGATTCTTTTCTCAGGGCATCTCCTAAAACCGGAGCTTCCCTTTCCAGGGTTCCGAAGGAAGGGACTGGGAAAGCGAATGGCGATACCCGTGGCGCCCGTCAGCAACTAGGTCTTTCGCAACCTCCTAAACTTTCCAAGTCCGTCACAGCGCCGACATTGGAATTCCGCCCATCTAATCCGAGTAGAGAGCAAAGCATCTACGATATCGAATCATCCAGCGACGAGCAAGATGACAAGGAGGAACCTTGGCGAAAACGCAGAAAGGTGGAAACGCCGAAGATCGAGCGCGCGGCAAGAGGAGTTGGCAATAATGGTACAAACCCGCGACGTGCAAGCCACGGCGCCAGCCCCTACGACCCTGTTCAGAGTAAGGGCCTGTCTACGAAGTCTATGAATGCCGAGAAAGCTCGCGACATTGAAATCGTTATTCGGACGCCAACAAAGCAACACCGGGGGAACCTGGAAAACAGGTACAAAGGCGCTGACACGGAATCGGAAGATAAAGACACCCCTACCATTCGGCCCAACAATTCATCTACAAGCCCACCAGTAGGCCATATAGTTTCCAAAAACCCTCACCTTTTGTCATCGCGATCATCGAACCTGACGGCTCGAACAAAACCCACGCAGAAACCCGCGTGGACAACAAAACCAGCAAGCGATGACCTTTTACCGAAAACGCCCCCTACGAATCACAAAGAAACCCAAGCAGCCGACTACCGAGACACCAGTGGAGCTGCTAATGCAACCCCATCACGGAAGAGGATCGTGGATGCGCTGAGTAGTAAGAGTTCAAAGAGAAGACAGCACTCTCCAATAAGTTCTAGTGCAAGTGACATATCGGACGACTTCGTTTATTCCCAATCTTCATCTGAAGAACACACAACACCTCTGGGGAATTTAATATCTGCTCATTCTGGATTGCCTAGTGCATTACATGGGACAAAAGGAGATGCACAATCCGGTTCACCCGATCGGATACAACATTCTCAGACAGGCAGCCTGAAAAATACATACTCTCGACAGAGGTCATTTCTCACCGAGGGGAACATCGCGGATGCATTGGAGACCCAGCCCCAACCGGCTTCCGTCCCAAAGCATGCGGTTAACAATGGCACGGCTACTCTTCTAAATACAAAAAGTACTTGCCCACGTCCACCAGGCCACGACGACGATGACAATGCAGGCAACGGATCAGTCAGGAACATCTATGAACTCCGCCGTGCGGGTGGAAATGCTAGGTTTGAAGGGTTGGTTGAAACGCTCTTCGAGGACATCGAGGATCCCACCGCCTCGATTTCCAGGCGCCGTAGTGGATTGATCGAGCTTTGTTCAAACCTCACAGAACATCAATTCGCACGTCGATTCCTTACCAACGCACTGGAAAAACGCCTTGAAAAATGCACTCGATGCCTGACAGACACTATTTCCATGTATCTCATCAGCTGCGCCTATGGATTGCTTTTATCAAGTGGCCCAATGTCATCTATCAGTTTGCATACTTGCTCTCGTGAGGTATTAAGGCTTATTCCCAGCCTGATTCCAGAAAAGTCCGATATTCACGATATCTCGAAATCACGCTCTTCAAAAATGACCAGGAGCGGCCAAAGCTCCCTCCGAGACCTGTGCGATAAATTGGCTCAAAGCAAGATTTGGCCGGAAGGGAACCCCCCAAAAAGCTCGCCCCAGATACTTGGTCTAAAATGCCTTGAAATGTCTGTGCGGCGAGTCCGAGAGAGCGGTGATGCTGTGCAAAGCATACCTGATTCTACTCTAGCGCAGCTTGTTGATTTGCTCCTTCAGCATTCAATAATTCCCAAAGACCGAGATCTAAATTCTCTCGACTTTTTCATCATCGAGCTCGTATTCTCTATTTTGGAGTCCTACACGGTTGTCCTTGGTTCCCTCAACCAAAACCAAGAGGAGATAGTAAAGAAGCTCGCGCAACTTGGCCCCCTTCTGTCTCGACTTTCTCGATATCCCGAAACCTGCGGCAGGCAGATCCAACTGCTAGAAATCCGGCTAATTTTGAACCTCACGAATAATAACCCATCGCTTTGCGAAGGATTTTCCACGCCCGAAATAATCGGGGCTCTAATGACCATTATTCTACCCGGTTTCGAGCTAGTTTCGGAGGATTTTAGTAGCGAAAAAAAGGATTCTTTGTTAGACACGGTAATTTTGGCGCTTGGGGCCCTGATCAACCTGACGGAATGGAATGCGACTGCGAGACGACTAATTTTGAAAACACGAAACGACTCTGCCACGTTCCTTGACAATCTCCTAAGACTGTTTCAAGAAAAATGGGAGACAACTTCCGAGGTAAGACTGACCATTCAACCACTTCCTTGCATAGCGGCGTGTTTTGGGGCGTTGGCTGATATTTTCCAGGCCGACTCGGTTGTCCAAACACACTCCAATGTAGCGTTTGGATACCTGTCTGTACTTTTGAGTACGGTGTGTCTTGATGACGAACCGCGGACCCATGTGAAGAAATCGCTGCATAGTCGAAATCTCAACCGACTGTTGACGGCGGTCGAGGAATTTTTGCATTACCATCGGAAAGTCGAAAAGGAGCTGCAGGACACGAATAGCGAGTACGAATCGGTGGCTGGGTTCACGTCTCGACTCCAGGGCATCGTGGATCGGATTAAACAGGCTGAAGGAGCAGGCTGACGCAATCAAGAATTCCTGTTTTAGAATGTAGAGTTTTGTTTGGCAAGACAGACTGTGTGTGATTTGCAGGAATTGGCAGCGGGCGAGCAAAGATCTATGGCTCTGTCTGGGATGGCAGTTAATCGTGCCTACGCTGCGGTCCTTGGCGGCCCGCAGCACCTCTCAGCGGCCGCTGCACCTCTTCTAGGTGCACCACACTGTAATCATAAAAACACTGTAATCATAAAAATGAAATAAGATGTCAATTAAATGGGCTGTAGGGATGGATCCCCCCTTCTATCTATAATAAATAACCTGTTATTCTCATCCCATCTACCTGCTTCTTCCAAATCTCTATCAACCTCACATTCAATATCAGATTGTGTTGGGCTAGGCACCCAGGCAGCAGTCCACTTCCCCCTCTGCCCCCCTCCCTACCTGTTCTTTTTTGCCACCTCAGCTACTCTACACTCTGCAATTTTATAATTCACATTGCAAACTGTAAGAACACCTCCTGCTATACTCTTTAAGTTGATTCAGCATTTTGAATTCTTCATATGATAATACTTATTCATCCTGAGAAGCTTATTCATTTCTGCCTCTCATTAAGCATTCAACTCTGCCTGCAAAAGACTGCCTTTGAAGATTTTATTGAGCCATCAAGATATGCTAGGTAAATTCAGTGTATCTTGAACATCCTGGAGGCTCTTCTGAATGGCAGTTATTTAGCACTGCAGGTATTATATAATTTTTAGTAAGAATAGTTGAGAGGATGATGTGAGGGGGTTAGAATCTAACTCCTCTCTATAGATCTATAGAATAGACAGCTCAGGCACCTGTTTTTATAACTCATTAAGAATGATAGTAGGGTTATATGGGAAAATACCACAGTCAGAAAATCCTGCCTCAATTATATTAGATTTGAACATTTATTTCTAGATTTCAGGTAGATTATATAAAAACTAGCATTACTTATAGTTCTTAAATCTGCTACAGGCCATAGAGTTGATCATTTTTGAATGAAAGTATTTATACTATTAAAATAGTAGTTCATTCAGAGGCTGCAGAATATGTGTAGAATGAGGTGAGAATCTATACATAATTATATTATTTTAATTGCAGTATTATAGGTAGTGTTGTAAACCCGACCCGCGAACCCGCCGGGTTTCAAACCCGAAAAGAAAAAAGCCCTATGTCGGGCCCGAGGCGCCAAACCCGACGGGCTTTTTCAAACCCGACGGGTTGGCGCTAGTCCCAAATAGGCTTAGCACCGGCCATATTAGGCTTAGCGCAGTCCCAATGCGGTTAGTGGACTCAGGCCTTGGCGCGCTAATCCAGATTTGGAACGCGCTAAGCCTAATATGGCCGGCGCTAAGCCTATTTGGGACTAGCGCCAACCCGCAACGGGCTTTTCGGGTTGACCCCCCCCGACCCGATAACCTGTTCGGGCGGGCGCCCGAGGCGGTTTTTCAACCCGAACCCAAAAAAAAACAACACTAATTATAGGAATTTATAGGTCATATAGGAGCCATAGTTATTCATCAAAAGGAGGCAATGACTACTAATTTGACAGGCCTTTATGTACTTATTGAAGTGCTTGATCCACTGGAGGCCTATATTATTATTTAAAAAGCCTGTATTAGAGACTATTATAGTGTAGGTCTCTGGTAGAGATGTCTGTATATACTAATCTTCCATATAGATTTTATCTAGTAAAATTATGAGGAGGAGGATAACATCTTCATCAGCTGAGATACACTCAATTATTATTATTAAAATGTGAGAATATGATAAAGATATGACCTTGATGATATTTAGATATTATATAATAATATATTTACTATGTCTCTATCCTTCTTGAAACTCTATCTCATCAAAATTATATACATCTCTAATGAAAAATTAATGCAGTTTAATAAGGGCTTTATAATAGTCATATCACATCTATATCAACTCTAGGTTTTTAATTACAAGTCATTTTGAATCCATTGGCTTCTACTTTACACAGTGAAGATCTGAATGGTAAGTATAGAATCAATATACTTACATCTTGCTGATTACAGGCAGGGGGGTCTTAGGATTAGAGTAGTGACAGGTGAGAATCATATTGGCAGCCTTATAAACTTACTTAGAGGTTGATAAGCAGTTTGAACAGTCTATTTGATTAATTTACTCTATAAGTGCCCCTTTTTGTGCATTTATAAGTTTCTTGTTCATGGGAATAATAATGATTCACAGTTGACAGCCCTTAATCCTTCCCATAAGTTGCTGATATGAGATATCATATTCTCACACTAGAGATAATATTTTAATAGTTAGATCACATTAATATATGATTAAGACCTACTGAAGGTGATTCTCAATGATTTCTCAGTTGTTCAGCATTATGGTGGTTGGATATTAATGATTTAAAAAAAAATGCATTGAAAATTGATGTTTTTATGATATCAGTGTTTTTATGATTTTGGTGTGGTGCATCTAGAATAGGTGCAGTGCAAGGAGCTGCATGGTGAGAGGTGCTGCAGGCTGCCAAGAACATGGCAGGCCCAGCAGCGTAGGCATGATTACATAGTTACTTGTTGATATATGATCATATCATTTAGCACTGGAAGGCCTGGACCGTAGCGGATCGACGCTGCCCAGCCTCACGTGGCGCCAAGCCAGCTAGCTGGAAGTGGAGCCGGCACGTGACCGCTGCTTTCAACGGGCGGGCGGCGATTGGCCAGCGCCGACGCCGGGCCGGGCGCTGATTGGGCAGGGCGGGCCAGTCAACAATGGGCCTCATCGTAACGGGCAGGCAGGCCGGGCTGGATGTGGCAACTCTGGGCTGTGGTGGAAGGGGAGGGCGATGATATATATAAGACAGCTCAATATGCCCGTCTCTGCGCTCTGTGTTTCTCTGCCCCTTGTCGTACGTGCCGCTTCCCACGTATAGACTCATGCTGCCTACGCCCTCGCCTCTTCCCTCGCCCATTCCCATTCCCGCGCTGCGCCAGCCAGCCATTCCAAGTTCCTGTTCTTTATTTGCATCAACCCCAATTTCCACCCATTGAACCCCCTGCATTGCTGTTGAATCGTGGCCGTACTCACCCCTAACTCGCGTCGCTCCTTTTCCTCCTCGTATCGGTCGTTTGTAATCCCTCCTTCCAACGCTTCAATCGACACTCGCTCTCTCCAACGGCGACCATGCCAGCACCCCCGAAGCAGCGGAAAATAGCCATTGTCGGGAGTCGGTCCGTGGGTATGTACATGCTCTGAGCAGACGGTGTTGAGAAAACACTCCCTTTTGAATCTCACGGGACTAATTGGCCCTCTTCTAGGCAAATCCTCCCTCACTGTTCGGTTTGTCGATGGCGTTTTTGTCGAGAGCTACTACCCCACGATCGAGAATACCTTCAGCAGCAACATCAAATACAAGGGCCAGGACTTTGCGACGGAGATCGTGGACACGGCTGGCCAAGATGAATACAGTATCCTAAATTCAAAGCATTTTATCGGAATCCACGGCTACATAATTGTTTATTCGGTCGCTTCACGTCAGTCTTTTGACATGGTCAGGGTCATCCGGGACAAAATCCTTAATCATTTGGTACGCACCGTTCCTCCAATATCCTCCATTAGTCCCATTGTTTGCTAACACAGGAATCTCATTCGAATTTTTAGGGTGCAGATTGGGTCCCGCTTGTGATTGTAGGGAATAAATGTGATCTCAAAACCGACATGCGGCAGGTTTCCGAGGAGGAAGGTAAGAAGTTGGGAGAGGAGTTCAATTGTGCCTGGACCGAGGCGAGTGCACGGATGAACGAGAACGTATCCAAAGCCTTCGATCTTATGATCGGGGAAGTCGAAAAATCCCAAAACCCCAGCCAACCGACCGGCGGCAGCAAATGCACCGTCATGTAATACCACTGATGCGACGAGTCACGAGGAAATGTTTTGTTTGTACAGCCAACGGAAGTTATCAGGGCAATCGCCCCTTCAGGTTTGATCGGGGCAGATGGGTTGAGGGGGGGCCGCCTCTATGAACATGTCTATTCCTACACCCTGGCACCCGGAATTATTTCTTGATTTCTGATCACTGTTTTGCTTATTTGGAAATAGGGGGGATATTGCCATTCCGGTTTTGAAACTTTGAGGACAGGTTGTTTTTCTGTTTCCTTTGCTTGGTTTTGGAGTATGGTTTCATAGACAATGTTAGAAGGGTATATTTATCTCCTCAATTTTAATATCCGGCGTCTCCAAGGAGGTTGTCTCTACTACAATTTGAGCAGCAGTAGGAACTCAAACGGTAAACCAGTCTCTACAGATAACCTGAGTCGGCGCTTGATCGCGTGTTTTTTCTTTTTCCATATTTTGTTTTTCCTGGGGCGCTTGGATGCACGGGCCAGTTTCCTATCTGCACGCGCCCCTCCCGCTCGTTGCCCCTCGATTTGGACCCAACCTCAAAATTTCTCTTCCAAACCAAAACTTTGCACAGCACCCTTACCATTTGTCTTTCCACAAGTCGCCCTGGTAAAGATTCTTTTTCTTTAAGAACTAGAAAACGACCCAGCGCTATCTGTGCGCATTCGAGGACGATTAGCCCATTCGTTTACCACCAGGCTTGGACGGTTGCCAACAGTTTTGAGTCATGCTTGACATCGCGGACTTCGTATATGGAGCTACTCCAGAGAAGATAGCAGAGAACCAGGAGAAGCTTAGGGAGAATCAGCGCCGTCGCGGAGCCCCAGTGGAAGCTGTGGATGAGGTTATTGCTCTATTCAAGGTCGCTCGCGAGAGTAGGTTCCCCCGCATCGCATCGCATTCTGAATTGCAACTCACCATTTTATAGCGCGCTATGAGGTTACTCAGATTGGAGAGAAGATCAACAGGACCCAAAAGGAGATTGGAAAGAAGAAGAAGGTCGGTACCCCACTCCATGAATACTACAATGGCTCCAGCTAAGAATATGCATGCATGTTCAGAACAAGGAAGATGCTGCCGACCTGATCGCGGAGAAGAACGCGCTGGAGAAACAAAAGAAGGATATGGATGCCTTGGCCACTGAGAAGGAGCTGCTTAGAGACAATAAGATGAGAACGATTGGGAATTACGTCCATCCAGATGTCCCCACCAGTCTCGACGAGGTTAGCAAGACATTGTCTCCCAAGATAATAACCCATCCAGAGTACTGATATAAATTGTCCCTAGGAAAACAACGCCATTATCAGAACATATGCGCCCGAAGGATTCACGAAGGAAAAGAAGGACTATTTCCTTTCCCACGACCAAGTCCTCCAACGGCTCGACGGATTTGACCAGAAGCGGGGCACGAAAATTTTTGGCCATCGCGGATATTGTCTCACCAACTATGGCCTTCTTTTGAACTTGGCTCTGGTAAACTACGGACTGGAGTTCCTGTTCAACAAAAAATACACCCTCAACCAGCCTCCTCACTTCATGCTGAAGCAGTTCATGGCAAAAACAGCCCAACTTGAGCAATTCGACGAGGAGCTTTACAAGGTCACGGAGAATAGCGAAGATAGCGCATCGGACCGGTATCTGATTGCTACTTCCGAGCAGCCTTTGTCTGCTCTCCACAGTTCCGAGTGGCTCCAAGATGGCGATCTTCCTATCAAGTATGCTGGATACAGCACTTGCTATAGAAAAGAGGCTGGATCCCATGGAAAGGAGGTTTTGGGAATTTTCCGTATCCATCAGTTCGAAAAGGTATGTCCTATGTTTTGTAATTCAAAGTTAGCTGACGAGATTAATGCTGACATGACCACTATAGATCGAGCAATTCGTGATGACCAAACCCGAGGACTCCTGGAAAGCCTTCGACGACATGATCAGCAATTCAGAAGAGTTCTACAAGTCTCTAGGCCTCTCGTATAGAGTTGTCGACATTGTCTCCGGAGCTTTGAACAATGCCGCCGCAAGGAAGCATGATTTGGAAGCCTGGTTCCCCTTCCAGAACACATACAAGGAGCTGGTTTCGTGCTCGAATTGTACCGATTACCAATCCCGTGCGCTGGAGATCCGATACCGCCCAAAGAAGGATGACGAGAAGGATTCTCCCGAGGAGAACAAGAAGACCTACGTACATGCTCTGAACGCGACCCTTTGTGCGACGGAGCGAACCCTTTGCTGTCTCCTTGAAAATTACCAGACTGAGACTGTAAGTGGTTGTTCATGGTTAGGCATCCGTTAAATCCCCGTGCTAATATATCTACCCCAGGGTATCATCGTTCCTGAGGTGCTCCGGAAGTATATTCCCGGCCAGCCCACCGAGATTCCGTATACGAAGGAGCTGGTTGAAAAGCCCAGCGCGGAGAAGTCGAAATCCAAGGGCAAGCCAAACGCTGCGCCCAAGAAGGGGGCTGTGACAGAGGGCATGAAAAACCTGAAGGTTTAAAGAGCTAGAGATTTAGACATGACATAGCGTATTCCTATAATGAGTATGCAAGATATAGCGTCAATGTTTGTATGTACATGTCCTATTTCTGCAATAGAAATGACGATTGGGTTGGCTATTTAAGTGTTGGAATGAATCTGGTGAAATCCTGTAGAATCATTTAAAGCCACCATTCGCGTATATCATGTATGATCTATAACCTATCTGCTGTCGGACCGGTCTGCCTATCCGATATGCGGAGTATATTAAATTTGTCGCCGTCACCCTGAACTCCACCGGTGAGTCAGATTGGGTGCAGAAGTGCGTGTGTATAAAACCTTCCCCCAGCCCACCCCACCCCGATCTAAGTGATTTATTTAGCACGCCATTGAACTTTTTTTTTCCCCGGCGAGAACAAAACACCTACTCCCTTCTATCATTCCATTTCACTACCATGGCGTCCTCTGCAAGAGATATTAACCCAGGCGCGGACGGCCTCGCCCGACAGGTCTCCCGCAGCCTGAGCTTTTCCACCTCCCCGACAGCTGCTTTCCATTCCCCGCCATCCAGCTATGGCATGGCGCATACAACAACCTCTGTCAACCGAGCACCAAAGCTACTGAAGCCCTTCGCAACAGAAGATATTAAGATATTACTACTCGAGAATGTGAACCAGACTGGCAGAGACATTCTGGCCAAACAGGGCTACCAGGTCGAGTTCCTCAAGTCCTCGTTACCCGAAGACCAATTGATCGAGAAGATCAGGTTCGTTGCCCCTCCATGATACGTACAATCTTGAAACTCCAATGCTAACCCGTCATTCCTTTATTAGGGATGTTCACGTCCTCGGAATACGATCGAAGACCAAATTGACCGCACGAGTCCTCAAAGAAGCGCGAAACCTCATAGTCATCGGCTGTTTCTGTATCGGCACGAACCAAGTCGACCTCCAATATGCGGCGAACCATGGCATTGCGGTCTTCAACTCTCCCTTTAGCAACTCCCGCAGCGTTGCGGAATTGGTCATTGGAGAGATTATTTCTCTGGCTCGACAATTAGGCGACAGGTCAAGCGAGATGCACAACGGCACCTGGAATAAAGTGAGCACTAAGTGCTGGGAAGTCCGGGGAAAGACTCTAGGTGAGAACAAGAAGCCTCTCTTTTTAGATCGTACGCTTACACGATACCATAGGAATCGTCGGATATGGACATATCGGATCCCAGTTATCCGTCCTCGCGGATGCTATGGGTATGACCGTGATATACTATGATGTCGTCAACTTGATGGCAATGGGCACAGCACGCCAGGTGCCGACCCTGGAGGCTCTCCTCAAGGAAGCCGATTTCGTCACCTTACACGTTCCGGAACTTCCAGAAACGAAGAACATGATCAGCCAGGAACAATTTGCCCTGATGAAAGAGGGAAGCTATCTCATCAATGCCAGCCGGGGAAGCGTTGTCGATATCCCTGCCCTAGTCCAAGCTATGCGGGTTGGAACAGTCGCGGGCGCTGCCCTCGATGTCTACCCCAACGAGCCCGCCGGTAACGGGGACTACTTCAACAATGACCTCAATGCCTGGGGCGCAGATTTGAGAAGTCTCAAGAATCTTATCCTCACCCCCCACATTGGCGGAAGCACTGAAGAAGCGCAGAGCGCGATTGGTATCGAGGTCGCCGAGGCACTCGTTCGATACGTAAATGAGGGAACCACTATTGGAGCTGTTAACCTTCCAGAAGTGAACCTGCGGTCATTGACCATCGAAGAGCCTAACCATGCCCGGGTGAGTAACTTGATGAATTGCGTTTCAGATGATAGTGAACGATGCTAATAAATATCTAGGTCATCTATATCCATCAAAATATCCCCGGCGTGTTGAGAAAAGGTACTCCCTTCCTCCATGACCCCTCGAATGGCCATTTATTGTACTAACCTATCCTAGTCAACGAGATCCTCGGGGACCACAATGTTGACAAACAGATGACTGATAGTCGAGGTGATGTATGTATATACCACTTCTTTCCTTGGAGGGATTAGAATACAAGGTCCAACTGCTGACATTTCCCACAGGTTGCCTATTTGATGGCCGACGTCAGCGACGTGGACCTTGGCAGCATCAAAGACCTTCACGACAGCCTTGAGAACCTTCCCTGTATGATATATACATCCTTGAACATCTCCGTAGCCTATAGGTTGACTAACAGACATTTCCTAGCTCGAATCATGACACGAATTCTCTATTAAACGACAACAACTCCCCTTCTCTCAACGATGCCCATTGGTTGCTTGAATGACAGACAACCAACCCCTCACACAGACAAATGTCTATTACATATCACATCACATATTGGATACTTTTTTCCGTCTCTCAACAGACACAACTTATTTCGGCGTTGGTCCTCGGAATATACAAAAAGCTTGGGGGAAAAGGGGGTGGAAATATGGAGGGGGGACAAGGAGGTGGGATAAAAGTCAATCAACCATCAAATATATCACGATGGAAAAAGAATAGGCATATTTTGATATCTCCATGTTATACGTGCCAATGTACAACGTTATGGACCGTCCAGTTTCGGGTTTAGTGATATTGGTATACAACATCACCTTGTGATAATAAGTTAGTTAATAACGAAAACCAAGGCTGGATGTCTTTTCTGCATGATAAGTGTCTTCTATTCCATCGAGAAGACCAACCAACTATCTACGGAGGACGCCATAGTAAACTAGAGACGAAAAGTAGCAAAAGATACCACATAATGCCACCAATACCACAGAGAGAGGAGCATTTCAATTTCGCAAAGATAAAAGAGGTAAATGATATGATCCTAGGATACATCTCCAGAAGCGCCAGTCCAGCCAGTCCAAGCAGTCGAGCCCTAATATCCCATTTCCACAAGTCCTTATATACAGAAATGATAAAATCCGCCCAGCAAAACAAACCAAAGGAGAAACTCGCAAGTAACCGAAAACACAAAACTAGATCCCCCCCAAGGCCCATCACGAGCCAACAAGGTAATTCTCATGATAGATACAGGATCACCGCCTGTGAAGATCATACGGGGGATCGCGGGACCTCGTCCTATCTCTCTGTCCAGGGCTGCGAGTCCGTCTTCTAGAACGGTCTCGAACATAATCTCGCGGCTCGGCAAGGTCTCTTCGACCATCGTCCCGGCCTCTACCGCGGTCAGATGGCCCATCGTAATTTGGAACATAAGAATCCAAACCCCCATCACGACGATCCCGTCTGGGCTCACTCCGGCCATAGCCACCTGCTGATCCCGTCCAAGGCTGATTGGCAGATACAGGTGGTTTAGGAGGGAGAGTACTGTCTCGTTGCCAAGCTGGCAGATGCCCGCGTGGTTCGTCGGATCCCTGTCTTCTATGGGAATGTATGGATTCAGGAACGCGGTTATCAAATGGCGGTCGCCGCACGGCTGCTGCTGGAGGGATCCCACTTCCTGGAGGGACACGAGCAGCGCCGGGTATCCGACTTGATTTAGAATCTGGGCCGGGCCTTGACCCTGAACCTGATGTCCATTCACCGTTTGGCCCCATTCCAACAGATCCTCCGGCTGGGGCGGGGGGTAGAGCCGCCTTTTGACCGCGGAATTTCCGCCGGTCTAGCTCATGTGAATCTTCGAATGGTGGGATCTCGCCGGGGCGAGCTGGTAATGGGGGATTACGGAAATACGGATGGTTGAGAGCGTCGATGGCATTTATTCTTTTCCGCCAATCCAGCTTTAAAAGTTCATTGAGGAGGGAAATGACACCGGGTCCTTGGCTATAAGGTGCTATCAGTATAAGGGACAAGGAAATGTGAGCTGGGGGACCATACTCCCTGAAGACGGTTGCAAGGGTGCTTTGCTTGTTGCCGAAAGATTTCACGCCATCACAACCTGGGAGAGAGCTCCAGCCTGGCATGTTTTCTTCCGTCGGCGTACCAACAAGACTGAAAATGAGATGGGCCTGATTGAGATCACTGCTACCAGCAAGGATTGGTTTTCCCTTGAACATTTCGCCAAACACACAACTGTATATGGGGTCAGCATCTGGGGAATCTGGCACCTATACAATTTAGAGTACTTACCCAACGCCCCACATATCAATCGCGGTCGTATACTTTCGAAGGTGAAGTAGAAGCTCCGGTGGTCTATACCACCGAGTCACAACTAAAGTCGTGTAATCCCTCACTGCTTCACCGCCTCCTTTGCCTGCGACGGGGGGAGGTCCATCGTAGGGTCGAGCAAGGCCAAAATCCGCAACCTGGAGAATTCCTCGGTTGCTGATTAACAGATTGGCAGCTGCGGATGTCGTTAGTTTCAACCAAATCGAATATCATTGGGGAGGCTTTTCTCATTCTGACCTTTCATGTCACGATGCAGGATTCTATTCTAAAAAATTGTTAGTTGAGCCACTAAAAAAGGGGAAATGATGGGAGTACGAACCTCATGTAGATAGCGTAAACCTTCCAAAAGCTGTAGCATATAACATTTGATCTGAGGCTCAGTGAAATGTACATTGGGATTTTCCAACAGGCCAGAAAGATCATGCTCCATATATGGCGTCACCATGTACATGCTGGGCTTTTTCCTCCCTTCCCCTTATTATACTGTTAGCCTCGTTCTCGGGGGACAAGGCCGTGGAGGAAACCCACCTCGACTGCGCTCAACTGCCATTTCTTGGAGCTGAAGAATATTCGTATGAGACAGCATCTTTAGGAGTTTGATTTCTCGCAAGGCTGTTATAGGAAACTAAACGCCGTCAGATGCTGGACAAATTCAGAGCCCCCAGAACGGCAGCTTACCCCGTCCTTCTCATTGTGCATCAATATCTTTTTCAAAGCAACTAAGCCGTACTTCTTCGAACGAGCTTTATATACCTCCCTAGATACCCAAAATTAGCCTCTGCTCCGGGGGTGAGCCGAATTAACCCAGTCATACCCAAATGTTCCTTCTCCAAGCTTTCCTAGGAATTCGAATTCCCTGATATTCGAGCACCCGTGAAATCGTGGGTTCCCATGGTCATCACGCTCCAAAGGCACTCTGGACTGAGGTGTGGAGTTGAGTATGACCATCTTGGTCTAGGTTGCGCAAGCGCCCACGGAATAGGAGTTCTTTATTATTATCCACCGCCAGCGCCGGTATTGTTCGGGCCTCGTAAATATCATAGATAGAGCAGCTGCACCTTTATGGTGTTCGGGCGTCTTTGGCGTCGTAAGAATTCGAAAGAGCTCGCATTAACCTGCTGTCGTAAAGCGAGGAATAGTAATTTGGGAGCTCCGCAATCAGTCGGAGGGGAGAAGCTAGCCTCTAGGGGTCTGATATGAAGTGTGAGACGGGATGGAGGATATTGCGCTGGAAAGGTTAGTTAGCATTGAAGCCCCGATGGTTATGTCTGCTTTGATGCGCGGAAGCTCGAAACATTCATCCTTTAATTTTCGATGGGCTCCGCCTAGTCTCCGCACTCATATAGTATCTGAGTCTTTCGATCTCCGAGCTTTCCTTTCCGCCAAAAAAGGTCTGATCGCTGAACTCGTTGTGCTGCGTTGAGGAACGATGCTCCGGATTGGTGAGAAGCAGTCAAAATGCCAAGAATTGCATATCAGGTGACCAGACTGTGTCCTCATAGGGCATTCACCTCTCCGAGATCCCGCAATCGTTGCCCAACCGTGCCTCCAATCACCCATTGTTGAAGGTACGTTTTCACAATTGATTCCGCAGTGATGCTTCTTTGAAGACCGCACTAGCTAACCGCTCTCCGCACGAAAGAACCGCCAAACCGGATTCCTCAACGTCGCCATGCCTTCGAATAACCACCCAATCCAAGTCCGACCAGCCCATCCGGTCTACCGGTTCGCCGCAACCGCCCTTGGAGCCAGCATGTGGTTCTTCGTATGTTGAATTCGACCCTGCGGAGTTTTGAATGTCTACGTAGCATGTTCTAACTCAACCCCATTGGGGTCGTTTATAGTTGATGTACCGCGCGAAGAAAGACGGCCCTGCCCTCCTTGGCTGGAAGCACCCGTGGGATCACTGATCTCTCGATTATACTCGTCGCGGAGATGGAGGGAATGACGGATATTTAGCTAGGGGACGGATGTTGAACCAGAGCGGAATCCAGGGGGCTCAATCGCCGCAAATAATCACGAACATATTGGGGGTAGGCTGCGCGCAACCCCACGGGCGATGAATTGCTTTCCAGTTTGCAGGCGAAGGGGCTAGAATTCGAACTGAACGGTGCTATACATGGCGCATGGCGGAAAGTACAGAGCTTGTATCATACAGTTACGTTTTGTTATCTCCTCAATGGGGTAATTCAAATGAGATAATCGATTACTCACACTTGAATTGCGCGTATGCCTCCCTGACATCTATTTGCTGTACGATTCTCGGCCCGGATATAGTTCACTTTGATAGACCTCGAGTAATATTGAATTTGTGATCTCCCTACTTAATTTTCTTTCAAATGTTGATTTCCCCCCATAGGAGGGGTGGCTTATGATGTTTGATAACTTGAAATGGCGGGATGAATGGGTAACCAGACAATATATTCAATTGCATAAATACTACAAATGGATATCGAAAAGGGTATAACAAGAGATCCAAAAATATCTATAAATATAATACAAAGAGAGAGACCCCCCAAAAATCTCTTAATTTTCTTGAAGCAAAACTTTGTACTGCCGGCGTTGTTTTGCCTTATTTGGACGAAGCCAACGGACAAAGTGGCCAACGGCACGAGCCAATTTAGGGAAGAAATACCTCTCCCCGAACCAGGCGATGACGAATCCTCCAAGAGCTAGGCCCATAATCCATAATCTAAATCCCAAGGACATCTCCGTGAGTTCCATAAGCCGGAATAGCCATCTTGCGGGCTCAAAAAGCATGTATGTGGAGAAGAGGAGGGTGACAATGATGGTGACGACGAATGGAACTGGGAAAATGGTTAGTCTGGAGAAAATCACCCGGGGAGACAAAAGGGGATGAGATAACTCACCATTGGAAGTCATTGGCTGTCTGAAGGGGCGCCCAACACTGAGCACAGGCCCGGAAAAGATGTATTGATAACAAGACAAGAGGAAAAGTGCCGTGTTTTGCGAGTTTTTGCTATTAGACTTATTTAAATCTATCGTGGGTGGAATATACCTGCAAGGTTAAAGAAAGGGGATTAGATATCTAGATGCTAAGGGAGGGTTACTGGGGTCTTACCAATCTTGATATTGCACTGTTTCAAAAGCAGCGAGCTGCATCAAAATACAAACACCAATTTGGCTTAGAAGGGGTGTTAGCACTTTACGTGAAACTAGGTTCGATGTAGGTGCTTTGCGGCAAAGAGTTGAGCTTGGTCCAATCCAACCCACTAAAAGAGCGGTTAGTAAGTAGTAAGAAGTATGCAAGACGGGTTTACAATAACGTACTGAATATAGCAATCGGTAATATCAGGATAAGGTCAATGAATAGGAACTATCAGGCATTAGTCATCTTCCCTGAGATTGCGGCGTATCGCTTTAACTCACCTGGAAATCTCCAAGGTTTGAGGCGGATGCGTATAGAAAGCTCACGGACGTAAATTGGATCGCGGAGTATAAGCTCATAAATTTGAAGCAACAAAAGCTCGTGACAAGGGCGGCTCTCCCCTCCCTATATTGTTGTTAATATGTCATTGGATATTCAACGAATTTATTACTGACCTGATAACTTTCGGGACGCAGGATATATCAAACACTCGACTAGTAAATGGGGCAGCCACGGATGCTTCCGCCTCAGAAAGGGAAATTCCAACGTCCGCTGCTTTCAAAGCTCCGCAATCGTTCGCTCCATCACCACAAAATCCACAGCAATAGTCGAGAGATTGTAGTTTCTCCACCAGTTCATGTTTCTCATCCGGAGACATGCGCGCAAAAACTTGTCCACGAACAAGCATCTGTGGATGCATATTAGGACAAACTTATCGTCAATGCCTGTGATTATGTTACTGGAGTGCTTACCTTGTTTAGGACTTCTGTGGATCCATAATCCACGATCCACCGAAATACATCTCCGCTCACTGCCATAGAGTAGTTGGGATGGTTGCGGTACGGTACGGATAGATCAGCATCACGTAGAGTCGTAAGGGGCTAGGAAGGTTTTCTGTAAGTAATGTGAAATAATAGTCAGAAAATTGGGAGATTTACCGTCAATGTATTTTCATCAAGTCGATGGCTAGGATTTTCTGTATTTTCCCAGCTCAAGCGTGCGTTTGGATCAAAGGCATTCCCTACAACTAGTCAGTGTCTCCGAAAACCACAAATTCTTGATATAGATACCACTAACCTTCGATAAAACGGGGCACAAAACACGGGCTCGCAGAATCGATAATACCGCACTCGCGGGCAACACTGACCCCGGTCAGGATATTATCACCCGTACACATGATGTTACGGATGTTGGCTTGATTTAGGTCGGTGATAACGCCCGTTGTGCTGGGCTTTAATTTATTTTCGAAAATAATGAAGCCTGTGAATTCGAGGTCGGATTCAGCCTCCGATCGATGCATCTTCTGTACCTTCACCCAGTTAAGCTTCCGTATGCGTTTTGCTGCACAGGCAATAACCCGAAAACCACGGTGGGTGTAGAAACTAAGCAGATCCTCGAAATCGTGTGGCACTGCAGGAGATGTCAGTAGATGGACTGAATATAATATATGGCTACACTAACAGCTCTGAGGAAGACAGATGTCTCTTATGCATTCTGGTGCTCCTTTCACAAAAATATAAGCGCCAGGATCTCCAAATTGCCGAACAATAACACTCGACCGGCGGAGCTGGGATACGAATTCGAAGGATCTAAGAATACCGAGTTCGATTGGCTTGCTCTACAATATTTCTCGTTAGCCTAAGACATAATGCGCTCTCTGGGGATATACTATACTCACGATTGACCCAGTCCCATTGTCAGAGGTTGGGAAACCGCTGGGAGGTCTAGCAATCGAAGGGGAAGCATACTCCCGGTCCATGTCCGATTCCGCAGCGTTATGTTCCCCTTCTTCGAATGACCAACCAGTAAATTCAAACATTTTGACGTCAAGAGGATCACCAATCAACTCCCCGTTCACTGCCCTTAAGGAGTGACATGTTGCCATTGTATAAAGAATCTCTCGGTTAATCCGGTAGTCTAGCGTGGGGTCGAGATCATACGAATGGTAAGGCACAATGGTCGAGGATTCTGGGAGTAGGTCACTGAATCTATAATATGAGGCAAATAGGTGAGATAGTCACTTAAAATAGGGTATATTTTTTGCTGGGAATTACCTCAGGTCGGGCTGACGTATTAGCCTGACGCCCAAAACGTCAAGTCCGTCTTCAGTGAGGGTTCCAGTCTTATCAAAGCAGACAACATTGAGTTTCCCACCGACATTAACCCTAAAGAAGACACTGTTAGTACGGGACATCCCCGTGCCCCTGGGTTAGAGTCATGGGCTCACCTTTGAGGACTAATGCAAAAGATTTGCTGCTTTTTCAGTCTCGAAAGGGCAAAATTTGTCCCAATAGTCAGCGTAGCAGGCAGGGCAGGCGGAACGACAATGGTGATAAGATCAAGAGCACGAACGATTATGAGATGCCATGCAAGCTAATATAACGGTTAGATTAAAAATTTATCTCCGAAAGAGCGGTTCTACATACCCCTAATCTGACAAAATTCACAAACGATGCGACAAATCCCAGGGCGGCAATGCATCCCATTACCGAGATATAACGAAAGGAGTCTCGATAGAACTTGAACCCCGATGGCTTCGGGAATAACATAGAACGAACCAAGGCGCCCTTGGTTGTATTGAAGCCAGTCCGGATCACCATTGCGAGCGCAACGGCTTCATCGTCTTCGGCATCTTGAGGGCGCCTTGCCCTTATTATCCTCGTCCCGCAAAATAGAAAATGTTTTGCGACACTGGGTTGCACGGACGGAGCGTTTAGGTCAAGGAAGCTAAGACTCTCATTCGTGGTAGGGGTTTTGGAAACAGGAACCGATTCACCTAGAATCCGTTAAACCGATGTCTTCATGATGGCTGGGGTTTGCGAACCTGTGAGCATGCTTTCATTCATGATGCAATCTCCCGAGAGCAGTAGACAGTCGCATGGAACTTGGGAGAGTGAAGGGTCCGAAACCTCGTAGACATCCCCAGGAACCAACTCCTGTGATCGGATGGATCTCCCTGGAAGAACTGTTAGGAATATTCTCACGGAATACTGCATGGATAAGCAGTTCGGCAAAGGGAAAGCCATGCTTACAAAACCCGCTTCGCAATACGCGCACGTCACACTCGAAGTGGGATATCTCTCTTAACCGGCGCATTGTCTGGAGTATATAATTAGATAAACCCACACTCGCAAAGTCCCGGGGTACCTACCGATCTTGTTTCTATGGTGGTGGCTGTAATACTGAAAACTGAGATGAGAAAGATGCAGGTGGCATAATAATAGTATTCATCCATTGACCAGAGAATCAAGCTGGCAATCTGAAAAATATAGAATGGATGGAAAGCCTAAAAGATAGTTAGAATATAGCAAGACATGGTCAAGACAGATGAACCCACCTCGTCAACTAAGATTTGGGGGATAGTTTTCTCTTGGATGTCAATCAAGTTTGACCCAAACACCTGTTCTCGGGAGTCTCTCTCTTCTGCAGATAGCCCAGTTCGCAGAGCTTTCACGTTCGTCCAGGTTGGATCTTTCCAACCAACACCGATAACAAATCGGTCCTCAGTAGTGTGATAATAGAATCGAATATAGCGATAATCCAGAAAACGTAGATAGGGAAGAACTGGGTCATAGTCCTCATAATCAGAAGCGTCAACTTCTTTGCTTGAAGTACCAAAAACGGTAGACAGGGGGCGATCGTATGGTTGACTGGTGATATCATGAAGAGTAAACTGTGCCCATTGATCCTATTTTCAGTTTAGTAATGTGAGCAGATGCTTGGAAGAATAAAACCTCTCACCTCGATCGCAACCCACTGGCATCGGTGCAAAGGGGTGGGAAGACCAATGAGCCTCACGCGCCATCGAGGAAGCCATCTAAACAAAAGATAACCCAGCCCACATGACAGTATACAGATAGCGAGATATGTTATATAGCCCGATACGCTGGTATTAAACCCCGCAATAACGGCGGTTAAATCTTCTGTTTCGATATATACTTTCTGGCTGATAGTCCCCTCCTCGCTAGACTGCCGTCCCATATAGTCGTTCCGAGAATCATACTGTCGAAGCAAAGGCGCATCGAGAGAATCCCTGATATGGGAATGAATCGAGCGGCGAGTAGGACTTATAGACGGTTCTAGATCAACGCCAAACCCTTCCCCGTATCCGTTCAGACCCTCGTCCTCAATTTCAACGGCCTCCGCATCCCGCCAATCCGGGGATTCAGTGTCTTCTCGGAAGTAGGTGAAGCTGAGGTTGGAGTCACGTCTTGATTGACGGCGTACAAACGAGGCAGCGCTAGACGGAATACTTTCTGACATAGGGCCAGCATAGACCTATCTATATGTTAGACCAGATCTACTACGTAATTCTCCTGTCCAAACAAAACATTGGTGTAGACTAGAGCATACCTCATCGTAGGCCATCTCGACATCTGAAATTATACTTGCGCTCCTATGAATACTTAGCTAAATGCCACTGTATCTTTAGTATTAACAATATAAATACCTGCTGACTGTAGAGCCTCTTCGATATACGGCGGTTGACTCCAGACCGCTGGGGTCCTCGTCCGCCGGGAGCTCTGGTCGGGCCATTCTGACGGATGCCGCATTCCAACCATGGAGGGGTTGATTAAGAAGAGAACATGGTCGCTAATCAGCGGCAGACAAAATATGAAACCTCCCTATAAAATATTCCGGCTTTCGCACAAGGGGATAATATGGGTAAACTCGTGGACGAAGCTTTATAGAATGACAGAACCCATCGCAGCGAACGTGGAGATTCAAGAGTCAGGTTTCATCGATTCCAGATCGCTTATCGTCATGTGACCCGGACCGATAAGCGTATTGGGGAGAAATAAAATACGGTATTTCTTATCGACGGAACTATGGAGCTTCTGTTGTTGTAAAAATAGTTACAGCTAGCTATCAGGATTCATAGCTAGGAAGCATAACAGCAAGTGAGTTAGTTGCCTAGAATGCCAGCTCAAAAATAGAATTCTCCAATCACACCCTATGCCCCCATGCATTCATTCCTGACGCTGCGCGTAATGCAACGGGTAACTGTTGTACGGATCCCGCATACGGAGTCCACGGATGTAGGAGGAAAACGTTGGAAGTTGGTGCAGAAAACACAGCATGTAGCAAGCAGTGCCGTAGATACCGTGAGCATATATTACCATATCCCTGGCATCTAAACCCTTCAAGAGACACTCTCTAGAGAGAATTTGGTGACAAACCGCTTTCTGGGTTGCCAAGACCCCTCAACAAAAAACACGCTAAGGCGTCCCACCAAGTCATCGATACGTTTCGCCGCCGAAAAAAATCAGAGATTCATCAAGCCTCTCAACACTCCTCTTCCTTCTCCCTCATTCCTCACCACCTCATCCCCTATCCTCGCCTTGTTCTCCGCGCAAAGATGTCGGAACCGATTAGAAATAAGAAGGTGGAATTTCCCACTGCCCCGTAAGTCATCTCTTGACGCCTGGCCATCTCGTTTTCAACCATCCCTTCTGACCGCTATCTCCAACAGCACCCCCCAGAACACGCCCGCCAACAATGCCCCCATCTCCTCCCATGCCCAGCAGCCAGGTGTCGCCAGCATCAAAGAAGGTTTGTCACCCCGACTTTCTTGTCCTTTTAAATATTATTGGCATCCCAACCAACCTAACATATTCGCAGAGGACCTTGACCGTGCTGCGGCCGCTTCGCTCTTCGCGCAGAACCCAGCCCTTGTGTCTATGATCCAGGGAAAGCTTGGGTCTCTGATTGGCAAATCATCCGGTTATATCGAGTCTCTCCCCGCACCAGTCCGCCGCCGCGTCGCTGGCCTGAAAGGAATCCAAAAGCAACATGCGGCACTTGAAGCAGAACTCCAAGAGAAGATTCTGCAACTGGAAAAGGAATATCTGGCCAAATATGCACCTATATACGCCAAGCGGGCGGAGATTGTTAGCGGAAAGAGTGAGCCTACCGAAGACGAAGTAACGGCCGGCAAGCAGGACGAGGAGGAAGATGAGGAGGAAACCAAGGCCGAAGTCGAAGATAAGACCGAGGAGACCGAGAAGTCGCCTGCTGCCGGTATCCCTGAATTCTGGCTC
This sequence comes from Onygenales sp. PD_10, assembly GCA_032988465.1. Classification (NCBI taxonomy): domain Eukaryota; kingdom Fungi; phylum Ascomycota; class Eurotiomycetes; order Onygenales; species Onygenales sp. PD_10. Next base: position 141,911 of record JANTQH010000057.1, on the reverse strand, counting down.
TCCGCCATGAAGAACCACATTTCTCTCTCCGATATGATCACCGAGAGAGACGAGGAGGCCCTGAAGAGTTTGACCGATATTCGCATGGAGTACACGGACCGTCCCGGCTACCGCCTCATTTTCGAGTTTGCCGAAAATGAATTTTTCTCGAATAAGACCATCTCCAAGTCGTACTACTATCAGGAAGAAAATGGTTATGCTGGCGACTTCCTCTACGACCACGCTGAGGGAGAGGAGATCAAATGGAAGGAGGGCAAAGATCTCACCATTCGATATGAAAGCAAGAAGCAGCGAAATAGGAGTAAGTATCCATTATAGACTGTTTTGACGTCGTACTAATCGCTAATCGCTGGATCTAGGCACCAAACAGACCCGCGTTGTGAAGGTTAAGGTTCCCACCGACTCATTTTTCAACTTCTTTTCGCCACCAAAGCCACCCACCGAAGACGACGACGACGACGATCTCGCTTCCGATATCGAGGAGAGACTGGAGTTGGACTACCAGCTCGGTGAGGAAGTCAAGGAGAAGCTCATTCCCCGGGCTGTTGACTGGTTCACTGGAGAGGCTCTCCAGTTTGAGGAATTCGACGGAGATATGAGCGAAAATGAGTTCGACGATGACGAGGATGATGATGAGGACGATGACGACCGGTCAGATGGAGACCTAGATGATGAGAGTGATGAAGACGTACGTTAAATTTTCCTTGTTGCTTGCACCATTCGCGGACTGCCGACTAACAACGACATAACAGGATGACGGATCGAAACCCAAAAAGGAGGCTGCTGAGTGCAAGCAAAGCTGAACGGTGGCCGTCAAAGGCAATTCTACTTAGTCTCTGTCTTGGGTTCCTTTCACCTAAGCCATATGCGTGCCTGCTCCTTGTTCGTTGCTAGTTTGCCATGACCATGTGAATCTTCCGAGTTTCAGTTCTTTTTATGCGTCAAGATTTGAACCTAATAATACACATAATACGGACGCTCCGTCCTTCCCTTCCCTCACCTACTTTGTCCTCTTTGCCATTACATATTTTCGTCGGAAGGATACAGGAGAACAACCCCCACTGTCCTCGCTCCAGTTACAGGCCGGAGGTACGCATGATTGATTGCAAGAGAGGCGAGATATTTCCCAGTCCCCAGTGGAGGACAGGCGGCGCGAGGCGCAAATTGTGCAGTTTTTCGTCCTTTGCTCTACGTACATGCAATTTGCTTGTTATCATGATTTACTTAGAAAGATAGGCGACCCAATTAAAAGCAATTCTATTACAATAAATAGCTCTATACAGCCGTAAGCAAAGTCTGGTGGATGTTCCCCAGTATCCATTTCCCCAGTATTACCTACCTACCGTTGGGAGTGGTTGGGGCCACGTGACCGCCCAGCTGTCAAGCGGCAACCACGGGGCCGTCCCTGCGCTAAGCCCCAGCAGGCCACTCAGGGGCTGCGGCGGCTCGCTAAGCCCAAGCGCCCCGTGGCAGCCAAGCCAGCCAGGTCAGCGGCCACCTCGTCCAGCTCCGTCCAGCACGTCTGCCAACCTTGGTACCAGCATCCCGTGTCCAACCAACCTCGCCCTGCACCCTCCATCCCCGTCTACAGGTCTCTCCTGTCCTGTCCACGGCGGCCTCTCCAATTCCTTTTCTTCTCTCGCGTCTTTCACTAAATGCGGGACCCCAGACTCCCGCTATCCATCACCGGGGCCCTTATAAATTTCAGCACCCCCAGCCGTCCTGACACCTAAATCACCCGCCCTGATCGTGCTGCCGTGGAGTCCGCAACATGGCGCACATATTCGATGTCGGTACGCGGGCGTGGCAGCCTGACCCCACCGAGGGATGGGTGTCCTCCGAGGTGGTCGAGAAACTGGTGGATGGTGATAAAGTGACGCTGGTCTTCTCCCTGGAGAATGGAGAGGTATGCAACCTGTTTCAACGGCTTCGTATGTCCGGAGATACCTTATATATGACGCTGACCACCATGGCTCCCGGAACAGACCAAAACCGTCCAGACGACAGAGGCTGAGTTGCAGCTCGATAATAACGGAAGCCTTCCTCCGCTAATGAACCCAACAATGTTGGAAGCCAGCGAAGACCTGACGAATCTATCCCACTTGAACGAACCGGCTGGTACGTGTTGCAGCTACATGGTCATACCAGAAATCCTTCGTCTAACAGCCTCATAGTACTCCAAGCTATCAAACTACGCTATTACCAGAAGGAAATCTATACGTACAGTGGCATCGTGCTCATCGCTACGAATCCATTCGCCCGTGTCGATTCCCTCTATGTTCCCCAGATGGTCCAGGTATACGCCGGGAAGCAAAGGGCGTCACAAGCTCCTCATCTTTTTGCTATTGCGGAGGAGGCTTTTTCGTGAGCTAGCCCCCGTCATATATGCTACCTACGCGTTTACTAACTCCTGACCTAGGGATATGTTGCGAGACACACGGAATCAAACGGTTGTCGTTTCTGGAGAGTCCGGAGCAGGAAAGACTGTGAGCGCGAAATATATCATGCGATACTTTGCTACCAGAGGAACCCCAGAAATACCGGGAGCATATTCCGCTGGGAAGACAGATGCGATCAGTGAGACGGAAGAACAGATTTTGGCAACCAACCCTGTCATGGAAGCATTCGGAAACGCGAAAACGACCCGAAACGACAACTCTTCACGATTCGGAAAGTATATTGAGATTATGTTTGACGATAAGACGAACATTATTGGAGCCAAGATCAGGACATATCTCCTCGAACGCTCCAGATTGGTTTTTCAGCCTCTGAAAGAACGAAATTATCATATATTCTACCAACTTGTCGCTGGTGCTACCGACTCGGAACGGCAGGAGTTGAGCATTCTTCCAATTGAAGAGTTTGAGTATTTGAACCAGGGAGGTGCTCCAGTAATCGATGGGGTCGATGATAAAGCCGAATTTGATGCCACGCGGAAATCCCTTACGACTATCGGTGTGGCACACGAAACCCAGTCCGACATATTCCGAGTCCTTGCTGCTCTCCTGCATCTAGGAAATGTCAAGATTGTTGCGACGCGGACCGATTCTTCTCTCTCTTCGACCGAACCATCTCTCGTGCGGGCGTGCGAGATGCTTGGCATCGAAGCAAGCGAATTTTCTAAATGGATTGTGAAAAAGCAGCTTATAACGCGAGGCGAAAAAATCACATCAAATCTTACCCAACAACAAGCTATTGTCGTCCGAGACTCGGTTGCGAAATTCATATACTCGAGCTTATTCGACTGGCTAGTGGAAACCATAAATCACGGACTAGCAACAGAGGACGTTTTGAGCCGAGTGAAATCTTTTATCGGCGTCCTTGATATTTACGGTTTCGAACATTTCGCCAAGAACTCCTTTGAGCAGTTTTGTATCAATTATGCCAACGAGAAGTTGCAGCAGGAGTTTAACCAGCATGTGTTCAAACTCGAGCAGGAAGAGTACGTCAGGGAACAGATTGATTGGAAATTTATTGATTTCTCCGATAACCAGCCCTGCATAGATCTAATTGAAGGGAAGCTTGGTGTTTTGTCTTTGCTTGACGAAGAATCACGGCTGCCAATGGGTTCTGATGATCAGTTTGTCACGAAACTGCATCACCATTTCGCGGCGGATAAGCAAAAGTTCTACAAGAAGCCACGATTCGGCAAATCCTCGTTTACAGTATGCCACTATGCCGTTGACGTTACTTACGAATCGGATGGTTTCATTGAGAAAAATAGGGACACTGTTCCTGACGAGCATATGGAAATCCTTCGCAAGTCTTCCAACGGGTTCGTCAAGGCCGTCCTCGCAGCTGCGTCCGCTGTCCGTGAAAAGGATTCGGCATCCATGTCGTCACGTCCTGTAGCGGCGCCAGGAAGGAGAATCGGCGTTGCCGTCAACCGCAAACCTACTCTCGGAGGCATCTTCAAGTCGTCTCTGATTGAGCTTATGAACACAATCAACTCGACCGATGTCCATTACATTCGATGTATAAAGCCAAACGAGGGCAAAGAAGCATGGAAATTTGAAGGCCCCATGGTTCTCAGCCAGCTCAGAGCGTGTGGTGTCCTGGAGACTGTCCGAATAAGCTGCGCCGGGTACCCTACGCGTTGGACATTCGAAGAATTCGCTCTCAGATACTACATGCTTTGCCATTCGTCCCAATGGACATCAGAGATTCGCGACATGGCACATGCTATTTTGCGAAAAGCCCTTGGCGATGCCAACCATCAAAAGCAGGACAAATATCAGCTCGGTTTGACGAAAATCTTTTTCCGAGCAGGCATGCTTGCGTTCCTAGAGAATCTCCGGACCTCCCGACTAAATGAATGCGCGACCATGATCCAGAAGAACCTGAAGTGCAAGTACTACCGTCGCAGATATCTCGAAGCTCGGGAGTCCATTCTTGTTTCCCAAAGCTTGATCAGGGGTTTCTTGGCAAGACAACGTGCAGAGGAGATTCGTCGTATCAAGGCTGCCACTACTATTCAAAGAGTTTGGCGAGGCCAGAAGGAACGTAAGAAGTATCTCGCCATTCGAGACAATATTATCCTCTTTGAGGCCATCTCGAAAGGTTATCTTTGCCGACGAAATATCATGGATACTATTCTCGGAAATGCCGCAAAGACTATCCAGCGTGCATTCCGTTCCTGGCGCCAGCTACGTGCCTGGAGACAATACCGCAAGAAGGTCGTCATCATCCAAAGTCTGTATCGAGGACGGAAGGCCAGAACGGAATACAAGAAATTGCGTGAAGAAGCCAGGGATCTTAAGCAGATTTCCTACAAGTTGGAGAACAAGGTCGTCGAGCTTACCCAATCCCTTGGAACACTCAAGCGAGAGAATAAGGCACTTGCTTCTCAACTTGAAAATTACGAAGGCCAAGTCAAGTCCTGGAGAAGCCGACATAATGCTTTGGAATCTCGCTCGCGAGAGTTGCAGGCCGAGGCCAACCAAGCCGGTATTACAGCCGCGCAGCTGGCTGCTTTAGAGGAGGAGATGGCGAAACTGCAACAGAGCCACACGGAGGCCCTAGCTACCGTCAAACGGCTACAAGAAGAGGAGAAGGTGTCGCGCGAATCACTCAGGTCGGTAAATACCGAACTCGACAAGCTTAGACAGACCAATGTCGACCATGAAAACGAGAAAGATTCACTCCGCCAGCAAATTTCTGACCTTCAGGATGAATTGGAGCTCGCAAAGCGATCCATTCCCGTCAATGGCGTTAACGGCGATCTTCAAAATGGTGCTGCCGCTCAAGCCGCTCCTACTGGATTGATTAATCTTGTCTCGTCGAAGAAACAAAAACCAAAGAGACGAAGCGCTGGTGCGGAAAAGATCGAAACTGATCGTTTCAGTGGTGCCTATAATCCCCGCCCTGTCTCGATGGCTGTGACGAGCACAGCTCCTGTTCGCACTAACCTATCCGGCACGACCTTTGCTCCAGGCGTTGATACAATCGAAATGGAACTGGAGACCCTTTTGTCGGAAGAAGAGGAGCTTAACGATGAAGTTGCCATCGGTCTTATTCGCAACCTCAAGATACCCCTTCCTGGCTCAACTCCACCACCGACAGAAAAGGAAGTCCTTTTCCCATCATATCTCATTAACCTTGTTACGTCTGAGATGTGGAACAATGGATTCGTCAAGGAATCCGAACGTTTCCTTGCCAATGTGATGCAATCCATCCAGCAGGATGTCATGCAGCATGAAGGCGATGATGCAGTCAACCCCGGCGCATTCTGGCTCTCCAACGTACACGAGATGCTATCATTTGTTTTCCTGGCTGAGGATTGGTATGAGGCCCAGAAAACCGACAACTACGAGTACGACCGTCTTTTGGAAATAGTTAAGCACGATTTGGAAAGCTTGGAATTCAACATTTACCATACTTGGATGAAAGTTTTGAAGAAGAAGCTTTTCAAGATGATTGTCCCTGCCATTATCGAGTCCCAGTCACTGCCAGGGTTTGTGACCAACGAAACCAATCGCTTCCTTGGCAAACTCCTCCCATCCAACAACACTCCGGCTTATAGCATGGACAACCTCCTAAGCCTTCTAAACAACGTGTTCAAGGCGATGAAGGCATACTATCTCGAGGATTCTATCATCACACAGACTGTCACTGAGCTTCTCCGTCTTGTCGGTGTCACGGCATTCAACGATCTACTCATGAGAAGAAATTTCCTGTCGTGGAAGCGTGGTCTCCAGATCAATTACAACATCACTCGAATCGAAGAGTGGTGCAAGAGCCATGATATGCCGGAGGGAACACTGCAACTCGAGCATCTTATGGTAAGCAGATCTCTTGTCTCCAGGACATACAATCAGTCAACTAACGCCCTATTTAGCAAGCAACCAAATTACTCCAACTTAAGAAGGCCACTCTCAATGATATCGAGATCATTCAGGATATTTGCTGGATGTAAGTGGCTTCCAGGACTCTGCTCCACCCTCATCATCACAATCACTGACGTGTTGCATAGGCTTTCACCCAACCAAATACAAAAACTCCTCAACCAGTATTTGGTTGCCGACTACGAACAACCTATTAATGGCGAAATCATGAAAGCCGTTGCCTCCCGTGTCACTGAGAAGAGTGATGTACTTCTCTTGACCGCAGTTGACATGGACGATAGCGGACCTTATGAGATTGCCGAGCCACGAGTGATCACGGCCCTGGAGACCTATACTCCATCTTGTAAGCAATATCCCTTCCCATTGCCTTTCAGTCATCGCCCTGTCCCATTCAGAGCCCGGATTCGATGGTGCCATATACTATATAACTAGCTCAACGTAGGCGAAAAACTAACAGCTGGCAGGGCTCCAAACACCACGTCTAAAACGCCTCGCGGAGATTGTCTCTGCCCAAGCCATGGCCCAACAAGAAAAACTGGACATGAGTGAGGGCATTGAACCCGTCGCGGCGTAGGGGTAGATCTTCCACTCTATATTTCTCAACCGCCTTCCACGTTTATTGTTACTCACTTTTGGGCAATACCTTTGACCGCCACCTACCTCCATCTAATTTCAGCCTATTTGGTAACTAGCTGTGCCAGATTCCCATGGCGAGTGGATTTGACTAGAATTTTTGCATTTGCTCTTTTGCTATATGCCGCTGCCGTTTCTAAACATATCTGGCAAACTGGGCGCGCCTATTTTCAAATGTTTTGTGCTAAGACTTGTTGTCCTGTCTATATCTGATTCCACATTCGTTGCGAACTCGATCCAGTATTTGAACTTTGCTTTGTTTGCCATTGCCATCTTTGGTGTCGTCGCAAGGCCCCTGAGGGTGTACTCTCCCCCCGCCCTGGATATCATGTGTGTTTAGTTTTATTTGTCTTTTTTCGCTGTCGGGTTTTCTTTTCTCCCTCTACTAGAACTTTTTGATGTAAGACTAGTTTTCGAATGTGTATCATTGATAGAGAAGCCTGCGTCGTCCAGGTTTCCTATAACGTTAACGTATACGTCCATGTCCTAACGAATGTGCCAATGGCGCCCGATTTTCTGTCAAAGTAGCAGTAACAGAGTCTCATTTTGGTAGAGTGTACCCCCTGGTGCACAATAATGTGGTATCTCTGCGTGCTGTGTTCTCAGCGCAACTCTCGTAAGTCGTCTGGTGGTGTACCGCGCTTTGATACAGATATATTTTTTGGAAAATCTTGGCATCAATTCTCTGCCCAAAAAACCCCCCGCCATCAAAACATCTCTCAACCCAACACAGCTACCCTGCCCAGGCTACAGCTCTATCCATCAAAATACAAACAGCATCCTATTCCCCATAGCCTAAAATACCACATCAAACCACACCGACGGAAAACACCACTAACCCCCCACCCCCTCATCTATCTAACTTAACCTACCTACACCACCAACCAAAAATGAAAACCCTAAACTTCATAACCGGCAACAAGAACAAACTCGCCGAAGTGCAAGCTATCCTCGGCGATGCGATCGAGGTTGCAAACCGGGCCGTCGACGTGCCTGAGATCCAGGGTTCGATTGAGGATATCGCGAAGGAGAAGTGTCGGCGGGCGGCGGAGGTGGTAAGTTTTTCTTACCCCCTTTCTTTTTTTCGTTAGTTCATTGATGGTTGGATCTATCTGTGACATCGTGCTTTCTCTATGGTGTTTGCTAAAAAAAAAAGAATCTGTTGTGATCATTGTAAATTGGATATATGGCGGGCTAATGATACACTTCGGATCTATCTATGTACACAGGTAGGCGGGCCCGCCTTGACAGAGGACACGGCTTTGGAGTTCAATGCGTTGAAGGGGTTGCCGGGGCCGTATATGTAAGTAATCTCCTTTTTCTATTCGCCAATGGCATACATAATATCCGCACGGGTCTCCTATGTTGCGTGTTTATTTTACTTTTTTTTTAAAAAAACAAAAAGAACCGAAAGCATCGTGAAACAGTTTAGAATTGACAATAAAATATAGCAAATGGTTCCTAGAATCCCTCGGCCACGACGGGCTTAACAAGCTATTGGCGGGATATGAAGACAAATCCGCCGTGGCGGTATGCACATTTGCCTTCTCTAGCGGGCCCGGGGCGGAGCCCATCCTGTTCCAAGGGAAGACGGAGGTATGTTCGAAACGTTCCATTTCCCGCATGTGTATTTCAAGCAGTTTCGACGTGGGTATCCTAACGAGGGAATCGTGGTAAATATAGGGCCGAATTGTCCCGGCGAGAGGGCCTGCGAATTTTGGTATGTTTCTTCCTTTCCCCCCTCTGCTATCGGTTGTCGAATCTGACGTAATGTGAACAGGGTGGGATCCCATATTCGAGTATGAGACCGGCCAGACCTATGCGGAGATGGATAAGAAGGAGAAGGTATACCCACCCGCCAACCTGACCTCGGGGCTGAGATGGTATACCCGTGTCAGAATGCTGATGTGTGCGTTCGCAGAACCTCATTTCCCACCGATACAAGGCTCTCTTGAAGCTCAAGCAATGGCTTATAGAGCAACAGCAATAATCCCATCATCTATCCAGTTCCACAAACCCCCCGGCACCAGGGGACCAGTCCTCAAAGAAAACATCATGGGCAGCTGTACTCCCTGCCTCAATTCAATCCGCACCCTCAACTTCGACCCCCTCAGGATGTGACTGTTTCCACGCCTCTAACCAGGCCACTATCCGCGCGCAATTGGTTTCGATATCCTCATCCGTTTCACTAGTCAACTCGACAACGATTTCCTCATCGTAAGCTTGCCTGGCCTCGTCGAGGAGGACCTCGAATATCTCGGCGTCGAGGTTTTCTTGTAGTTTGACTTCAGGGTAGCCTCTGGATAGATACAAAAATAAAAAGATAAGATTTCGTTAGCCGTTTCTTCTTCTCACTCTTTATAGAATATTCTCGTTATTCTGCCCCCGGCAATCCCCACGAGGAAGAAAGGCAAGGGGAAGAAATGCAAGGGGAAGAGAGGCAAGGGGACGATTCAACCCACCTAGCAGCCAACCGATCATACAAAACCGCCGTAGCCGGACACCGAATAACAACCACAAGATCAATCCACGACTTGGGAAACAAATCGCACGCATGCCAATCGATCAGATACCCGCCTTTCGTCACCTCATCCTCAATCGCATCAAGTAGCTAAACACAACAAACAATCACCCCCACCCCAGTCAGCAAAACCAAAACCGCAACGCTCCCCCGTTGCAAACAAATCAGTAACACACCTTATCCTCATCAACGATATAACTCTTCAACTCATCATCATATCCATCATGGCAATCGCGCTCCTTGGCGATCTGGTTGATGGACAGATGGCGCAGGCCAGTTTCCTGCGCGAGCTGTTCGCAGTGCACGGTTTTGCCGACGCCCGGGGTGCCGGTGATGATTATGTTGGGGGCTGTTCTCATGGTTGCGTTGCGGCGTGTGTGTTAACGGGGAACGATGTGGGAAGATGGGTATGGGATTGTCGGGAGAATGGACAAATTGCGAACCCTTTTTGCGACGGAGAAGGGGGTGGGGGGCAGAGGAGGGGTATCAAAAGCAAGAATAAAATAAAAAATACTGATTAGAATACATAGTGGTAATTTATTGGAAAGATGGATACGTGGTCACGTGGGTGTCGTTCTGGGGGACCTCAAGGTTGACTACAGCGACATCCATTGTAGAGGGTAGTAGAAGGCAATTGTTAGTCAAATGGCTTATTCTATTCGTTAAACTCGTATCTGATCTATAATGTATTCGTTTTCCTTTCTTCTGTGTTTTCATTCGACAATGCTCAGAAGCCAACTCCCGGAAATTCCCGTTATAACCCTCAAAAATAAAACACCAATCCAAGGATGGTTTCGTATAGTCTCGATAAACAAAAGAGGAGGAGAATATAAAGCGTTCCCGGACAATCAAGGGACCATTGTGTAATTTCAAGCTACCCCACAAAGTAGCGGGTTGTCCCGAAGACGAGAATAGCCAGCCCACATGTAAGGGATTCGTGCATTCGCATGCCGCGGATAGGGGTATGATATTAACGGCGGAATGCAATATAATTCAGTTGATTTCGGTGTATGTAAGTATTGGAATATCGGTCTCGCTGGGGGCCTCCGTTCGCCCGGGCGCCGATGGCAATAGCCTATCCTAGTAAGCACTGGATGCAAGTATTATAGCGGAGGTTTACGGAAGACATACTTGAGAATTTCAAACTCCTTGTACTTCTGCAAATAACCTCCGCCTCGTCGGTAAGCTCCCAGGAGACGGGCAGGATCTAGAGACCTGACTGTATTGCCTAGAAATCGTTCGATTGCGGGGGCAGTTTTGAACATCGGATCGAAAACGAGGAGGTTGAGGCTTCCGCTTTTCCTGATTTCGAAACCGACGATTGTCAAGGAGTGGCCTGCAAATAAAGAATGGGTGGTTAGCATATAAGTGCCACATGATAACGGGTAATCTTCGCACCTTGATGCTGGAGGTAGATTGGCGGTAGTTCTGTCTGGATTATTTTTTTACTGCTTCCAATATCCCCCTCGCGGAAATACTCCATTACCTCTACAAGTAACGCCTCATGAGCAGATATATCTGCCGCCGTGCTGAAGGCGCCCGCATTGCACCTAAGTAGAACAGTCAGGCCAATGGTTCATGACGACGGTGGGGTAGGAGACAAGGTTCGGCACGTACCTGACACCCAGGCTAAGAAAAAGAGCTTGAGCCTAAATAATCCTATATTAGAATCTGCAATATAGATCACCACTTCTAGTGAAGGGTTTACCTCAGAAGTTCCAATATATTTCCTTGTCCCTTTAATGCCTCCGGTTTCTACCTTTGCCGCGCTATTGAAACCCAAATCCCAGGCTTGCTCAATCATATCTTGTAATCTTAAGATCGAGGGGAGTCTACCCGGAAATTGTTCGTAGCCATCTGCGCGGGAATCTTGAATATAGGAGACCAGCATTTGAATATTCCTATATCCACAGAACCCGCCTTCCTTCTGCATTTTGAACACATGCCGGACAGAAGGGCTGCATAAGAATGCACGCTCCACGGAATCGTCCAAGTTGCAAAGTTGAGCAAGAACAGGGATAAGGTGCGAAGTCTCATTTGCGACTGATTCAACTCTGCGTAATGTGCCATCTGGTTGGATCTGGTTGGTTACGGTGATCTTTGGGCCTTCTTCAAGCATATTCCAGAGCCAGGATGGCATTTGCTTTTCGTGCGCATATGGACCCAATTCCGATTTCTGGCAGGACTGTAAGCACGACACTGATGGCGTAGACAGAGCGAAGCAGGGGACAAACTTACCCCGAGCCGTCGGGCGAACCATCCAGCTGAGTCAAGTCGGTGCTTCCGTTTTACTTTTCTCTTCCTATGCGAAGTGCCAGATGCTGCTTTTGCATCTCTGTTGGCGCCCTTGCGTGAGTCTTTTCCTTGAAGAACCTTGTCCCTGTTACGAAGGGCTTTGGGTAGTTTTGTAGAGAATTTGCTCTCAATATCGTCGGAGTAATCGTCTTCATCGACCTCTTCATTTTGAGCTTTGGGGTTGGAGGCAACTCCGGCCTCTTCGAAAGCCATGCCCTCTGCGACATGGAGATCAAGATGATTGGAGAGCTCAGCAGCCGGTATGATCTCCCCACAGCCCTGGGGACACTCAACATAACCATCAAGAAGGTCCTCCTCGTCGGTAGATGGTGCAGCCGGCGACATATGCTCTCCGCCAATCCTGGCAACTGCAATGTGGTTCATATTGGATTGCTGACTGATAGGCGGGGGCTCATCGGCCGGGATGAAGGGGGAAACGCCATTTTCAGGATGGCAAAGTTCCACATGCTGGGTTAAGAAATAGGAGTCCGCGTCGGAGAACTCACAGAACGGGCATGGGATAACGTCCTCCATGTCGCGGGGGTGCGTGCGTCTCCAAGCAGAGGAGAGTGATGTGGTTGAGCGGGTTCAAGTTTTCTAGCCTGGTGGCACAGCTGCAGACGAACCCTGGATGGACTACTAGCTCTAGCCAGGGTTGAATAGCAACGCCAAACAGGTAGAGAGACTATGAGGGGGATTATGGAATCTGAAATCCTGGGTTATTGCTGTTGCAAGCTGTACGTGTAGGCCGAGTGAATGTTCAGCGTTGGAACTTGAAGCAGTTCAAAACACATGACTTGTGGAACAACCCTGATGTATGAACAAGGGGATTGCAGATATAATCGTCGGGGACAGAAAGACAAACTCATCTATGCCATGAACTATTGGTAGAATACAGCAGCGCTATGACGCAGGAGCCAGGACAAAGCATTCAACGTACGGCTAGTTCTTGAAGGTGGCAGTTTTATATCCAGGGGTTTTATGCACACTACGGGAACGGACAGCTGGAAAGCTGGGGTAACTCATTATTAGTTGGGTCGGCAGCAGGGCCAGCATACAGCATGCCCCCAAGTCATACATACCATGCCCACTGCAGACACGAACGGAGACTCTTGATAGACGCCACGATATCGAAGCCAGCACTGCAGGCTGCACTGCGCGGTGACGAGACGCTGCCCGGCATGCTTAGCTAAGCGGGGCGTGTTCCCCGAGCCAACCCCGCCGAACTTTGCGAGAAACTTCGCTGGAACTAAAAAAAAAGATACAAGTTTCCGCAATACATGTATGTCCAACGAACAGATATCCGACTCAGTCACATCCTCCCTGGGCCACAGAGACATATTTCCTTCTTTTCATATTCCCGACTGCTCCCTCTTCTCATCCATCTCCCCCTCCACAAACCCGCCGGCCGTGGTTGGGCGGTGGCTAAATTGCGTGATCCACCGTTGGCGCTAGGGCTGCCCGATTTTCGCAGCTGGTGAGGCTTGAGCCCGCAGCGGCGTTCGGGTGCGACAGGAGTAAATATGAGAGATTGATTTGACTCAGTTTTATTTACTAATATTCTGATATTATTTTTATATTGCCTGCCTCTCCCTCTCCCTTCTCCCTCTGCCGTCCTACTGTTCAATTCCCCTTCTACATTTCTCTGCTCTCCAGCTCCCTGCCTTCGTCTCTGTTTTGACCCTCTTCCGCATACGGAGGCTTAGGCCTGCCCATCCCTGCACCCCAGACCCTTTTTTCCACCATGAATTTGCACAGCCAGTTGGTCGCAAATGGAGCAGACAACGTGCCTCTCTCCAACGGTGTAGCTGAATACCCGACAGAATGGGTGGTTCAGAAGTTCGGAGGCACCAGCGTGGGAAAGTTCGCCGTGGACATCGTTGACCGGGTCATCCAGTAAGTACCCCGCCATGGCAAACCTGCTTGGGGCATTGACAATTGGAAACTGACCCCTTTTGTTTCTTTCTCTGTCTGCAGTCCCAGCACCAAAACACATCGAGTCGCTATCGTGTGCTCTGCCCGGAGCAGCTTGTCCAAGGCCGAGGGGACGACGAACCGGTGAGTCACAAGCCCCGCCTTTCCTCCTCCTGCGTGGCATCAGACCGCCTTGGATATTCCACGCCGCTGCGGCACTATGGACTAACGAATATGCACTGCCCAGATTACTACGCGCAGCACGAGAAGCAGAAAATACAAAGTCCGGGAACTATCTTCCCCTGGTGGATGCTGTCCGGCTCGATCATACCCAGGTCGCCCACGATCTCCTCCAGAACAAAGACCTGGCAGCCCAATTAGTCCAGGACATTGAAAATGAGTGTGCGCACATCATCAGAATCCTCGAAGCCGCCCAGACCCTCGGGGAAATCTCTGTCAAATGCGTGGACAAGATCATAAGTACCGGCGAGAAGCTAAGCTGTCGTCTCATGGCCGCATTGCTTCAAGATCGGGGCGTGGACTCGGAATACGTGGATATTTCAGACGTGGTGGATTTCGCAACGAGCCATCAGTCACTGGACCAAGAATTCTATGACCATCTTGCGTCTGTGCTGGGAAAGAAGATCAAAGGGTGTGGTAGAGTAGTTCCTGTTATAACAGGATTCTTCGGACCGGTACCCGGCGGCTTGCTCGACAAAATTGGACGGGGATACACAGATCTATGTGCTGCTCTTGTAGCCGTGGGGATCCGCGCTCATGAACTCCAAGTGTGGAAGGAAGTCGATGGGATCTTCACTGCGGATCCTCGAAAAGTCCCCACGGCGCGACTGTTACCGGCCATCACCCCTGCAGAAGCTGCAGAATTGACATTCTACGGTTCCGAGGTTATACACCCCTTCACAATGGAACAGGTGATACGAGCCAGGATCCCGATCCGTATAAAGAATGTCATGAAACCCCAGGGCAAAGGAACGGTCATTTTCCCCGACGACACCACAGAGTTGGACAGGACCACTCCTGGTCATGACCCTAAACTCTTCCGAACTCGGAGCGCTAGTCTCCTGATGCAACGACAGGGTCCCAAGCGTCCTACTGCAGTGACAGCTAAACACAAGATACTTGTCATCAACGTACATTCGAACAAGAGGTCGCTGTCGCATGGGTTTTTCGCAGGCATTTTCTCCGTTCTCGACAAGTGGCGACTCTCTATCGATCTTATCTCCACCAGCGAAGTACACGTTTCCTTGGCGCTCCATTCGGAAATGCCCTTGCTGAATGGAGTTGGTGAGGATGAGTATCAGATTGTCGACGAACATCTCAGAGGAGCTATTCAGGATCTCCGCCGCTACGGCACGGTGGATATCATACCAGAGATGGCGATTTTGAGTCTTGTCGGGAGACAGATGAAGAATATGGTCGGTGTGGCAGGACGTATGTTTTCCACTCTTGGAGAACACAACGTCAACATCGAAATGATTTCACAGGGTAAGCAGCAATATCAGAACCACAAGTATTCTACAATATGCTAATTCACGATCGACTTTAGGTGCCAGCGAAATCAATATATCATGCGTGATTGAAGCGCGAGATGCGGACCGGGCCATCAACATCATCCACACCAACCTATTCACCTTCCTTGATTGACGAGATATAACGGACTCGACACGACCTAGACCCATGCGGACGCGACTCTACGATGTTCCAACACACTCGAGAAGAAGAAGAAGACGTAGCAGAAGCAATATATTGAGCAGTCCAACCTGACATGTTTTCCAAGTACATGATTTCACCCAGCCCGATTCAACAATAGGGCTTCGAATGGCTGTTATATATACAACGAATCGTTATCGCGACCCGAGCCACGATGGGAAGCGACGAATGCGATTCATTACGGGGCAGGCTGCACAATGGCCCGGCATAAGGATGCCAGTTGTTACGCCAGCCGCCTCACGTTACGCTTGGAATGAACGAATTGGGAATTGGCAGGGGATTTCTTTTCTTTAAAAAAACGCAGGGGTTGGTTAGATTTGGCACTTTGCGCAAAATATACCCCTACGGGCGTCGGAGCCTTGGAATTCGGAGGCAATATTTTCTTGGGCTATTTGGGTTGAGAACTGGAAATCCCGATTAACAAGATAGACGGATGGTCGGGACCGGCCTCTCGGCCCAATTGGTATGGCAGGGATGACATGACATATTCCTTGGTGTCATCACTCAACAACAGGATTTTTGGATTGGGTATCACCGGGCCATATCAAAGGGTATAATGGACAGGGAATGGAAAGCACGCCATTGCATGTTGTTGAACAGGAGTTCGACACACAACGCGCACCCACACATCGATCTTCAACAAAGAGCAGAGCGCGTGGTTTTGTCACTCAAGCCAAAAGAAAAGTCAACCCGCGCCCAGGACCACGCGCCCGCTCTCCATCCACCCATCCATCCACCCATCCATTTACATTCCCACCTTACCTATTTCGTCCCCCATATAGAAACCATTGGACAGTTATTGAGCGATATATTTCCCACACCCAGCATCGAGTTAAGTTAGTTTAGCTAGTTAGACCACAGAATCAAGCACTGCACTGCATGCATGCAGACTCATCAGACTCATCAGACTCATCAGTATCCAATACTCCTCCCCCATCCGCGTTTCAAGAGCCCGACGCGGGCAGTCGCCAAGCCGAGTAGGCCATCGATTCGGCAGGCAGCCCCAGTCGGTGTGAGTTGTCCCTGCAGGCTAGAGCGTAGCGGTATGCACGGTACGGTGCGGTATCGTATGTATGGTTACGAGTAGATCTACTATGTAGCGTCTGGTCTGTTCTGCCCTATGCGTCTGGGCTGGAGACTGGGTGAGGGATTATCTGTCTGTCTGTGTTGGGTTCTGCTTTTAACTACATCTGGAACTACCTGGGTATGGAGGTGGAGGTGGCGGATTGGCTGTATGCGGTGCTTGTGTGTGTAGTTGGCGCTGGTTACGCCGGGTGGCTGTCTCTGCTGGAAAGGGGGGGTCAGGGGGAGCAGGTTGGACAGCGCAATTGCGTGTGGATGGATGGATGGATGGATGGATGCTTGATCAAGCAAATGCTTCTTACATCCCAAGGATAGAAAGAGGTTGATATGAGAAGAGGTGGACCGTGGCTGGGCAAGGCTGAACCGCCGTACCGTACCGTAATGACGGCCGCCGTACATCAATACGCATTGGGCTTGGCGTGGTGTCCAAGACTTCAACTTGTCGCTCGCCCATCTCTTGATTCTGTATTCCTCCGTCTTGATTTTTCATCTTCCATTCTCCATTTTCCATGTTTCTGCGCTTTGCCTGATCTCTGTCCTGTCCTCGCGACGGGCTCTCCGATTGACGCTGCGTGCTGGTGGTATCTATCTGCGGGCGTTTTGGCGCTACGCATCCTGGGTGTTTCGAAATCCTGCTGTCTTCCCTGCCTGCCGGGCCAGCCCATCAGTCTCCCCTCAGCGCAACAGCAACTCCTCCCTTCCCCCCAACCCGCTCCGTCCTTCTCCCTCACCGTCTGTCTCCATTGTCGCATTCGTTTCCATCCATCGCCATCTGCACCGTTACGCCATTCTCCGAGCGAAGAATTCTCCGCGCTGGATGATCCATTTGTGTAGTTAGTCTGTCCAGTTCAGCTCCGTCACAACAGCCACATCCCCCACTAGCGCAGATCTCGCTTGCCCACACTGCGTTCGTTCCTGTTCTCCATCGAGGCCTTCACCACCACCACCCACCCAACACCCGCCTGTCGCCCGTGATAACCGCCATTTTCACGCGTCAAATCACCCGCTCTTTGCCGTTTTGCTATCGCTAGACCTGCCATCGCCCTCTTCGCGATGGCTTCGACGCGTCATCCGCCGCCCTTGCGCATCTACCAGGACACTGGCCCTCCCCCCATGACTCAGCGTCCCAATTCCTCCTCGGCCCAGCAGCCAAATCGTCTCCAGCCGTCTGCGATGCCTCTGCAGCCCATGAAAAACGCGTCGGTCAATAAGAACCTCGCCCTGAACCCGCCCCCAAATGGCCAGTTTAACATCTCGCCCGTGAAACCTCAACGTCGACCCAGCATGTCCGGTTCGGGACAGGGCAAGCTGGGCTTTGTTCCAATCTCTGCCCCCAACCCGGTCGCATTCACGACGGATTCGCCAACGAAACCCAACGGTCTCCCGCACATGGGCCAACATGCGCTTTTTACAACGTTTTCCTGCGTGCCAACCGAACCATCATTTGCTTCCAAAGCCTCGCATAAGGGCGCTCAAAACGAAAGCTTTCCTGCTTTCCCAAACCCTCCCTACTCGGGATCGCTCCCACCCAAGCGTTCCCTAATGGAGGCCGCACCGTTGAAGACCCGTCCGTACAAGAAGATAAAGCGCGACGAGCCAGCCTTCCTTCAACTCCCAGATCCTCTTGATATGCCTCCAGTCGAGGACGACGGCTCGAAACCTCCCTACAGCTACGCGATTCTTATCGGAATGGCCATCCTTCGCGCGCCAAATAGGCGTCTGACACTTGCCCAGATCTATAAATGGATCTCAGACACCTTTAGCTTCTATCGTGCTGGTGATTCCGGTTGGCAGAACAGCATTCGACACAACCTCAGCTTGAACAAGGCGTTCATCAAGCAGGAGCGGCCAAAGGACGACCCAGGAAAGGGGAATTACTGGGCCATCGAACCAGGCATGGAGACTCAATTTCTCAAAGACAAACCCCTTCGTCGAAACACGCTCACGAGTATGCCAATTGCGCCCCCTACTCCTCGAATGGATCATCAGCCTTTGGAGTCTCCAGTGCAGCCTTATATGCAACTCCCTGCAGCCACTACTGCGGCCCCGGCACCTGCTACAACCACATATATGCCCCCACCACCGCAACATACATCCAAAGCCAATGCCAATGTAGACTTGTCCTCTGATGCCACTATTCCTGCTTCCGATCCTGCCCTCCAAGAGGATAGTGGCGATGAAATTGGGCGCCTTTGTATCCCCAAATCCGCACAATTGCCTCACTCCTCGCCGCCCCACCCTATCCATTCTTCCCCTCCGATTGCGCCGGCTGTTTTCCGTCGACAGGCAACGCCTCCCACTCCATCTCGTCCGCTCACTGCTTCGGCTGCCGCATCACGTTCGCGAAAACGCAACTCTGCAGCCGTAAACGATAGTGGCTATTTCTCATCGTTGGAATCTTCTGCCATGCGCCCTCACAAGGCCGGCCATATCTTGACCTCTGATCTTGATATTGAGCCTCCACGTATTAAGCGAGGCCGCGCTGAAGAGGAGATTGCGCGCATTCGAAGCTCTTCGCATGACATCAGCCCATTGCGTGTTGGAACTCTGAAAGATGTTAGCCAAATGATTGGATCTTCCCCACTCCGCAATGAATATATCAGCATGCTGCCCCCCCCTCTTACTCCCGCCATCAAATTCAAGAAACCACTCAAGCCACCCCCTTCGCTTTCGCCCAACACCAATTTACAGAATCACCGCAAGAAGATTCAACAAATGGTGAATTCTCCAATCAAACACTACGGATTGACCGATGATATCCTTCCCTGGAGTCCCGCGTTCAATATCCAGGACGACGCCTTTATCTCAAACGACAATCTTAACATCCCGTTCGACATCTTTTCTGAGCAGCTGCCCGCCAATGTTTCCACCCCTACCTATGGCTCTCCAGAAAAGCGGTCGGCGAGACGGGCACGTTCGGATAAACTTGGCCAATCCAATAACCTTCTTGCGGATATCACGGACCTTCGTGCCAATAGTCGCTTGAACACTCCAACATTGAAGTCGTCCAGACCTAAAGGTCTCAAGTTCTACGATTCTCCCTCTAAGAAGTCTGATGCCAGCCGCTTCAACGATATTTCCCAGGACGACTTGTTCTCGTTCAACCTCTTCAGCGAGGACGGTGGTGAAGTTGATGGCATCGACCTCCTCCAAGGCTTCGAGAAAATTGGTCACTCGGGCAAGGAGGACCATTCTCCAAAGCAGATTCTTCAAAACAGATCGTATATGGGGCCAACAAGCAACAATGGCCGGTTTTAATAACTGAAACGCACTGTCATGAACACACTCTTGGTGCTTGGCAACATACACAAAATACTTGGAGTGCGGTTTTGTTTATGCTTCCCCCCCCCAAACTCTCATGTTTTGGCTCTTACCTCTCATAACCCCCCCCCCCCCCCCCCCCCTTTTGGTATCTACTCCCCTTCCCTTTGGGTTTTGGAGAGGGACACCTTTGTCAGAGTTTTGGATTCCATGACCACATCAATAGATGTTAGGGTATGGTTCCTTTTTTTATTGGCTATGCTTTACATTTTTCACATGCAATAATTGGTTTCTGGGTGGTTTCTATCTGCAAGCGAGTTCATTTTAGCCCTTTTCTTTTACTACTCATCTCCATGCTCATGCCTTATCCTGCCAGCTTTTATTCTCCTCGGTTCCCATGTCTGCGCATATCAATCAGGGTGTTTAGTCTTTTCTGTGGTGGATTTTCTTGTTTCTCTTTACTCTTTTTTGCTCCTTTACAGCAACGATGTCTGATGTCATCCTTCATTACTTCTGATTTGTTTTAGGGACACACGCTGGCACTCTGGGTTTTCTGGGTTGGTGCTCGGTTATTTTTCATTTCAGGTCAGGTCAGGGTCGGAAAGGGGCAACACAAAAGGGGTTTTTTCTATTATTTTGTTTGGCTGGGTTGGGACGACGCTCATGATAACCACGACATGTGTTAATGTATACGGACTACGATGGGTTTATGAGGTTCTGTTTCTTGTTACTTCTTTTCATTCTACACTCTTTATTCGCCCCCCCTCTGTCATAACCCCCCTTGTGTTTTCAGTTCTGTTTTTTTTTAACATGCATCATTTCTTGTTGAACTTTTTTAACATGTTTATTGGCCTTGTTTTTCTTGTTTTTAATCATTTTTTTTTTTTAGCCTTTGGGGATTTGATTAGCTTTTTTTTTTTTTCAAATACATAGATGCAGAGAGTGCTCGAGCATGTTATTACTTGATTTATTATCTGAGTTGTTTGTCTAGAGTTCGTTACGTTTCGCTCCTGTGTGCGTAGGGTGGGCGTGATATATGGATGGATATGTAGATTGACTGTGTGTGTTTGGATCTATATGCCAGTGTAGGCGTGGGTAGGTATGGGTAGTTATGTGGTAGGTTTCATGAATGGAGATGGAAATGGAAATGGAAACGAGAAAAGAGAAAGGAGGAAGGAGGAAGGAGAAATGCTTTTATGAGTATATATTTTAAGAAAAACAACAAGACTGGGGTATCTCGACCGTGCATGTATATTGTAGGCAGGTAGGCAGGTAGGCAGTCGTGATAGCTTGCATGCATGTATAGAGAACAACACAAGCAGAAAACTAAAATAAATAGACTGAGCCAAGAACAAGTTGATTAAAAATCATAGACAAAAATGTATAACGAGGACGTATATTTCGTAACAAGGGGTAGATAGAATAAAATAAAATGAATGAATTGAGACCCCCCCCCAACAACAACACGAACGTAGCTCAGGGTACCGAAAACGCCAATCAGTTGAAACTCCTTTTCCGCTTCCCTTGCTTCTTTCCTTTTACTTCTCGTGAATTGGTTCGATGTGACTGGTTGCGTACTTGCAAGGGATATCAATCCATATCCGTCGCTGGAGCCGAGTTTGGTAGGTGTTTTTTTGGTAGGGGATGGATGCTTGCTTGCTCCCAGCATCTCCTGTGAACGGGGGGATATTGGCAGGGCAGGGCAGGGCAGGGCATATGTATGCCGTCCATCCATCCATCCATCCATCCATCCATGTCTTCCCTCCGCAGGCTTCCCATTCAGGGGAAAAGAAAAGAGAAAAAGATAACGAAAGAACCCCCCCCCCCCCCCCCCCCAAAAAAAAAAAACTGAAACCAACTCAAGTTAACAAAAAATAAATCATCATCTCTCCACCACCGGGTCCATCGCCTTGGGCAAATACTTCTCTTCCAAATACCTCATCTCCTCCTCACTCAACTTAACACTGACGCTCGCTACCGCCTCATCAATCCTCTCCTTAGTCCCTAGCCCCAAAATCGGATTAACCCCTCCCTTCCCAAGACTCCACGCCGTCGCCACCTGCGCCATGCTTACCCCCTTCTTCTTCGCCAACTCCTCCACCCGCTCCACAATCGCCTTATCAACTTCATTATCGCGGCTACCGAACATAATCGGCAGCGCCCAATCGGTCTGCCCACGTTTCGTTGCGGCTCCATCATTCCACGGCCGGGCAAGGAGGCCCCGTGCAAGCGGGGACCAGGGGATGACGCCGACGCCTGTGTCGCGGCAGTAAGGAATCATTTCGCGCTCTTCCTCACGCGAGAGGAGGTTGTGGTAGTTTTGCATGCTGATGAATTGGTGCCAGCCGTTGCGGGCAGCGATGTTTTGGAGGGTTTGGAATTCCCAGGCGGCCATCTGGTTGGTGTTAGTCCCGCCGTGATGTTTCAACTAGAAAGGGTGGGGGGAAAGAGGTAAGAAAAGAAAGGAAAAGGAAAAAAAAACCTACAGAACAAGCCCCAATATACCGCACCTTCCCACTCTCCACCACATCATTCAACGCCTTCATAATCTCCTCCCTCGGCGTGTCACGATCCAGCCGATGAATCTGCAGCACATCGATATACGTCCCCAGCCGCTCCACGCTCGCGTCCACGGCGTCAAAGATGTGCTTCCGCGATAGGCCCAAGCGATTCACCCATTTCCCACTATTACTGGCGACGTACAGCTCGTCCGACGCCGGGTCGGAACCGTAGAAGCACTTTGTCATGATTACCACGCTCGAGCGCGGGATGGAGAATTTTCGCAGCGCTTTGCCGATTGTTTCTTCTGAGGCACCGCGGGAGTAGATGTCGGCCTGGTTTGGGTGTTAGGATTCATTTATTTTTGTTCTTGTTCTTTGTAATGTATATATAGTGGGGGGGGGTTCCTCCATTTGGGAATTTTAGAGGTATCTAGATAACAAGCGTAAAAAAAAAAGAGGGGGAGGGGGAGGCGACGCACCGTATCCCATGTGTTGATTCCACGTTTATATGCATGTTCAATCAATTCCAGACTTTCTTCCTCGTCCAGAACCCAGGGCTCCCATTTGGAGGATCCGTAGGACATGGTTCCAAGGATTACCTTGGAGATTTTGAGGCCGGATTTGCCTAGGCTGCGAGGGGAAATGGCATTGTATTAGCATATTTCTATCCTTTTGGAGGGCCTGCATAAAAGACCAGAGGGGGGCCAACCCAACCCCGCTCATTCTCTTAAAACAAAAGGGGATTTGTTAGAACGGAAAGAAAGGTTTGAAGCGTACCGTGTATACTCCATCTCGTTGTTCGCTGCCATCGTGAATAACAATAAATTGTATTATGCGGATTCTTTTTCTCGGAACTTCCTTTAAGCTAGGACTTTGCAACTGAATAGCAATTGCCCGAGTTCAGGAAAGAATAAATAAGTAAAATATAAAAAAAGCGTCTTGCAGCCAGAAACAAATCTCAACCTCCAGAGCGGAAGTCGAAGCAATATATAGTTAAAAACCACATCACACTACCCCGTAATAATAAACCTCCTTGTTTCCGCAAGCCCCGAATAATAGTAATAAATAAATGCCGCTCGTCTCCTCTCTCCATGGCCAGCATCACGTAAAAAAACCCTCCGGTCTTAGCGGACACAACGTTATCAATCGAAGCGGCTTCGCGCTCGGAGTTAGCATAAAATCCTCAAGACTCCCGTTTCAGCTGGGATCCTGGAATAAGCTATCCCCTCACTCAGCGACTTGTTGCATTTTTTAGCGCCCCCGCACAAGGCCGCCGGCCCGCCGGACGAGGAGAGACGAGTTATTCAGTGGATATACGCGTACCGGTTGGACTGTAGACGTCATTCGGCTCGCGCCTGGGCAGTCCTCAGTCCTCAACCCCCGACGGTACCAGGTGCAGTTACTCGGGCCTGGGCTCGGTGCGTGGGTTGGTTTAGGGCTCTGGATGTCGGATTTAATTAAGGTAGGAGTCGGTGCTCTGTAGCGTGGGCCGGGGGGAGTTAGTTTACTAATATTGATCGGGGCTATCTTGATTCTTGTGACATGATGATTGATCTAACCATGTTTTCAAGTTTCCCCTCCTTTGGTCGGACTTTGGCAGTGGGATGTTAGCATAGTTAATCATGCAATTGTGATGATGCAATGATAGCTAATAATCATATGCAGGCTAGGATTTCATTAGCAATAGCCTGAAGCTGGGGTGCAGAGCAAGGGAATATGAAAGAATAACTAGCCCAAATTAGCCAGAAGATACCCATTTGAGGGGTGAGAATCACTCTCTAACCCTATCCTAAAGACCACCCAATTCTCAATTCGATACAAAACAGGCTTCCCAGGCGGACCCAGAAAAACAGTACCACCACATGAAGAAGCAAGTGGAGTGTGAGAAAAAAAAGGAACAACCAAGACACCATATCCCAACCATCCCATCCAACACCAAATAGCAATAAAAGAAATTTGAGCCATACCCAAGGCAATAAAAAAAAAAGGAGGCCACCATTCCCCGTCCATCCAACCATCCTTTCCTTACTTAATGCGACGCCACCTCCACCGCCAACGTCTTAAAAGACGTGATCCGCGCCTTGATCGTTTCCATCGGCTCCTCCGTATCCAACTCTCGCAAAATACCACTGCCAACATCATACAGCACGCCATGCAACTTCAACCCCCTCTCCTCAATCGCATCAAGCACAACGCTATTCTCCTTCAGCGTGCGCAATCCATGACGCACGTTAATCTCAGCCAGCTTCTGCGCCTGCTCATGGGGATCCAGCGAGCCGAGGATATGCAGATTCTGCTCTCGAAGCCGGCGCAGCGGCATGAGCCAGTTATCCAGGAGGCCTAGCTTCTTGTTTGAGAGCGCTGCCGCGATGCCTCCGCATGAGGTGTGGCCGCAGAGGACGATGTGCTTGACTTTCAGGTACACGACGGCGTATTCGATGACGGAGGCGGAGCTCATGTCGTTGTATTGGATTACGTTGGCGATGTTGCGGTGGACGAAGACGTCGCCGGGTTGCAGGCCGAGGATGGCGGTTTCGGGGCAGCGGGAGTCGGAGCAGCCGATCCAAAGGATTTCGGGGTGTTGCCCTGTTGCGAGTTTTGGGAAGAGGGCCGGGTCTTCCTCTGCGGTTTTGGAGGCCCATTGGAGGTTCTTTGCTAGGGCAGTTCGGTAGGCGTCTATGGGAGTGGAGTAGGGTTAGTTTCTGGTCTCCATAGATTGGAGGATTCGGGGACTATTGCGGTGGTCTGGCCGACATGGTGAGTGTCTCCGTCCCCAAACTCCCGCGGGGGCAACTCATGAATTTTAGAAGGTCGATTTATCATACCTGGCCTGGGGGTGTGGGTGGCCACTGTTGTGTCACTGTTTGCCGTCGTCATCCTGGATGGCGGAAACACGGTGTCGTGTATATATTTAACAATCTCTCTCACTGACGCTCCGCAAAGCTGAAGAATGGATGTAAGGCTCGCAGCCTCGTTCATAATCTAGCCCCGAGCAACAGGAATATTTGATGGGCCCGTCCTCCAAAAGAAATTATCTCCGGCGAATGAGATAGCGATCCGAATCCTGCAATCGACAGGTAAAATGATATCCGTCCGGAGAACGTATGTCTACAATGGACCGTTGATGTCAGAACGTGTACTCAGGGTCCTCTCAGAGTCACTCTCGCTTTGTTCTTTTCTGCTCCCGTGAAAGCAGCGGGGCGTTGGGACGGCTGCCAGTGTAGCCTTTATACAGGTAGCCAAGCAACAGCGGGAAGGAGGTGCGCAGGGCCAAGAAACGAATGATGCAAACACAAAGAATAAATGGTAGATTTTGTTGTACTGCCAAGGTGAGAAAGTGGTGCAATGCAGCGCTTTGTACTATTTGTACAGTGATGGAAAATAATATTGAAATGGGGCGCGGGGTTCGGCAGATACCTACCTGCCAAGAGGAGGTTGATCCCGCTGCCCAATATCGGTGATAAGCGTGCAAATGAATGGGTTTCAGCCTCAGACACGGGAATATGCCGCGAAGAGGATGGAAGGCAAGGAAGGACGCGACGAATAGGGACGGCAACAGCAGCCAACGTCACCGACGTTTTGGCAAGCTGGAAGGAGAAAACCCGCCAGGACCGGGAATGCCGGCCAGAGGAGCAGATGGGACGCGCCGGGCCGGGGACAAAGACGTCTAGATGCTGACAAGACGGAGAGTGGTGCTGGGTATCAATCAAGGAGGGTAGGGGGTTGAAGGATAGAAAAATATGGCCAAGGATGCGTGCGATAAGGTTACATAGATATGATCTCCTGGGAGGAGAGGACCCTCGTTCGTACTTATTTTTCGCCCTTCGCCCGCCCACATGACCGCAGCAGGGGGGCTAGCGAAACTCTCCGCGGAGAGGAAATGGAGGAGGGGCGGGACAGCTCATTGAAGGATAGGACTTATCAGATCCGGGGACGGGAATGATGACGAACGTGGGGGTAGGGTAGGGTGGTAGATACCGGAGGCGGCATCAGGATTCAGGTGCCCATCATACCCATGTCGACGGAACCGGAAGAAGCAGCAGAAAAAAAGAAAGGAAAGGAAAGAAAAGGAAATAAATGACGACGCGGTGTGGCACGAAAGGACAAATAGGATGATAGTCTGATAGACGCCGTGGTGAAATAACTTACCGAAAATAGACTGGTGAAATGGGCTATGTATGTGTTTATGTACACGCCCGGGCAGCGAGGCGACGGCCTTTGCTTCACCGGGACACCAGTCCGGGGTAGAGAGATATCGCGTTCGTCGGATAGCTTTCAAGGATTATGAAGCAAGCCTCGCAATGAGGGGTCCAATGGGAAGGGGAGGAAGTTAAGACCCCGGGATAGCAAAGGAACGGGGAAGGGGGAGGAGGGGGGTGAAACTGCAGCTGTCGTAGACACCGGTGGCTCATGAGATATCAAATCGAATCAACCTCCTTACGGAGGATGGGGGGAGGGAGAACTCGGTTTTAAAAAGCCCGCCCCCGCCCCCCTATTCTTTAATTACCTATCCGATAATGCAGTAATCAGAACTGCGAATGAGAGGCAGATGATACACCGCGTGGCTACTGGTGCATGAAGAAATGACGACAACCATTGAGCCTTGGCCAGCAGGAGCAGGAGTCTGGCTAGATGCTGTGGTTGGTGATGGCCAGCTTGCTGATGCGCCGGGGGGAGAGAAAGCTTATTAACTAGTGGTCACAAAATAAGGCTTTCAATGGTATGGTGCTAGTGACAATTTAGCTCACGGAAAGCAACCTTGAAAAGCTTGGCTGCTTCTCAACAAAATTGTGTTGAAGACATCTTGCCAACTTTTATCCTCTTCTCTATTAAACTGTTTCACTCACCTGCGAATCTAGAGGTGAATTTAAAGTAAGAGCCCTTAAAAACCTAAAAAAACCTTAAAAAATCTTTGGAAATACCCCCAAAAAGGTAAATTTCCATTTGAAGTAATACCGGATTTTTAGATAATCCGGTCCCCACGCCAAGCCAAGCCAAGACTTGAAAACCGCTAGCTTCTCCCGATCTCAGCATCCATGTGACCTGGTGCCAAGAGAAACTATCAGTTATTTAATCGTCGACGACAATCCATCGTTGTTCCGTACAGCTACATACAAAGAAATTTGGTATCAATGCATCGAGGAATAATAAGTCAACAACTCCGAACAGAGAGGTATCTTCCCCTATCCCACAGGATACTCCATACCACTCCATACTAGCGAGTGCGAAACAACCAATCCAGACAGCTATCCCACACCTGTTCATCATGCCTCTAGCCCTCTCCAGCCTAGGAATACATCAATTCGATCACGCAGAGATATCTTTGTCGGTGCCGCGTTGGCCTGGCTGTCGATTGTTACGGCTGTGCTATGGAGACCAGCCTGGTGATGACTTGGCAACGACAAATATCCGCTAACAATTGGAGCTGTTTCCGAAGGAGTCTCGAAGGGAACCGTGATCTGTGTTTCTTCGAGTCTGGTTTCCTGCATCTTGTCGCAATCTTCACAGGCCGGGCCCGTACATTCCTCCCCGCAAATAACAGAGATAAGGTGTTTCTGCAATCCATTATTTGCGATCGAATCCTTCTCGCCAGTAATCCAACCCCGTCGGCGGCTTGGGAGATAATCAAATCGTACGATCTGATTTGGCGACGTTTTCCAGGATGGCTGGGTTAAATGGAGCAGTATCACTCCAGTGAATAATGAAACGATACCGACATTCAGTGCCATTGGGGTCATGTCAAAGTAGAGCCGGATTGCCGCCCCCAGAGCTTCCAATCCATACAGGAAAATCAGACAGACTCGAAGAGTTTGGTGTATAATCCAGAGAGTGACGCCTTTGTCTTCGAGATAAGGTAAACCTAGCCAATCCCGGTCTTCATCGTCTTGTTCAATCACTGTCTCCTGGGTTTCGACTGTTGCTTCCCCGTGTCTTGCGCCTCTTAAACCGTGTATTCTGCTTCTTAAAGGCGAGGGCTCATACTCTATCGGCTGCCCTACTTTGACGAAAAACAGCTTCGGGACCCAGGTCAACTCTGTGGTTGTTCCATGTGGTGTCCTCCACCTTATCCGAAACTTCTCGGACTCTAGTTTGCTACACCAGACGACTTTAATCTTTGTTGTTCCAATGTGACTCGGGCTTTTGGGAAACACGTCAACAAAGTATTCTTCCTTCGGGTCCACCATTCTAAACTCGAAGTCCCCACGGGGGCCATCAGAAATAACGACCATAAAAGCGCCGTCCTGCTGGCAAACCACCTGCTGATACATGGACAATTTGATACAGGCCGTGTATTCCACAAAAGAACCCAAACCAAGAATTCGATGGCGCTTGTGTGCTACTCTGATTTCGCAATCCAGAATGCGATTGTCGATAGAATCACTCGTCAGTACCTCCGTTGCTCGCACTGTCAGGACAAGCGGTTTTCCTGCATCGAAACCCCCCGTATAGCCCCCACCCACAGATTGCTCTCCGATTAAGCCATCGGTCGAGCACTCTACTTTTTTCTTCCTTTTGCACTTGTTGGCGATGAGTCTAAAGGTCCCGTGCTTCCCATTCCGGTTCAGTGGAAGACCAGGAATGCGCAGAAGCTGCCAACCGTCCTCTTGCAGAGGAGTTAACGTGACTTCAATGTATATGCTGATAATACATACGGCCCTAGTAACAAGCCTCGGCATCGAAAGATGGAAATATCCGCTAGAGTCTTTGCCAAAAGAAACCATCTCGTCCTCTCTATCAGGAGCAGGATCTGTGTTTTCCGTTTCAACTGGGGTGGAACCTTTCAGTAGAGTATCAGCATCATCAAGGGATCTGCCAGAAGTCCAATTTTGAGAGGATGAGGACTGCCCCTGGGTTTCAGCGTCATTATTGTCGAGCCATGATGAAACGTAGCTCGATTTCTTCTCGTCTTTGTTGGGGTCCATGTTTTGAAGAGCACTGGGCGGGGATTTGGGTTTCAGAGCGGGTTGAGAAGAACTACTTGGTCGTTCCGGGTCGGAATTCCTTGTGGTCAGGGAAGGAAAGAACGCTGGTCGTTTTGATTCAAAGGGCCCTTCCTTTTTAGGCGACGCTGGTGGCTCTGAAATGAAGGATTTCATGGCAAAGTTACCAGGTAACTCGGTGGACAATCTCACTGGGGAAACTAGTTCGTGTCTGGAGTGAGATGGTATCAAAGATGGCCTAGCTTTACGCAAGCCAGAGACATCTAAAGCCGAAGGACTCGTGGTATCGTTATGCGGGAGGCCACTCGTCGCCACACGACCTTCGGAGCTTGATGCTCGCGAGGACTGCTGGCTGCCCCCAGCTATACCCGATCTGGACGCCATAACTGGAATTTGGCTAGGTGTTGGGCGCTTGGCGGCTTGAGGGCTGGGGTCTTGGCTGGGCTCGCCGGGAGGCGAAGTCGATGATGGCTCCCCAGCCGAGCCTGGACTATCACTTGTGTTTCCGGGAACAACGTCTGCTTTTGCTTTCCCCTTCCCTTCCGGACGAGAAGGGGTTGAGCGACGATCCATATATTCTGGGAACGGTTCAGGCGGACTCTCTCTTGATGCGGACCGTGGGCTCTCGACTATAGATGTGCCTCCCTTATTCGCCCGAGTTGAGCCAAAACTTTGAGAAACATCGCTCTTCCCTGAAATGCTAGGAGGCGCCGATTTTCCTTCCGCATTTTCCTCCGCTTCATGAAGAGCCTGCTCGATGCCCTCGGGGGAGGCGGTGGGATGAGGCTCGTCATCTTCAGGCGCTGGTTCAAATGACTGCTTCCGGCTAATTGTGCTGGATGGGCTGGGAGGAAACAGTCTTCTACCAGTTGACTCTGGCAATTTCATTCCCTTAGTGTACAATGTTCGTGGCGTCTCAACACCACCCTCGGCTCCCTGGGCAGGAACAGGCGTCTCGGCATCTGGAGCATTGTCCACAGGCTGATCAGCAGGGGGGCTGTTCTCATCAGGCGAATCTTCCTCGAGCTCTGTTACTGTTTGCAGGCTGTCGCAGTGCAAGAACTTGGTATTCTCATGGTCCATGTCGAGAAGACGTAGCTTGGTGTTTGGTTCAGTTGTGAACTTTTAAATTCACGTATTAGACTCGATGCAGCAGCCGAAATAGGAGTACCAAGCGTAGTAAGTAACTCACCTCGACTTTTATAGTTACATAGACAGGATCCTTAGGTTCGCCGTTCCACCTGCAGTCTATGTCGAGGCTGTGGATGGGTGGCTGGGGGAGGGGAGAGCTGGCCTCCATTGTTTCGGTATCATATACTACCTGGTTACCACGAGGCGCAGTGTTGGACAGCCGCAGACAGGGTCATCGAATCCTGGCGCTAGAGCCCTATACCTCGAAGGTCCAATTGCCAATTGTCTAGCACTGTAGACGGGCACCCAGATAGTCTGACGAGAGACCAGAGAGGAGATGGAGAGGAGAAGAGCGAGTGAAGACACAGACCATCAACAACAACACAAGCGCGGCGGCAGTGTCGACCGGTGTGGTTTAGCCGCGCCCAAAAGGGAAACCTCGCAAACAGCCGACCTCGCCTTCCACAACAGCGGCAGTTGGCGGGGTGAGAAGGCGCATTGGTGATTCTTCTTGTTTCTGGCAGCAACGCGCCTCCGAAATAAAATTAATTAGTTAACTTTAACGCGGGAAAATGCCTGCCCCTTTAGCGCGTTTCTGCCCGGATTATCCCTGCAGCCACCACATGCAGACAGGGATAGGGATGTTGAGATAGAGTTCAAGGTGCTAGTACGTCGATAGATAGGGGCAGTTAGATCTACCCTACCAGGCATCGGCAGCTTTCATGGGTCAGAGACACTACTATTCGATCCAGCAAATTAAACAATAGTATACAGTGTATCCCATGGCTTGCCTCTAAAGGGATGCCGAAACCCCGTTTAGCACATCCAAAGCCTTCAAAGCGAAAAAGGAACCAAGGATCATGTCACGCCATTCCCGTCTCACAACACTTATCCAGCATACTTGGCAATCTGGGTAAGGAAAACAGCCAAAGAAAGAAAATGAACAGGTGTGCAAAAAGCTGTTTTTGTGCGGCAACCCTTTAATCCGTAAACATACTGTACAAGAGAATCAAATGCAATTTTGGATCCCATGGTGCAAGGAGAAAAAAATGAACAAACAGGAATAAACAAAATAATAATATCAAAAACCCGTATGTCCGTGCGCGCCAAGTAGCTGTATGGTTCCCAACCGCCCTCCTTTTGACACCCCCAGTACAAATCTATCCAAATGAATGAGCACAAAAATAGAAAGTCCATGTCAGAAATACAAGGAAGAATCGTAAACCGAAAAAGAAAGGAAAGCTAAATATGGAGGCAGCTAGACCACGCAATAGATGGGGATCAACTTAATGTGGTGTTGCGTTTCCCGAGGCTGATACATCAAACGCCTGGCCTTCACCTCCATATCCGTCGCCATTTGTCGAAGGTCCCGGCTGGGATGGGAGCACAGGCGGCGTTCCTTGTATAGATTGGTCATAATATCCACGCACCGCATTACCGTTGCCGTTTGGTGACACCGCCTGACGGCTTGACTGGAGAGGAGGTAGGATTGTCGAGCCTGTCTGATACTGCGGTCGGTGGTACGTCTGAGGCATCATCCCCATGCCTGCGGAACCTGTAGAAGCTTCAGATGAGTGCTCCTGTGGATAGGCAGAACCAGCTTGTCTCACTTGAGAAGGGCTCTGCATTTGCCCCGTGGATTGACTGAAAGACTGACCAGGAACGAGTCCCCCCATACTAGCTGTTTGAGAGGTCCTGTTTGGAGTAGAATCGCCCATTTGAGGCATCTGGGACGATGGAGCTAAGTTATATGGCATCTGGGTGCTTGAGTACTGATACCGTGGTTGTCCCATGTACCCACCGGTTCCAGGAGACCGAATCGAGCCTTCGGTCGGACCAAACGATGTCGGCGTTGTCCCTTGATGACCTTGTCGGATGGGATATTCGGATACCCCAGCAGCCGTAGCAGGATATCCCTGCATCAGAGGCTGCTGATACGGTTGGCTTTGATATGGATTGGCGGCATGGGGTTGGTATGCGTCCACCGGCCGGCTGGCATATCGAGCGTCGCCATCAAACATCCCACGTCCACTCATATCCACTGAGCTCCGTGGGCGCTTGGCGTCAGGCCCACCGTAATAAGGGTATTCCCGACTGGACTGGTAGGCTGTAGGAATCGATTGATTCGACACACTCGACCGCTCGGGGGAACGGGGCGCCGCCATAGTAGTGCCGTATTCCTCCCGTGGCAAAGGACGCTTCCTATTCTGAATCAGCTACCGTGCTATGAAAATAATAGTAGCAGGACTCACATTAGCGTACGAGCCTCTTTTCTAATTCTCAGCTTGACTCCCTGATCTGCAAATGATCTCGACAACGCGGTGGACTCTGCCATCCCAGGAAAGTTTTTGGGAGGTGAAACTGGTGAAATTAGCAATACACTGAGGCGACTTTTGCGGCTCTCTTGCCCACTCACCTGTGAAAGGTTTCGAAATGATTGACTTGATGAAAACCACTCCCTCTGAGTACGATCGTTTGTTGGGGTCATAGGGTGCGCCGTTCCCTGGATTGTTTTTCCACTTGCGCAGCTCAAAGAGGTCGAACCTCAATCTAAATTCACCCTCCATCTTGACAGAAAGGTCTCCGAAAACGAAAAAGCCTCCATCTAGAAAACTATGTGTCAGATCAAAAAGTGGCAACGGTAGTAGTCAAAGCGGAAGATCCCGGCCAACTAACCAGTATTGTCAGTGTCCTTGAGCCGATGAAACGACGAGACTAGAGTCCCTGCCAGAGCTGCCTGTGACGTTGAAACTTCATGGTCTTCTGTCGCATGGTAAAGGGTACAGTACATAAAATAGAACGGGTTTTGGAGGTAGTTCCTTTGCGCCTTGTAAGTGACTTTTTCCATCAAAGACTCGGCATCGAGGGACCTTACTGAGGCTGATCAACAGATTCATCGATTCTCAACTGGATAATAGGCGGAGGATCCACCGGCTTGCGTTCTGCCATTGACTGTCAGCCATCCTGTATACACCGGAAGAATTCAAGATCCAGGACGGTGCTCGGGTTACCTTTTTCTTTCCCTCCTGCCACACGCGCCCGCTCCGGATTCTGACGGATCGTAAGAACGTAGTCCTCACTAAAAAAAAAAGCAATCAGGAGAGTCAGTGGACTTCCTCGTACAAGCAATTGAGAAATCGCAGCTGGGACGACAGGGTAGACACTAACGTCGGGAAGGTCGTCTGCGTGACAGGGTCTTCAAACACCGGCCCGCTCATGAAGCTCAGAGTGTAAAGAGTACTGGTTTGCGAAATATCCAAGGGTCACCTAATTCTTCTTCCTGAGGAAAGGGTTCAGAAGACCCAAGGATTGATATGATGATCGCAGTCGGTACCTGTTTGATAAAAATGGAGTTTAGAAATTGATTTTCTTCAGGATTACACGGGAAAGCGCTGCGGCGGGGAGAGCGGCGACTATCAATTCGAGAGAGCAAAAGGCGGAGATGCAGGAAGAATATCGAAACGCTATATCAAGGGTGGAGAGTGTGTGGGATAAATCTGTGACATTGAAATGGGGCGAGTCGCGGTTGGAGATGGAGGCAAACGTGCAGTAGTAGTGTCGTCAGAAACCTTTTGCGCTTAAAGTGGGAAAGCAGCTGGGCCAAGCGGCAACTCAATAAGCTTCCTGCGCCAGTAGCACCGCCAGAGAGCTCGGGAGAAGGACAAGAAACGGGCTTCTTTGTGGATCGGAAGAAAGTGGAGCGAACCGCCTTTGCTGCGAGGGCGAGCGTTAAGAGTCCTATCACGCTCCCAACAACCACGGATAAGCCAGCAGACAAGAATCAACGTCAGCGATGAGGTAGCAAGCGCGGGTTCCGAATGACCGGCAGCTATGATGCGTTGACAGTCCGTTGGACCCGGGGTTTCTGCGCGGCGCGGGTGTGTTGAATTCGCCAGAAGGTTAGGGAGGAACCAAAAAACGGGCGTGGATTGCCCGCGATTTGAGTTCAACGGTCGATGCTGCCCAAAACTCAAAAGAACCAAGGGTTGCTCAGTGGTCCAGGAGGGACTCTGGGGTGTTCGAGGGCCGGCCGTTTGCAGCGCGTGTAGACGTCAACTGGAGAGAGAAAGGAGGTTGATTAACAACAGGGGCTTCTTGTATCCCGGAGGCTCGCGGCCGGCTATGCACGAAAACAGCTGCGAGAAACGCCGCCTCGCCACCTCAGCAGCGCCAGGGAAAACACAAACCTTGGGAGGAGATAAGCGTGTTTTCTGCGCGGTTGTCGCCCGTGGGTTCGCTCCGTAGCATGGGGGCAGAAACGCGCTGGTGTGTGTACCTAGTATAGGGGCTTGTGCCCGCTGTAGTTTGTCCGTAACTCGCCCAAACCTGGCTTTCTATCTCATTTCCCGGCCGTCCAACACGCCAGAGAAGACACACTCGCGTCTGCTGGAGCTGTGGGCGTCGTGGTGGTGGTGGTCGAGCAGAGCGGGAGGGTTGCGGAGAGGAGGAGGTTGGCGGAGAGAGAAGACAGGAGAGACGACACGGGGGCAAGCGAGGGGGAGAGTCTACAACAACAACGACGACAACAACAACAACAACACGACAACCCTTCCTCAGGACCTTCAGGCACAACACAGACTGACAGACAGACAGACAGACAGACAGCTGACGGCACAGGCAGGATCGTCACCGATTGAGCAGCAAAGAGTTGGACTCGCATTCATATATGGCGGGCAACAATGTCACCGAGATCTGCGAAGGACGGAACGCTTGATACAAAGAGCATTAGCCACCATGCAGCGATCCTGTGCTGTTGCGACCTCGGACTCGTCCTCCTGCTCTCACGTCACGGATACTCGAGGGGCTGACGTCTCGGGATGTAACGCTGGGAGGGGAGCTCCCGAATACTCACAGCCCTTACCGATACAGCTGGGACGGAGGGATGGATGGAAACGCAATACCCTACGGCCAAAAAGGAGGCCAACAGACTTCCTGTCTATCAACAGCAGAGATGGCAGCTCGCGCTGTTGACGTCGATCCGTGCCTAAAGAGTCGATATCTATTTCCGATGCAGAATGGCTGTTTCGAGAAACAAGGGCATCGGGTTGGCCACGAAAATAAAATAAATGGCTGAGGCTACTCAATGGACACGGGCGTGCATGCAGGAGACGACGGCTCAGATGTGCGCTTCAGAGTCAAGGCAAACGGTCAAGAAGATAGAAACCAGGCATACATGTTGGCTCCCTACTGGCCTTGCAGTGGATGAGGTCAACACTCCAGCCCCTGGTCAATGGGGCTTGAAAACATTGACAAAAGGGATCGGCCAGATGCAGGAAATCACAGCTTATTGGATGAATCACATCACAGAACCAGAGAAACATGCAGCCCAGAGACAAGTGAGATCAAAGCACGGGCGTTTTTAGCTTGGAAATGGGCGCCCGCCGCCACGAACGGTCAACACTCTCTGCATAGCTCCAAATCTTGGGTGGGTTAATAGCTTTGGGGGTTAGGGGGTATTGTACTGTTCAGTGTCCACAGCCCCCGTACAAGGAAGGAAAAAACAATCTGCTTTGGCCCACATGCTAATAATCTTAATACGATGCTCGGAAACTCAAAGGCAAACAGAGGATGTCTACCACCAGATACATGGCAATTTCAGATCGTGAGAGGAGACGACGAACGGATTTGTTCGTCCAAGACACTCCATTCCTGCCCGTTGCGGATATGCATTCCATCAGGGATCTGGTTTTTAGACGTCCCAATTATCATCCTTCATACTGTGTGAGGCCGGAGACTTCGAGCTCTGACACCAGTTACATGCCCATTCCTCGAGCTTTTCTGCAAGGACGTTTCGCAATGTACCCTTGGATCCCGATGCTGTAAACCGCCTTGCGCAGGGATCAAGGCTAGCCTTCCAATATCTGCTCGGAGGCAATCATTTAAGCTATGATTCTCCACATCAGTCGGCAAACAAACATGGGACAAAAGCGAGATGGCACCTGTAAGCTTCCGGCTATTTCGCGTGGTAATTAGATGGGTCTTCGCTGTTGTGATGGAGCATCTGGATCCAGAATTATTAGCGCGGAACATGCTCAGCACAAAATGGGTCCTGCCTCGAGTTCGGGATACAGGATTCCAAAAAGCTTCAGCCATATTAATCTAAACAGGTTTCGGAACTTAGCGTCTACGGGAGAGATAAGCTTGGCCCTTTTGCAGATCAGGGATCCAATCCCGCTGAAGGGGGCTTCCGTGCCTTCGCAGTTGATTCGCGCTTCGCAACACCATGAACTTGTCCGTGTTCAAGGGCTTTGCGATACAGAAGACGAGTACTGCGGGAGATTTGTCGAGATGCCGGTTGGCCAAATCGATAGCCCAAAAGAAAACACCACCGCTTGGAGGGAGCTGCGCGGATGGGGTTTGGAAAGGGAAAAACAATTCCAGGTTGCTTTGTTCGCAGGCCCCAACCCCCAAGACAGCTGACAAGTCTGAGCTGCAGCTAGTAAGATAATTCGGCCAATCATGCGAAGCCGAAGACAACATCCGACTCGGGCTGGCAAATATTGGGCCAGTCAGCGGCGGGGAAGAGAAAAACTCTCTTGAATCACCTCGCGCCAACCATCCAATCTTGTGTCACCCGCTTCCGGAGGGGGGGCTTGAATAAAGGCAATATTGTGGGACTCATTCTCCTCCAATCTGCATGGAAAAGTGCCCGGGTACCTACAGCAAAAAGGGTATTTCGTTCTCGATGATTCGGAAGTACTAGTATGAGTGGCCAGGCTGTTCATTGGGTAAGGAAATACTAATTTCGCCAACCCTTCAGGGATTTCAAGAGGAAGAAAACTTCAATGGCGTCCAAACCCTTACCTACAAGTTGAAGAACTATTGTTTCTTCTATCGTTACGGGCGCAACAGGGCCGATACTTCGTGGGCAAAGGTCACAATATACATCGTAAGTTGCCTCCTGGGTTGAAACATTGCCCTCCATTTAAGAACAGGGGCATTGTCTGGCCATTCCTATGCATACTCCGTAAACGCCTACGACTCAAATACTCGATCAATCACAGGATCATGCGTGATAAAACACGATGTTTGTGCAGCCGGATAATTCTGTGAAACTCCCCTCTGGTATCCCTGTCCTTTTGATTGCCAGATATGAATAAAGCCTGGTCATCACGGGCCCAACTACTCCGTAACTAACTTCGTAATAGGACCTTTTCGAGTCCACACGGGAAAGGACTCGCCTCAATTTATGGGGAAGAAAAGACCAGTTGACCGGAGCACTGGTTATGAGCCAATAGCCAATGTCGTCGGGGAGGCTTCCCACGCAAGGGCATCGCAACTTGCAAAGAAGCTTGTCGAATGTCAATTGGTGCCGCCTGTCTTTACTTCTTGGTTTATGGTGCCCAGCAACTTCCCCCAGGCCGAGTAAATACTTAAGCGCGTCAGCTATTAAACATGGTGTCCAGGTTGAACGCGGTTTCATAACGCATGCTCACACTCCAGGTATCTCCAACTTTCATATCTCTCCCCGAGAATGAACCCGTGGATACACGGACTAAACATGCTTCACCCTTGTTTGAATCCATGGATCCTTCACAACTGACAGGTCCTCTCAACCTTGGTATGGATCCGCAATACTTGCAGGATCTTGAACCAGATCTACTCCGTAACCAGATACTAAAGGAGCTTATAGAGCTTATCATGGTCCATGTCCTCCATATTCATAGTCAGCAGTTAAAACCAACAACAAATTTTCGCCAGCACCGAGATATCAGGTTGAACCCCCGAAATGACCGTCGGACTGAGAGCTGGGTGCAAGCAAGTATTGAATGACCCCCCCACCCCCCCGGGAGGATGGCTTGGATAAACGCACAAAGAATTTATGGGATCCATCATGGCCAGTGAGGTCGCAAGATTTCCAGCCAGCAGCACCAATCCACTTGGCAAATCCTATCCCATGACCCCCCGTATTTGCCATCCAGAATCATGATGGGCATTCCACGCCCAAAGGCCAAGTACAGGAATCAATGCCATTGAGCATTCTCCCATTCACCGATAACCTTGCCTCAATGAATCGAACAAAATATCAAGAA
This sequence comes from Onygenales sp. PD_10, assembly GCA_032988465.1. Classification (NCBI taxonomy): domain Eukaryota; kingdom Fungi; phylum Ascomycota; class Eurotiomycetes; order Onygenales; species Onygenales sp. PD_10. The sequence goes on along the minus strand of JANTQH010000057.1, from coordinate 103,523 downwards.
TAATCGCCGTTGTGTTAACGTGAGCTCCTCATCAGTTTCCTTCTTCCTTCGCCATCCGATTGTTCCTTTTATTAGCCAGAGGCAAGATACCCACTCACAATCGAGCCTAGTCAAATTTAGTCCAAGTCAAGATGCATATCGGGCCCATTCCAGAGACCATCTTCGGGCGATTCGGCATGAACATCCCTGACAATCGAGTGTGGACACTGGAAATTTCAGTAACCATGGCTGGTGGGTAAATCCAAGATCGACATCTTGCTTGCCGCTTGGGCCTCCTATCTGGAAACTGGGCCTCAGCGTTAGCAGAGACAGATTTTCGTCTTGACTTTTCCCCCACACAGATATTACTCGGCATTGACAACCAATAATATTGTTGCTTTTGCTCAAGAGTTCTTTCACCCCCTCACCCAAGCTCAGAATGTGTCCTCGGGCCAATCGTGAACATCTATGGAGAGCGCCCTCAAGACTCAAGTGGGCCAAGAAGGAAAAAGGTCAAGCTGGACTTTGACGTCTTCATTTTAGCTTTCTTTTTGCTTTTTTCTCTCTCTCCTGAGTCCCCACCCTTCCTTCCCTTCTCAAGAAAGTTCAAGGGTTTGCGCAATGGCACGAAAACTCTTTCGTCTCTCTCTTAAATGTTCAGTTCGATAGTTGTACGACATTGGGGTGCCGAATTTACAGGTCATTCGCCTCGATTCTATCTTCGACGTCGCCCCCGCTAGCGTCTGAGGACATCAGATCGTGCTGGACACGCTAGCAAAGGAGCTAAAAAAACATTGAGGCAGTTCTGTCCAGTCCATAGCTGGCAAATCAGCTCGTTCACATGAAATTCCCCATACAAGCCAGTATCGGCTCTTCAGTGTCTTAGTTGGTTGGTACGAATAACAAGTCTCACAGCGGTGGCTAATGTTGAATTTGGGGAGCTTAACTTTTAAGATCTCGTCTCGAATCGAAAGACTAACAGGGGTCCCAGCGGTCCCAGCACGATGGATCCGGTGGAGCTACAAGGGTCTTACCCGCCGCAGCCGAGGCTCGCGCTTGCGAAGTATGGGAGTACTATCACACATCATACTGGAAGTGTCTTGGTTATCACAAGCAGAAGCACTCCGGGCGATTTATGGCGTCTACACTTTATTGTTTTTTACTAGTTCTCCAATTTTGCCAATACTATTCTTTTCCTCCGCTAGTTTCTTCTCATGAGTGCTGACGGGGTAAGGCAACAAAATTGCAAGTTTTCCCAGCCCAGCAAGAGCTCCTGCATTACTCAATGCACTTTCTCCTCATTCTGAGTCTTGATATCGCTTCGTTCTGAAACCGGGAATACCCCTGCATCTCCAGGGCTTTTATCACGCCCTAGAACCCATTAGTTTTACCACTATGCCTCCGTGGAAATCGCCAGAGTAGTACCCCCAACGCAAATACGTCAGACGACATCTACTCCGAAGCCGATTGAAGCGGCGATCACGGTGGAAACTAGTGGATGCGGGTAGTTAAAAACGAATCCCTTGTGCTTATCCCAGCGCCACTGCAGTATGCGATTGCTGCGATCAATTCAACGGCCACTGCGCCATCTCTGATTCTGCTTTCGGAATTTCTACGGAGTAAGAGGAGGGCATATCCTTAGAGGAAATATTGCAATTGGTCATTCTCCCCCATCCATTGTGCACACTATTGCACAAGGTACGTGTGAAGTACATATTCCCTACATATTGCAATTCAGTTTACGGCAGGTATGGACGCGGATCGTTCAATATTGATCCCTAGCCAGGTCTAGACGTAGCCAACAGCAGAAAACGAAAATTCCCTGAGGCGGTCACAGTTTTCAATAGGGAACAATAAGATTGGTATTTGCGATTATTTTCCTCCCCTGTTAATAGCCGCGGCTCACGGGGAATTACTATTTTAGTATACATTTTTTTTATATATCAACATCGTAAACGCGGAGTATAAAAAATATATAGTTCAGTCCACCCCACATCCCTACCCTGGAGCCCAAGGGGGGAAAACCCCCGGTTACGAAGTAGATCCCCAACCAGAATTGCAAAGCAACCCAAGCGCCCGTAGGAACCAATGTTTCCCGCGACGGGAGAATACCATGGGTTTGGAAGACGCAGGGTGTTATTAGAGCTTCGGATAGCGCGACCGAACTATGGTTTTAAAGATGGGGGGAAAGATTGGTTTCGTAACTTTGCTATGGATTCCAACGGCATTTGCTAACATGGATCAGCCCTTTGCAACTAGCTGGTAGCTGGGGGCGGGGGCCCGGGGGAGATTTCAAGACAAGCCCCGACGTTGTTACATATCAAAGCAGCGGAATAAGTCCCCATGCATCCGCGAGTTTTCCCAACGACAATTTTATTCGATATATGGAAATTATTAAACCAATAGGAGCCCCATCTAGGTAGCGCTTGCACTATCTCCAATAGGTAAGACTCACAGCTTGCTTGCATTTCTTTTTCTTTTCCTTTTTTTTTACTTTTTTAATTGGGCGGCACACTCTGTACCACCCCACCAAATCCAGTGCGGAGTATCCGTATATCTATCATATTCACCCAAGCTCAACATTTTTTTACCCATCCCCTGCTGGTGCACACACACACACACCCGCAGCCAAATGACAGGAAGGCATATGTAGTGTGTGAAGCACCGCATTGCGCGGTAAAACCCTCCCTCCCTCCCTACCTCCCTCCCCCCACCCCCTTTTTCCCTCCTGCAGCCTGTATCGATACAATCAAAAAAGCGGAGAAAAACTTTTTTATGTCAATTCCTATCAGGTCAAGCTGCATGACAATGTGCATATGGCACAAAGAAAACAAAAGAAAAGGGAAAAAAAAAAAGAAGTATTATAATTTTTTCTTTGTTATATACTCCAAGGACAAGGATTGGAGAGCTCAAGGTTTTGTTGAAACTCTCTTGGTGGCTGGTTGGTTGGTTGGATGCATTTCGAAGATGGTGAAATCGATTTGATGGCCATTGCGGAGGAGCACTCACATTCAGTGGCTCGCCAGTTATTGAAATGGATGATGCGTCGGCTTTTTACTAATAAGTTAAGCAGGGTATGTATGTGATTCTTTGTTTCCAGGTGGTGGTTGCTGAACGGAAGCTGATTTGGCCGGTTAACTAGGGAGGGGAGTCAGGGACAGCTCTCTATTTCTTTTGCTTTTATTTGCAGGACGCGGTCATGCTGTCAAAAAACTAGGTAAACGAAAAAGCCAACGAGATGGGGACTAAAAAAAAAAAGAATATTATATGACTAGACTGGGGTTCGATCCCAGGACCTTATCGGTACATGTCATTGTCTGGTGATTAGTCAGACTGACGATGTGAGCGATACGTGATAACCAACTACACCATCCAGCCATTTGTTGATGTCAGCCATGGCTCGCTTTGGCTTGTCTTCCCAGGCTGCGTTTGGTGTTCTGGTCACTCACGTGATATCATTTCCGGGCAGAATACTCTCTTTAACCCCGGATTTCCATACTGAAATAGCAAGTTCGATTCGATTTATGGACTGGAACGTTTCCAGTGGATTTATTAACTATAGATACTGGTAGAGACTATAGCGTGGACGGAACATCGTGGTAGATAGCCGCACCGTCGCAAACTCCTTCTACGCCCCTTACATAAAATATGTATGGATGTCACACCCCATGTAAACTTTCATACCGCAAAACAACAAACGAGATCCAGGCCTTTCCAAGGTTCCCTCTTCTTTTTTTTGGCCTTCGCCCATTGACAAGTTACAACTAACCAGGAGACTGCCGAAAACATCCTAGAAACCGGACATGGATCACCTGAAGAACCAAGATTTAACCAACCACCTTCCAAGCAGCCCCCCATGCCAGGCCCAGCAAAAAACCATGAAATACTTCCCGGATCAACACGCCGGACCAAGGTCCAAGGAAAAAAAAAGGTGGTCGGAGTGGAGGAGCAGGAAATGGTTCCTACCCGAACAGCGGGCAGGTATTGCCAATTCCATACATAGATGACTACATCATCGCACGGGCTATCAGGCACAACCACAAGAGACATGGGCCAGCCAGGTACTGGAAAGCCCGCTAGCTACCCCGTGGCGTGAACCCTGGTACGAGAGACGCAGGTACGAAGCGCCAACAAAAGTACTATTTATGTTGTGGTTGAGAAGGCAATAACTGGAATACGTGAATCATTTCTCCACCTAGAGCTAGTGGCCATTTTCATTAAGAAGTCTCCGGATGATGTTTATGGAGGCAAGAAATGATATACAAGGGTTCTCTCCTTGGCATGGTGAAAAAATCAAGGTTTTGATCATGGTGTTGGAAGGTATAACCAGCGCGGGCCCATAAAATACAGGTGTGGTGGGTTTACAGAGGGGGAAGAGGGGTAGGGGAATAAAAAAAGAGATCGGTAGGGAAGAAAGGATGCCGCAGTACGTGTCCAAGGGGTTGTGGAGGGGGTGGTAGGCGGGGATAGAAATCTGGGCGGAGGGAAACGCTGACAAGACCCGAAAACAACAAAAAACCATGTAAATATCAAGCATGAAATGAAAAGTGACACGGTTCTGGTGATGACGATGCTACTGCTAAGTATGGTGGAAAAATAGAACCTGGAAATTGGGAAGGTGGAGGGAAAGGAAAGGAAAGGCAAGGTAGAGTGTGAGTATGATGTGGTATATAGAAACCCCCCCCAAAAGAACGCCCTCCTAGTAAAACTCCATATCGCAATCCCCACAAGCATGGAATGTAAATGAAAAGTTGCGCCCGTTTCGCCATACAAAAGTTCAAAAATCTTGCCAATATACGAACACTGAACGCCATTGCCTGTAAGAAGGAGCTGGCTGGAGTTTTCGATCCGGGTCGAAGATGATGCTAACAAATTCGAAACAGTTGGGTCGCAGCAGCTATGCGTATGCAGGATTTCGGCAGAATAAGCAAGGTGTCTGCAATAAATGGACATATTGACGAGAGCAATAGCCCAAGTAAACTAGGAATCTAGGCGCCTGCGTCGGTGCCGTTTGCCTTGTTACCATTGTCCACTTCCCGGTTGTTTTCACGATTCACGGCGCCTAAATCTGTCGTGTGACTATTAGCCTTGTTGGCCCTGGTTGGAAAGACAGCGCTAGTGACTTTGTCAACATTCGTGTTACCGTTCTCGAGTGCTCCGGTCGCCTTGTCTCTACTGTCAGATTGACCCTGCGGCTCTGAGGTTTCACCAACATCGCCAGTCTCATCTCGGTCGGGATCAATCTCTTCCTGCTTGGCGTCAAGATCCATACCAGTGTCGAGGTCACCCTGAGCTGTTTCGCCCTCTGGCTTTTCAAGCTGGTCGAATTCACCGAACTCGTCGTTCTCCATGGACTCGTCAGCGTTATCAGTGTTGTCGAACAGCTTGCTACTTCTCCCCCTTCTAACAGCTCTGCCCGAAGGAGTCGGTGTACTCGTAACTTGGCTGTTGGTCCGCTTCGGGGTATTGCGCCCACTCGTCCTTGTCGTAGTTGGAGCTGTAATCGTACGACCCTTGTTCCTGTTGGCGCGGGTTGATCCGAACGGGCGACCAGGCCGACGCTTGGTGACAGTTCCTTGAATGGGAGGGAATACCTCGAATCGTGTGGGAGGGATACCAGCTGCTGGGTTTGGTATCGAAGAAGTTGCTGATGGAGTGTTAACGCTATTGGATCTCTTCGACGAGATATAGTCAAATGGCATTATGTTCATCGATGGAGGGCCTGGAGGCTCGAAAGACGGAGAGGCAGAATTAGCTTGGTCGTGGCCATTAACGAGGCGATTTTGCATATTGTTCACATCGCCGTTCATATTGCCAGTGCCCCCGTCCCCTTCGAACCTGGTATAACCGTTGTTATTACCATTTCCTTCCATGTCAATATCGTCGTCTCCATCGGGTTCGTCCCGTGGAGCAACGGTATGCAGTGGCGCTCGGTCATAATGCGATTGGTTGCTGCGGCCCATAATATAGGGAGTCCAGACAAGGGCATGCGGATTGAGCCGTATATACCCCTTTGCCTCCCAATTTTGAATGTAATCTTCAAAATAGGAATAATTTAACCTCAAGGCATACGTTTTGGTCACAGGGTCCCTAACTAGGGCCCGCAACCCTTCCAAACCTGACACAATGTCGTCCGCAGTCATGCCGGTGCGCTCGGACAGCTCAGCGATACTAACTGGCGTCTTTTGATTGCGTAGTTGGTAAGATAGGACCAGTCGCCAATAATTGCGGTACGAAACAAGGCCCATATCAGACAGTGGCTTCTCTGGAGAGCCCGTTTTTCGCTCCACCCTGGTCAACAGATAGGAAAAGTCGATTAGGAGGTTACCGTAGCCCTTCCGTTGGTGGATAGGGAGAGTCAGGATGCACGACACGTTGTTTGACGAACTGGGTCTCTTTTCTTTGCTAAAATAGCCAACGAAATGGCACCCTAGGTCATCATACTCCGTCATGACGTAAAATAGGAAAGGTTCAACGTCGTAATATAACGTTTTCGATCCCAGGAAGAGTTTAGCAAGTAGGCAAAGATTCTGGCAATACACTGGATTTTTGCGCCCGTCGACCTCAAAAACAGACACAGATCCATCCCGATAGATCTCGTCTCCTGGGGGATGCTTGGCTGGACATTTGAGCTTGTGGCGCCAGGCAACAAAATCGGAATTCATGTACTTGAGGCAAAATTCGCAGATATAGAGTACCCTGTTGCGGCTGTATTCTTCTGGATAAGGCGCAGCATACCAGGTCTCGATTTCAAATCCACCAAAGTTGATGTATTTTATCTTGCTTGGTGGCCCAGAGACCTTTTGTGAAGCACGAGGTGCAGCCTCGCCTGTCAGTTCGGCAGTCGAGACTTTTTGTCTCCATTCCTCTTCGGCTTTTTGGCGGGCTGCTTCGAATTTTTCCCGATCAGCAGCGAGTGGAAGCGTTTTGGAAGTATCAGCATCGGCTTCAGACAGAATTCCACCGTAAGGTTTCGATTTAAGTTCATCGTTTTCTCGATCGTGAAAGGAGTAGAAAGGTGCACTGTATGGCGAAGGAGCAACAGGGTGAAAGTGAGGTTGAGGCGGTTCGGGAGCGGGAGGCGGCTTTGGTGGTCTTCGCCGTGCTGAACTTTTAGGTCTTGGTCGGGAACTCAAAATTTTACTTAATCTCGCACTATTTAGATGGAATGAGAGAACAAATTTCCCCTGCTGACGTTGGATAATGTTGCAGAGTGGTTTGTCTGCGTTCCGTGTTCTTCGTACCCTTGATTGTCGGGACGGGGTGTTGTTTGCATTTTGTTGGTTTTCGATCGCTTCTTGGGCTGCTTTCATATTCTTCGGCATGGGAGTTGGGATCATACCCTCGAATCGGGCGGGAATTTTCTTCTGCCTCTTTTGTGTGACCGTGGCGTGGCCTTCCCCATCTTCGTCGGATGCCCTCCGCTTGCGAAGCGACCTTGACCCGTCCAATGGGTCATCATCAACAATCAGCGAACTGAAGATCGAATGAGACTCTGGTCCTAGGTCTTCACTGTGAGCAGGGAGGAGATCCCTTGCGATATTGGAAGTACTGGACTTTCGCTTGGTTGGAGGCTCCTCCGGTTTATCGGGCTCCAATTTGTTTTGGGTGCAGCTAGGACATCGCCAATTTTCCGCATCTAAGAAGCAATATTAGTGATACGAGCTTAAAAAAGCGACTAAGCTAAGCGAAAATTAGAGACATACCTTCCTCATCATTCAAAACGCCTTGTTCTCGTCCGCATTGACGATGGCCTGCCAAAACATACGTCAATGCTAGCTCCACAATTTAGAAAGGGGACAAGCCAAGCTTTCCCGAACCCATAAAAACTTACAATGATCACCACAAACTGCGCATGACAAATATTCCTCGAATTCTTCGCCCGGATCGTGTTCTTCGTCCTGACCGCAAACTCTGGAGATAATTGGTGAGTTACTGTCCATTATCAAAAGTAATTTTTTGAACTTACATGCAATTATTTGGGTTTAACGCTTCTGCATCTGCCTCCTCGTGGTCGTTACTTTCTGCCTCCCATTCTTCTTCCACTTCTGATTCCTCGGACGAGTCGCTACTAGAGCTTCTGTTGGCCTCACTAGACTCGTTCTCAAAAGCAACATCTGCGTCATCAGCATCACTCTCTGATTTCGCATCGCCATCGGGGAACTTGACGGCTCCAACAGCTTCACTCTCATCGTCAGGTTCTCCATCGGCATCAGCGTCCCCGTCTTCATCCTCAGCAACCTCATCACCTGGCTGTTGTTCCCCAGCTTGGCCTTCTTCTGCTATAATTGCCTCGACGTCCTTCCCAAGATTTGCAGGTTCATCGGTATTGTCAGGATGTGGAGTAGTTCCATCTGGTGGAATCTCTTGGTACATTTCATAATCTTCGTCGCCTTCCGCATCTTGGTCGCTGTCCACTAGGTCCGGTTGGCGATCGAGGCCAGTATTACCGTATGCGGCCGGCACAGTTGCCGCCATGGTATAAGCTACTGCAGTCGCCAGATTGACGATGCGCCTAGACCATTGGGCAACTCTGCGCGGGTTCGCGGATGACTGCACAGCTATATTGGCGTATCTCGTTATGGGAGGGGTGGTGTTGGTGGTGACGAAGCTTGCGCCCTGGACGTTAGAGGTGCTTGGTCGAGAAGATACGGCAGCAGCAGTGGTCAACGAAGCCCGTAATTCACTAATCCGCGTAAAAACCAGTCATGCGATCGAGAGTAAAGGTGGTAGAATGGGGTATCTAGAGAAAAGGGCATGGCTGTTAGTTTGAAGTTCATGGGGGGAGGTCCGGCGTGCTGCTAAAACGCGCTGGGAACGGGGAAGAGATCACAGCAAAGAAAAGGCGCATCATGGAACTCACAGCAACAAGCAACTGGACGCGTGAATTCCTGCCAGTCGTAGCCCCAGTCTGCTTGTCTCCAGCTCGATGCGATCTCCAAGCGAACCCCCTCTTGGCCTTGGGGTGAGGTCTGGCTTGATGAATTTTGCTGACTTAGCAACGCCAAGCCCTCCCCACGCTAAGCCGCTTTGGGCGCGACAGTCCATCGTCATCCACCAACCATTTGATAATCGGCTGTTCAATCTCGACTTCACCGCGTCTCGCTCCACGTTTCTCTGCAATTGCGCCTTGTCTGGAGGAGCTAGGCTTCGTTTCTCTCTGGCCATCGTTTTGCTCCATATATTGCCACCATGGGCGTTCCCTTCGAGGCGCTTCTCCCATACGGGATCATCATTGGGGTACGTTTACCACGACAGCTTCTGCCAGCACCAACGCTCACAGCCATTAGATGTTCGGTGTAACCGGGTTCGGATTGTCGACGGTCAAATACTTTTCAAACGGAAGAAAAAACCCAAGACGGGGTATTGATGTGTGGGATAGAGTACGTTCTGTGGTGTTAACCCGTTGATTGAATGTTGTGCTAACTCTTTTACAGCAAAGTAGGTACCTCCCAATTGATGCGACGGGATAGCGGAAATTGACAACTGCCCAGTGATGGAGCGGGACCAGCGGATTACGGGGGTATTTAGAGGGCAGGACAGCAACCATGAAGCCCCAGTGGGATTCGAAGTGAACCACCCATGGAAGGTAAGCGGAAATACACTCGGGTTTTTCTACGGAGTACGGATGCTAACCGGACAACCAGGCGGAGAAACGGTTCTTTTAAAATTATTCCTCTTCTTGCAACCTCGACCATCTCCATGTACTCTTACGATGCCGAATACAATGATGAATAGCAGTTGCATTATTATGTGTTTGCCAATGGCTAGTCCCATCGTGCCGGCAGAATTTCCGCAGGGGATCCAGTAATCCCTCGAACCTCCATTGGATGGAGATGTACATTAAACCATTTTTCCAATGCAGAAACTCTTTCGGCTTCACTACCTAGAGTCACAAGTGCCTCTGTATTCCCGTTGATACTTCGCTTAACCTCAGCCCCAGCTATCCACAGAGTACCGGTGATATCATCTTCTGCTTCGTTCAAAAGAAACTTGGCGCAAACAAATTTCTTCGTAAACATGCTTGACGTGCTCTGGCTGGTGGTAAAATTCATTACCGCGAAATCTGCGGCCCCGAACTCGATGTCGTAGAAACAATAGCCGTCTTTCCATGGGTCTTCGGGGTTAGAGCGTGTTTGGTATATCCAAAGCCGCTGGGTGCGATCTACATTTCCGCTGATATTGTCTTTGGTCACTCTCATCTCTGCAGGGGCAACGGCGGTAACGACTTTATTCTCCTGCAGCGGCAGTGGACGGGTTGGTCCACTCGGACCGAACCCGACATCGACCTATTGACCGCAGTGAATATAAAGCATACATGGTGACGAAAAGAACGACATACCATATACTTCGTTCCATTGATATTTACTATAAGAACCATATGACCCCTACAGATCTATTAGCTCCTTCAATCTTCAAGGGGGGTTGGGTTTCTTAGGTATCTTACCATCCCATATATTCGCGAGTCGGATTAGCCGAGTGATAGCTCCGGCTCACCCTCGCTCCCGTCGCATAAACCTGATACCCCAAGGAACGAATCACTATGGCAAGAAGCCCAGTATTCTCCATACAATAACCGCCTAGACCTCGTTCGACTAGTTTGTGAAATAGCACGTCCGGATCCAGTGAGACCGTGTGGTGCTGCGAGTAATGGAGCACAATGTTCGTCCAGGGCACGACAGCAAGATGCCGTTGCACCAGCGTGGTTAATGCACCCAGAGCATCTCGCTGGATAGACGCCTCAATCTCTGACAGTTTCGAAAGGCCAGTCTCTGGCGGGGAGTTGTAGAGAAAATTGATATATTTGGCCAGTTGGTCGCGGGTGTATGTTGGCGGTTGGGGGGCGATTGAGCCCATTGCGATTCAAGTAGTTGGTTTCCGGGTATTTTTTTCAACGGAGGGTGAAATAAATTTGTATTCAGAAATTTCAAGGAAGTTGGGATTCGATTTTATCGTCTGTTCCTTAAATATATTCTTATCTGGTAGACGCGGGGGGGACGGCGGGGTTGTTCCATTTCCCCCTGGCAAACCCGCATGGATTTGCAACTAACTAACTAACCTGAGGCTGCTATTCTACTAATTGGTTGTAACAATTGGCCAGAAGACCGGGCGGTCTCCTGTTGAAATTCCTCACCATGCCTCACAAACCGGGATAAATACGGTGAGGATGGACTTGACAGAACGGTTGGTCGAGATCATTGATATCATTACTAATCTGCATTCTGGAGACAATTAATTATTAATCTTGGAACTCTCCAAGTCCAGCGCCCCGTATAATATTATTTTATGCATGGAACTCGTCCTCATGTGGCTACATCAATCTAATTGAATCCATGCGGATCGGATAACTTAGGCTTCTGCGGGTGGAGCCTCGGGACTTCTTGAACTACATCATCGCCCGGCCAGGACGAACCCAACGGCCGCCATGAGCTTCATTAGACCGTCTCTGTTGCCCAAACTCCTATTGAGACCATCTGTATCCTTGCCTTGTCAGTCCGGTTTGGTTTCGAATTCACCTTTATTTTACCAGCCTGTCAATTACCCCGGCAAACGCAATATGGCATCAGAATCCCTTGAAGCCAAGTTCAAAGCGCTGCATGAGTATTCGGTGTGTGATGTAGGTATTTCCACCCTTTAAATAAAAAGGACCTGTAGCAACTGACAGTCATCCCACTGGCAGGTCTCAGATGCACTCCTAAAGCTACAGAAGCTCCCCCAAGGCGAGACTCCGCGAGCAGGATTCCTTGCCGACCTTGGTGAGCATCTATAATCTGCCCCGCTTCAATGTTATGATCTGGATACAAATATCTGTTTTCTGTTATATCTAAAATCCCCTCAATCTATATCAAACAACAAGCGAGAACAACTTCGCTCCCCATTTTGTTTTTTGAAATAACCACTTCATCTACATCCAATCCCCAATCTACTAACTCTCCTCCCCCCCCCCTAAAGCCCCTATCGCCCCCTCCCGCACCAACCTCGAAGCCCAACCAAAGATAATCGCCCCTGTGTCGACATTCAAATTCATTCCCAAAAGTGGCAATGTCCTAGAAGACCCCTCCCCATCAAAGGACCACAGCATCCCCTCCGGAACCCACTGGGTTGACTGGGCACAGCCTGACACCGTTGTGTTTATCGAACAGCCCGCGGAACAGTATTGCGCCACCCTAGGTGGGATTATGGCTTCGCGGATGAAGGTGTTGGGCGTGAAGGGGGTCCTGGTTAATGGGCGGGTGAGGGATTTGGCAGAGTTGAGGGAGACGGGGTTACAGGTGCGTATTTATATTTTCTTTGTGCTTTTTTGTCTTTTGGTGGAGAGCTTTGTATTCTCCGGGGGAGGGGGGGGGTAGATTTTATGTACCGTTTTATATATATAAATAGGGCTGGTTTTGATTGTAAACTGATGGCTGGCACAATTCAAGGTCTGGGCCCGCGCAACCTCAACCGTTGGCACTGGCGCGGAAGCGAAGCCGGCCGCTCGAAATGTTCCCATCAATGTCGGCGGGGTGACGGTATCTCCGGTATGAACAGCACGCATCTCTTTTCTCCTTTTTTAAGATCAGTTCCAACTAATTGGGAATAGGGGGACATTGTGTTCCTTGAACCCCTCGAAGGGGCCGTCGTTATCCCCGCAGGTCTTCTTGATGATGTCTTGACGCTGATGCCTAAGCTTATGGCGGCGGATGAGAAGGTGAAGGAGGATGTGTCGAAGGGGATGAGTGTTTTTGAAGCGTTCAAGAAGCATCGTGGGTAGGTTTTGATGTTTTAGGTGTTGAGATTCATTGGAGGGGGTTTAGGAACAAACATAAAGGATGAAAAATCTCTCAGCCATTCGTGACAAGAGTTGACGGAGAGAATAATATATGAAGGCACTGCACCTCTACTCCGTCTGCTTCGACGTGCACGGATAGGGTCCGGGCAGTTGAGATCATCTGTCTTTGAAGGATTGTTTAAACAATAAATCTTATTACTGGACAAAGCCAGATACACAAAAAAAAAAAGGAAAAAAGGAAAAAAGGAGGTAAGGGGCATTCATGAAGATTGATTAAACTCAACTCCCCAACTCCCCAACTCCTCAAAGGAAACCCCCTTTAATCTCCTCCCTAACCAGGGAAACCCCTTTAACCGCGGCCTCCTTCTGGCTTGCTGTGAACTTAATAGAAATATCCCCCCTCCCCTTGAAATCCTACATTTAAGCTGAGTGATTATAAAATACCTCCTTCCACTTATCCCCCCCTGGCTTCCATATGTCTGTCAAGGTCATGATACCCAATCTATACTGTGGAAAACCATAATCACCGCACTTGCATTAGTTATAGCTTACTTACTGATACTAATAGGTATGCTAGGGGTGATCTAGATACCCGGCCTGAACTCATCGCAACAAGTAGATATGTGAAACTCTAAGTTGTAGGGCAGAAGAACGATAGGGATTATTTTAATGGCATTTATTAACGTTACTCTGCAGAATGATAAATTATTCCCATCCTCCCAAACCTCCCCAGCCTTTTGCAGAGTGCTTGCTAATATGTAATAATCCATTCGTCTCTCTGACGAGATTTTTCTGCGTTTGCCGTCTTATATAAAGAAACAGCTCGCCATGGGCATAGCGCGATCGTATATTCCCTCTCATACCCCTTGGGAAGCAATTGCCCACCCTCTGCGAAGATCCAGCCCTGAGCAGTGCCTGTATTGCTCAGATTCTTCCATTTATCCAATTCTATCTCTCTTCTGCAGTAACTGCTGATGTATTCTGGGCTGATATTTTTGGTAGTATGTTAAAAAAAAACCCCGGGCCTGTATTTTAGAAAAATATAAACCAGAAAAGGAAGAACATGACGGATAATAATACTAGATCTCCTAGCGCGGTATGTTCCTCTTTCTCTTTCTCTTCCTCTTCCTCCTCAGCAACTATACCTTCTTGTGAGGTCTGTTGCTCTTCCTCTTCATCGTCCGACTCCATCGGCGTATGAATCGCCTCATCGTCACTTGAGTAGGGATCCTCAATATTCACCCATATCCACGTACTGTCGACCTCCTCAAACATCGTATCTGTCACCGGCAGCTCCGGAAACGGCCCAACATCAACCCCCTTCTTAATAGCATCCAGCCGCAATTCAACCTTAAGTACCGCAGCGCGAAGTTCGAAAAACTCATCATCAAGCTTCCTCATCCCAGCTTGAAGATCATCCATCCGGTCCCTAACGTCCCGTGGCGCGCTGACTGGCATGGGCATATATCTCAGGGTAAGCTCACGCTTACCAGCCATGAAAAAAGTTTTTTTGAGAAAATCCATGCTGATATCCTCCACGGACATAAAGTGTCTCCAGCCTGCCCATATATTCATGAGATGTGTCCGTAAGTCGTCGTGGTAGTGCTGCTGGAAGGATGGGTGGAGGCCGGGTTCCCTGAGAACATCTGTGATGATGTTGTTATACCGCCACAGGATCGAGAAGGCTGCCTTGCGGAGTTGGGAGAACCAGCGGATCGCGTGTGGTTCTTCGTTGATGGGCCATTCTGAGGCGCGTAGATGGGGGAGGTAGCCTAATGGGTCGGTGATGGATGTGTCGTCCCCCCCTGGGCGTGGATGGAGGGGTAAAGTGTTATATGATGCTTGTGGTTCTGCCATATTATCCGGTTTTTTTTTTTTTTTTTTTTTTTTGCTTGGTAGATGGTAGAAATAGATATGTTGTTATGTTATGAATATCGCAGGATATTCGCAAGATATTCTTGCGGGGAACGCGAGATTGGTAGGAGGAAAGGTTGAAGGATACAGCAGGGGAGGCATTCTGTATCTGCTATGAGGATTGGACGGATATATATGGGAACTATGCCATCACGGATAAGAGTCAAATGCCAGGCATGATTAAGTTATACTTCATATGCGATATCCGGGGACATCCACGAGCATCGTCATCCTCGATATGCTTCCTGGGCAAGGTTTGTTCCCTCCAAGGTTTCCATGGTGAGGAGGTTGGTCAGGGCCCATTTTGAAAAACTCCAACAAGAATGATGGACCGTGGGGGTCAGTTGCTACTTCAATGTATAGGAATATTTAGTTTGTGAGAATGTTTTGGCACTGTGGAATGTTGAGTTCTGCTGGGATCATACATAAAAGGAGAAGAATGACGGAGGCAAGGAAGGTTGGGATGAAAGGAGGTAAGATGGCCCGGAGAAGGAAAATATAGATCTTCCGGGCTACCCCTGGAGCCATCAGTTCTAGGGGCAAGAGAAGAGTATGGAGAGTGTCGAGGTGTCGATGACTGGGAAACATCGATTGATATCATATGGTATGCTTTACAGAGAACCGAAGAAGAGCTTAGACAAAAGAAAAGCTATTCATACATACATGTAGATCCGTAGATAGCAAGCTGAGAAAAAAGGGACTAAAAATATACAAAAAAATTCATGATGAGCATTTTCCCCGCTCTAATCATTTATAACAAGGCCATAAAACGCAAAAGAACCCACTCTAAGGTATCAAAACATCAAAAATCTCGTTTACTCGGCAACCCAAACGGCGGCCATACCCATACCAGTACCCACGCACATGCTGGTGACACCGATCTTCTTGCCCGTCCTGTTCAGCTCAGTCAAGAGCGTGCTAACCTGTCTCGAGCCAGTGCAGCCAAGAGGGTGTCCAAAAGCAATAGCACCACCCTTGGGGTTAATCTTCTCAAGAGGGAGTCCGAGCTCCTTAACACACCACACGGCCTGCGAGGCAAAGGCCTCGTTGATCTCGTAGATGTCGACATCGTCCTTGGAGATACCGGCCTTCTGGAGAGCGACGGGGATGGCCGCCCAGGGGCCAATACCCATGAGAAGGGGCTTGACACCGACAACACTGGCGGTCACGTACTTGCCGATGATCTTCTGGCCGAGACGCTCAGCGGTGGATCGTTTCATGAGGAGCACGGCAGCGGCGCCGTCGGAGATCTGCGAGGAGTTACCGGCGTGGATGCTGCCGTCCTTGGCGAAGGCGGGGCGAATCTTGCCGAGCGACTCAGCGGTGATGTTTGGTCGGACGCCGTCGTCGCGAGAGACGGTGATGGTGGATTCCTTCTCAGTCTTGGGGTCAACGTATTTGACGGTTTGAGGGGCAATTTCTTCGTTGAAGAGACCAGCTTCCTGGGCCTTGATGGCCTTTTGGTAGGAGGAGGCGGCGAAGGCGTCTTGCTCAGCACGAGTAATGTTGCGGTCCTTGGCCATTTGTTCCGAGAGAACGCCCATGGGCACCTTGCAGTTGGCGGCCTCCTGGTGACCTTCGAGGAGCTCAGAGAATTCGGTGACGGCTCCGGGGCTGGAAACGATTGTTAGATGGTTTTTCTTGGGAGGAGGGTTTGTGGGACGGAAACTTGGAATAGCTTACCCGTATTGGGATGACATGCTCTCAACACCAGCACCGACACCAACGTCGATAACGCCAGCCTTCAGGGCATTGGCAATATCAACAACTGCCTGCAGACCGCTGGAGCATTGTCTGTTCAGGGACTTGACAGCAGCAGTCTCAGGGAACCCAGCAACCAGAGCGGCGGCCCGGAACTCAGTAGCGCCACCTCCAGGAGCGAGGACGGAGCCAACCGCAATATCCTCCACGAGAGCAGGGTCAATCTTGGATTTCTCGATCAGAGACTTGAATACACCGGCGAGGAGGTCAGCCGCAGCGGTGTCCTTGAAGCCGCCCTTGCCGCCCTTGGTGAGGGCGGTGCGCAGAGCACAGGTCACAACAATGTCATCGGGGGACTTGGCGGTGACAGCAGCAGCTCCGCCCTTGCCCGAGAGGTGCGAAGTGACTTGGGAGAGACGTTGTGAAGCTGAGAAAGGCATCCACATGTTAGCCACAGGACCAGTGTATATGGGTATGGGTGATGTGGGGAGGCGAGTTGCAGGACTTACCAGCAGACATGATGGATGTATGGATATGGAATGGGTCCTAGACACCGGGAACAGAGCCAGAGAGAAGCAAGGGGTATAAGGGGAGAAGAGAGACACAGGAAGGAAAAGAAGACGGCGAGAATCCCAGAGTGTTTTATATATCACAGCTGCACCCTGCGCCCGCCTGATCCACCGTTGCAGCTGCAGAAATGCCGAGGCTCACCGGATCATTGTTGTTCCGCCAATCTCCGTTGCACGTGACTACCGTTCTGGGTTAGTCCCGTTTTCTAGAGCCCCACGTGATGCGAGTTTCGACTGGGCGCGTTTACATGTGAAAATTGGCCTTGTCTGCTCTGTTTCCACCACAAATTCCACAAATTCCACTATTTCCCCGCCGATCAAGTGGCAGGCTCGCTAGGAAATGCGCGAGTAACCCTACTTCCACTCCGTGCTGCAGCCTTGCACACTGCCCGAAGACCGCTCTGCTTCCTTCCCGGCTATCAATCTTCTTAATATAAGAACCCGCAGACTCCGATCCACACGGGAAACAAGTTCCTAGGCAAGTTGAAGTAATATAATAGCTGACTATGTTGCAATACGATTTCGCTGCTGTCTGCTCAGTAATCAACCACCTATTCATGTGTCTGGCCACGCTGTGGTTCAGGCTGGGAGGACGAACACATGCCTGGATCTACTCATGACGTCTGGCCTCTCCCATTGCCTGCGGCTTTTTGATTTCTGTTACTAAGTTACCAAGCTAACTGTTTATGTTGTTCATCGGCACTTCATCCCATGCACAAATCATCCAAAATTGTGCCAGGGGGCTTCATTATCCAGCGGAAAATGTGGTGCACAATACCTGCTCATTATTAACCATTGGGGACCCCAAGGGAAACTGCCAATTGTTGGTATTCAGCCAGTGGTGATGATACCACTCTGGGCAATAATAAATCGATTGAACACTGCAACCATGCGCTGGATGTGCCTAACATCCCGCATCGAGGATTCTGAGTTTCCACAGGCGACAATACTCTTTGCTCATGCTCTTTCGGCACCAGCATTGCATTAAACCTGGCCGGCAATTAGCGTGACTAGAGCCTGGATCCGAATACGAGCTGCTAAATTCTTTCAATTCGGAATAGTTGACCGTATCAATGCAGAGTGAACTTCCCCTGAGTGGCCGAGCCAAAGCGACTCCAACGCCAGCTAAAGAAGGAGGAATGTCACTTGATTCTCATGGACCGAAGTTGACGGCAAAGATCGGGCTATTATTGACTGGAGCCCGATGAAAATTAACTACTCTTGCGGGTAATCTCGGATATCCACAACATGGGCGATTGGTTTAGTGGTATAATACCCCCTTAGCATCAGATCTCTGTTCTCAGGAATCTCGCATGGGGGTGGTCCAGGGTTCGATTCCCTGATCGTCCATTTTTTATTTTTTGAAGCTACGATTCCAAGGTTCTATTCATGGCGAAGCTTCACTATCAGACACGGTTTTGTGTTGGGCTCCGGCGGTTTACCTACGGCGGGAAAATGCTAAGCTTGAGAAAACATACGTACTAGTATTTTTAGTTGCAAATGTTATATAGACCATCTCCAATGTGACAGATGTTTTGCATTTATCCTATGAATTCTTTCGTGCAAGTAGTTACTCCTAATAGAAGCCTTTCGCTCGGGGCTCAAATAGGCTTTTGCCAAGAAATGCGGATAATGTTCTTTAGCTCCGATCTTCCCAACACCTCCAACCTCAACGACAGAAACACTCCCGCAGCACATACAAGCAGAGAAACATAGTGCTTCCAGGCAGTCAATTTGCCTCACATTCGCGATGCCAATTGCCAGGTTCCCGGCACTGGCCGTCCAGGCGACCAGGTCAACTTTTGCGACAGCCATCTCCACCAGTCGATCAAACCCTAGCATATCAGGATGGATGTCTCTTAGCACCTTTGCGGTATGGCTTTCATCCTTGAAGTCTCCCCTACATGCCTAACAGGTACATGAACTGATTAACTTTCTAGACCTGCGCTCCTGCGACACCAAATCCACCCCGCCACTCCATTGCAACCAAACGACAAGTCCTCCCCGCATCCTCCGCCCAATCACCCGCCTCTCCATCCCATGCCCTCCAAAAATACCAATTCAGCACTTCCATTGCTCGACCATCAACTTTAAACACCGTCTCAACCCCTCCTACCACCTCTTCGACCCCGCCCTCAACAACCCCGGAGAACGATACCTCCGCCGCGCCAACTTCAGAGACAGCAAAT
This sequence comes from Onygenales sp. PD_10, assembly GCA_032988465.1. Classification (NCBI taxonomy): domain Eukaryota; kingdom Fungi; phylum Ascomycota; class Eurotiomycetes; order Onygenales; species Onygenales sp. PD_10. Next base: position 84,399 of record JANTQH010000057.1, on the reverse strand, counting down.
GTGTATACGAACCCCTACCGGGCAAAGCGCACATGGCCACCAGATATGTCGAAGCTGTCGCCCAAGCAGCAGTTCAGAATAGAGCGGAAATACCGGCGACGTGCCAAGCTGAAGTGGGCGCGGCCACAGTGGGCCAAGTGGACGAAGTTGGTGCAGTGGGGGTTTATTGGATGTATGTGTTCTATGTTCCTTCGGTTCTGCCATATGCTATATTATGTGGTAGAGAATGGGGTAGAGGTGATGCTAACGGTTTTCGTCTTCTGCGATTATAGGTGCTGTTTACTATTGCGTGATGGTTATGGATCTAGAAGGAGGGGCGAATCCGTTTATGCCCGTGAGTTACTTAAACTTTTCTTTTTGGCTCCTGCTCCGTCTATAATATTTTAGTTTTTCTCTCGACTGACGAATTTCGTAGATCCGGGAATACATCTACAGCCTCTTCGATGGATCATTCTCGACCGCTTCTGCCCCTTCATTTCAGAAGGAGCCAACTCTGCCTACCGACCCCTCCGCTAAACGCAGCTCTTGAGCAATATACCTAGCAACGTATGATTGGAGGTTTAGTAGGAGTCGGGGATACCCGCTCTGTGTATTATAGACTATTTTTGAATATATATCCTTTGGAATTTAGGTCAAGGTGGCGCTTATTCCTCATATCATGCCGCTAGTGTGATACATCTGTTGACCATTTATAAGTTTATAAAAGGGAAATAACTTAACATAGAAAACGCAGCATTTTACCAGAAGCCTAGAGCTCGTCAGCCAACATCAAGACCGAAACGGCTAGTTTTGGGCGGACAATTCTGATCCCTGAGCTCTCAGGAAAACGGGGGATTCAATGACAGAGCCAAAACATGGCATAAATATTACGCTCAGATTTCTGACGTCAATAGCAACTTACGTACCTATTACAACGGCTATGCCTGAGGAATGGACACTTGGTATGAAAAATCTATACGGAACTGAAGTTCGAGGCCAGGGAGGGGACAGAAGAAGAAAAAAGACACGCTGGCATGGCAAGGAGGAATAATTTGGACGTCTGAGGGCCCCCAATAGCCTCCTTATCTTCATGATGAGTTAGATCAATGCTGCTACTCTGCTACTCTTACGAGGTAATTCCATACCTTGGTGCCCCAATGACGTTGTGTGCTGGAAAATTACTCCCCCTGAATCTATTATGAGGAAATTTATTAATAGTGAGGACTTGATAGTAGAAGATTCCTCATTCGCTAACGGTAGGCCTAGGGATGAAAAAATATTCTTCAGAAATCCTGCCCGCTGGCAATTCACCAAGCTAGTTAGTTACCTTCCATGCCTCCTTCGTCTCCGAATACCGAGAACCAGAGTGGTCCTGCATACATGCGGGACAGAGGAACTCCCGCCAACTGCCATAGGTACCTCTAGATATTCCTAGTTTAACCTAGGTAGGTTCAAAGACCCCCCAACCCCTCACCTAAAACTGCCGGCGCTAGTCATTAACGAGTTAACCAGTTATTCCTTGCCCGCGGCATCCGATGAACCATCCATAGAATGGATGGCAAGTCTGCCAAAAACTGCCGGGTTTTAACATATAGTTAAATCGGTCTATTCCAGACCATTTGCCGCATATATACATAGCCCGGAATAATATTTTTTGATCGTATAGATATATCGCATGCTCCCCTGCATCGCATAGGGCCTGTGTCCTCAGCCCCTCTTTTTTCCCTCCTCCTTTTCCAATTCTTCCTTTCCTTTCTTTTTTAGGGTCGTTACCAAGGACCCGGACCCCGGCCAGACCCTCTAACTACTACAGAAGCTACCTTGAAAAACTGGACGATAACCATCCCGGACCTGCGGCGTACATACATTAGCTTTGCCTGTAGGCTGTCGCGTGTGCCGGGAGGGAGGGAGGGGGTTGGCTCTGTGTTTATGCGGGGTAGGACGAAAGCTGTTTTTATTGTTAACTAGCTGAAACTTTGATAGACTTTGAATGAAGGGGGGGTTATTTTGGGATTGGATTTGTTTGTAGGATGGGATGATGGGACGGATACGGTTCGTTCTGAGATTTTGGTTTCCGGAGCGGTTGATGTTTGTATGTGTGTGGCCATGTGTCTGTGAGCATCGGGGTGCGTTGGTTTTAGTTTTTTGTTTGCACGGTTGGGTGACTACATAGTTTGGGATGATTGGGATTTTAAGAATTTGAATCATATAGCAAGGAGAGGGAGAGAATAATTAAATATGCGGGAGGGTGGGTTGTTATGTTGGTTATTCAAGTGCTGAGGATGCAATATTCCATAAAGGTAAAAACTAGTAGTAACATGAGTAATTCACATCGATATTTGGAAGTAGGAGAGATCGTTTAGGGTAGTTGTCAATCAACACCGAGATGGTAAATGTCATCCAAGACATCATCATCAATTAATCAATAATGAATGACATGGTGGTAGATATCTCCCCCCCCCCCTCCCATAGAATTATATATCCAACAAACCTCCTCCCCCCTTTCCCAACCCACCAAACCACCCCATTACCTCAAAGCGTATACTTAAACCCTTCCAGCCCCTCAATCGGCTTCGTCGCCGTCCCCGCATCCACCTGCTTATTCCTCCTCATAAACTGAAAGGTCGTACACCCGACCAGCGCCAAAATAAAAAACTGCAGCCCAGCCGTCGTCCACAAACCAGGCACATACCTCGGCGCATCCTCCTCTCTAAACGTCGTCGATGCAATGATGCCCCCAATCGCACCAAAGCCAATCTGCAACGCGCTCCCCACAGACCGCTTCGACTGCAAACGGATATTATTGGACTGGTACGCGAGGATCGCGGGCACATTACCCTGGCAGCCCGCGGTGCCGAGGAAGATTCCAAAGTAGCGCACGCCGGCCTTTTTGTGGTAGGCGGTTATCATTAGGCCGATGATGCCGATGATGCATTGTGCGGCGATGATGGGGGCGCGCACGCGGTAGCGGTCGCCTAGCCAGGCGAAAGTGAAGGCGACGATTACGGCGAAGATTACGGGGGGTGCGGAGAGGAGGTTGGCAATGCCGCCGGAGTAGCCCATGCCCTAGTTTGGTGCTGTGTTAGTGTGGAAGCAGGGAAAAAAAGGGGGGGGGGAGGGGTTGAGTGCGTGGGGCTTACAGCGATGATGGATGGGGAGAAATAGGCAAATGCATATCTGGGATATAGTTAGAATTTATGATCCGTAACCATTTGTATGCTGAAACTTACGCTGGCATTGTGGTTGACATGAACATGAATGCACTGAATAGGGATTAGCAGTTGCTCATATAAAAGTTAAGAAGTCTCAGTATCAAAACACATACAAGGCCCATAACTTTAGATCCTGCAAATGTTTGATGCATACTGCCCAGGTCAGGGGATCATGGACGGCATCCGCCCTATCCTTCTCGATACGATGCTTAATAAACTCGGCTTCCTCTTCTGTAAGGAAGCCTTTCTTCTGAGCCTTGTCTGGGAAATCGATGATGAGGAACCAGGAAAGGATTCCGACTACTTGGGTCAAAAGGCCCTCAATGATCTGGATTATACCATATTAGAAACTCTGTTTGGTGCATATATATCGGATCCCTAGCTTCGTGGAACTCACAAAAATCCAGCTCCAGCCTAGATAACCACCCAGTCCATCCATTTGCATGAGTCCAAATGCCAGAATGCTTGAGAAGCCTCCAACCAAGACAGAAGTGAGATAGAATGCTGCAAGTCTGTGAGGAATAAGCATCCATCGGTAGCTTCGTCAGGGGGTGCATGTATATACGAACCTCGTCTGGATCTCATATCTCACATACCAACAAGAAATAAGGTATACACAGCCGGGGAAGAATCCTGTAATATCTGATTAATCGTTTGTTTTTAAAAGGATAAAGAAGAAGAAAAAAGGACTCACCGGCTTCAAAAAATCCCAGAAGAAACCGCACAGCGGTGAGAGCCTCCCAGTTCTTGACAAATCCCTGAAGAAGCGGCATCAGCGATCGTTCTCATGTTACAGTATTGACCAGCATACCTGTCCCAGCATGAACGAGCCCCATCCAAAGGCAACAAAGGCAAGCCAATTGGCGCTCCCAACTTTGCGAAGCACAATATTCGACGGAAGCTAAGCAACCCCAATAGCCATGATCAATTAGCAAGCATAATCTCAAAATATAACATCCAAATCAAGCAGAAGGCTTGCTCGACATACCTCGAAGATAAAGTACGGAATAAAGAAGACAACCAAGGCAATGGTATACCGTGAGCCTATAGAAAGCCCCAGCTCCTTATCCATTCCCGCGACACGAGCATTGGATATCTGCATAAATAGATATTAGTTTATGCTTGGAACGAAAACATCGCATGGTTGTTTGAATGTCAGTCTTACGTTGACACGGTCAATAAGCGCGATTGCATACAATGCGCCCAGAATTGGGAGTAGACGCCAGTCTATTTTCCGGATCAGTGCTTTCTCGTTGATGCCAGACTCGCGCTCGGCATCGAGGGTGCTATCTTCGATGTGGGACTCGTTTGGAGGGGTGTCACCAAGCTTCTCCGGGCGCAACTCGGAGGAGGATGGGTTCCCCATAGTTGGCATAAAATTGGGATGTGCTTGTGCTTGCTCGGGCTTGAAATGGGGACTGAACGTCAACACGAAAGAGCAGCAAGGAGGTTACCAAGCATTAAATAGATTGTTTTCTCAGGATTTGTTCGGCTCAATATTTTGTTTTTTGGTTCCTAAAATGGGTGTTCAAACAAAGAGCGACAGGGCTCCTTTTAAACCTCGCAGATCCATACCGTTCCTAGTCGCACCGTGACAGGCAAAGGATATATTTAATTCAAATCGCAGACTCGCTTGCCAGCATGAATGGCTTGAGGAACGAAAACCCCGCTCCTTCGAAAAACCCATCATCCAACTGCCTGCTGTCGCCACGCGCAGACACCGAGGGACAAGCCAGCGCATCGGGACTTGAACATCACACTGCATTCCTTAAGGCTGGCTCTGGAACCACAGCCTGGCAGGTTGTCCGTCGCGTGCATGGTCTGGAGTCGCAGCGTGCTCAGCTCCTTTGTGGTGAGATTGGCTGATTTGACAGGATGGGCGGGATACATGGTTCAGACTTCCAATCAAACGCGGCAGAGAGGATGCAAAGAGAGGAGACGCTGCAAGGATTGCGGTTTGGCCATTGGCCAGCAGGTTTCTCTGCATCAAAATATGGTCTTGGAAGGGAGCTGCCCAGAGGTTTAGCTGCGTGGCTGCGTCTCGTTTTGCCGGGGTTGTTTCTCCCACAAACTGCCCTAAAACGCGGAGAAGGGGAGATTCCCGGTCTGGCTGGGCTGGCCCTCTGGTGGTATCATTGATTCATTGGTATGGATCTCCGAAATTGAAAAGCAAGCGAGGCTTGAGCCAACATAGCTATCTCACACGAAGCAAGCTTGTGGTGTGCCTCCAGTTTCATTGTCGAACGCCAAGGGTCTTCCAACGAATAAGGATATCCGTAACTTGTCAAGTCTGGAGGCTGTCGTCGCTTTCTGGACAAGCCACTGTGAAAAGTCCAAAGTGCCTTCGTCGAGTCTCAGCTCGTTTCCTCAGCTCTGGCTCCCTTCGGTAACTAAATCAACGAATCGAGTTCATTATGATTCCGTTGGCGGCTTTGCATGGTTTGCATGGGATGTTTTGGTAGTCCCAAGCACAAAAGTAATCAACAGGACACAGCCGGTTTTAAATAATGGCTGCGTCCAATAACGTGTTGAATAAACGTGGTGTAAATATCTTGATGCAGTGGGATATTTTAACCAACATATCGCCCGCGGGGTTGTGGTCTCCAGCTTTTAGGCGCAAAGCTGAATGGGAGTTTGAAGGAACTGACGAGGAGGGCAGGGTGTGATAGCAAGGGGAAGCCGGTATGGTGCCGCTGGGATGAATAAACTAATCGTCCCGGCGACTCCACAGGTTAGTCTTGACCTGAATAGAAAAGCTGAACCCCCTACACGACCCTTTACAGCCTCCAGAGTTGATACATCTGCTTCTTTCGCTCATGTTACTCTGCATATCTCTAATCGAAAACAGGGTTGTTCATATGGATTAATGATCTTGTATCAGTCATAATGCCCGCAAGAGGGATTCCAAGGGAGTGCAACTAGGCCTCAGGATCCAAAAAAGGCCAAACAGATTATGAATGCAAAGGTTTAGCCAAAAGCTCAGCATTTAAAAAAAGAAGTGGAAAGATTTCTTATTTTTCGGTTCGTTAATACCCAACCAATTCGTTATTTCGTCAGCTAAACCCTCAAATACTTCGGGTTTATGATATGTATATGTGTGCTGTTTCATGTGTGTGGTTTGTTCATCATTAACATGTCCTCATGCAAAAAAAAAAAAAAAACAAATAAGAGGAGGACTCGACAAACACCCGTCATCAGAAATGAGAAAAGAAGCAAAAGTATTCACCCAAAAAGTAACACCGGAAACGATGAGAAAAGGAGAAAAAGAATAAAACATGGACAAAGAAAAGAAAAAGAGGTCTCAATGAGCCCCAATATGCCAGATGGAGGATCCCCCCCAATGCAACGATGAACAACAGCAACCATTTACACCAATCACAACCAACCACCATCATCATCATTCACAGACGAGGATTTATGATCAAGACTTCCGGCTAGATCCAACTTGGGCGGTTCCTCGCTGACCATGCCGGGTCGTTTCTTTGGGCTCCCTGGTCCCGTCTTGATGGGGCTTCGGGGAGTGCCGTCAGCCCTAGGCGGTCCCTCGCGGACGTACTGATATTCCCATCCGTCTTCAGCGGCTGCTGCGACCCAAAGGCGTAGCGAGTCGTGTACGGAAGAGTAAAATTTCTCCTTGCAAGTGCGCAGACTGGCACCCATTACTTTCTCGAAACCAGAGGCTCGCAGGTCGTTCCGCAGCGCGTTTCGTTCTTCTGCCGTTGGCATTGCTGCTAGCAGACCATTGATGAGGTCGAGGTGGTTGGCAATGTAATTGGTGGCATCCCATTCGACACCACCGACATAAGGAGCCGCGGGGACTGGAGGGCGAGGGGGAGGGAAATGGCGCTTCACGAATGGCTCGGCGTCCACAAGTGCCTCAGGGGTGGTTTTTGCAACGGGTATAACGTTGAGATGATGTAGGAATATCCAAAAGACCTCCTTGGTTACATTGCTTACTTCCTTGCACCATACTCGATATGGGCGAGATTGGTAAATATTAGCAATAAAGTTTAAAGGCTGAGCTGCTTCTGGTGGAGTTGGGTCGCGCATGTAGGACAGGATCGTTTTAGCCCGAGGCAACATATTCTCTGGAGTGGCCGACGAAAGATGAGTAAAGAGTAGACTAAGGACAATCCCACGAGTTGTGAACTCGCTGGGGCCCTTCTTCTCTTCGTCAAAGAGCATATGCAAAAGAGTTGGGAAGAGCACGGCCTCAACCGAAGAAAGATGACGGAGCGCAAGTGACGTCGTGCAGAGGGCCTTTAGGCAAAGAAGTGTCTCATGAAGCAGCGCATCTTCATGATCCTCACTGCGAAATAGTAAGTACTCTATCCAATTATGATTCTGGGAACTGGAACACATACCGCCACTCCACTCTAAGGATGCGATACAGAAGCTCAATGATTTCATCCATCCCACCATGAGAAATAAAGGCATCAACCCAGGCAACAGTCTCATTTCTCAGGAGTATCCGAAGTTTGTGCAGCTTTCCAACTTCCACTATTTCCGGTTTCTGTACTTCTCTTAGGTAATGGACAAAGTCAGTGGGATCAGCAGTATGATCTGGCGTTGCCTGAGATGCCAGTCCTGTCATCGACCCAGAGCCAGGTATGCCCTTGGACGATCCTGGTCGGGACATATCCACAGACTTTGGGCGTTTGTGAAAGTTTGTGCCTTCATGGGCTTGTTTTTTAGGTGATGAATCCCCTTTCGAGATTGAAAAGGGTCGGGGGCGAGAGTGTGAGCGCCCGCCCTTCTTATCTGACCCCTTCCCGTCATCAGCAGAAGCATGGCCGCCATCTCGTTCCTGGCTCGAGTTCGAGGAAGTGGACGAGCAAATATCGAGATGATGTTTTCGAATAAAGTCCGCCTTGATATTCGTGTCCATGGAGCGCATCTTATCCCGCATATTATGGGGGATGTTTCGGGAGTCCTTTCGCACACGTTAGCTCTGAATTGCAAAATCATAAGACAACTTCTCTCACCAAAAGCTCCTCAAATTCCCGTTCGATCTCTTTTGGGTCGACTTGTTTCGACGGTTGTTGTTGTTGGACAACCTTATCCTTCGTGTTGAAGGCCGAAATAGCAGCCAGTACGCGGGAGCCACGCTTCCCAATTGAGCTACGGCGCTTTTCTAGATCCTGTTCCGTCGGCGATGGGCGACGCATATTATTAATTATACGGCCGTCCCCCTTTGATTTCTGGTCATCCTTGTGATAGCTAGATCGTTGCACGGACGCTATCATCTCTTTGATAGACGAAGAGCTAGATGAAAGATAATCCGATTTCGGTCTTGGTTTCGTATCGGGCCGTTTTGTGAGGGTTGGCATGTGGTGGCCATGGAAATTTCTCTGTTTGGAAGGCGAATAACCCCTAGGAGTGTATAGCGACATTTCCTCGTCCAATGTTCGCCCTCTCTGGGGAAGATAACGCGACCCATATTGATCCTGCTGTGGTTGGGTAGCGAATTGGGACCAGATGGGTGAATATTCAGCGCGAGATGGATTTGGAGGGCCGATATTCTCTTTATCCTTCTCCTTGCCTGATGTCTCGTCCTTCCGTCCACGCTGGGACCGCTTGAAAATTGCCGATAAGCTTGTAGATGATTTTGTCTTCTTTGGTTTCTTCTCTCGTACAGAAATTTCTGGAGCAGGTGCCTTGGGTGAGGTAATATCCTTCATCAGAGACCTTAATGACACGGAACTCTTGGTTTTCTTATGCAACCCGACGCCCGCGATCGCCTCCGGAGATTTTCTGCTATGGCGAGGGGTGTTTGGCGTATCGCGATTATGGGATATTTCCGATAACGGGGACTGCATCTGCGCATGTGGATGGTCTGGAGGTAGCATGGAGGAAGCCATATTTTGGCTCCTATGCTTAGACTGGCTGCCTACTAAGACATCACCAGCGGAATGGGTTCTCTTGTGGGCTTTCGAGGGGAAAATTGATCTAAACCCCGAGACCTTTGGTTGGGTCGAATCCTCGTCCACAAATATGCCGGAGTTTTGCATTGCGGAGGGCATCGCGTTTCGTCCTGGCCGGTCCTACATCCGGAGATATTAGTTTCCAGATGATACACAAACAATCGACGCGCTGCGGAGACAAAGATCTACTTACTTGTCAAACAATTCCAGCTCTCTCCCCTTTCATAAAGTAGATAAGAGGACAAAAGAAAGGGAACGTGTCCCAAATATGCACACTCGTAGAATAGAAAACAAGAATGGCGGTCAATGAATAGAAGGGCAAGTAAACATCCTGCTGTTGCGTCCCACAGTTGGAGCCAGCCAGGAAAATGACACAGAAACTCGAACGATTGAGCTGGCCCCCTCCGTGTGAGGATGGTCAGCAAACAACGTCTGATATGAGAAACAGAATAAGCAATACCGCTTAATATTAAGTATGAGGACACCAGCAACGAAGAAACAGAGGCGGTGGTTGACCGGCCGGCCTTATGACGAGCCAACAGCGGCGTGGTTGTTGCTGCAGCAACCGCGGTGGCTGATAACAAGCCGCGTTATGTAAGCGCACAGGAAACGCGATCCCTGTGCTGCCAACACATGCATGTCTTGGATGCGAGGGATTGGTTTAATCAAGTCTGAGATAGATTTGTTTACTCACAGGCCATCCAGGTCGTGATGTCGATTGTTTTGAGCCTCCATCTCCTCCGCCAGCCAATGAGGTCGCGTCGTCTGCCGCGCTTATCCCATTTCGCGTTTCTCGGTTTAACGCGCTTTTAAGAGTTCGGTTCACGGGTCGCGGCTAAAACAGCCAACCAGAACCCATCATCCTCTACTAGCGCGGGATCTTCGGCTCTGATGACATCAAAGGAAACTGCATCCACAATACGAGTATGTAGCAAGTCAACATTTCTTCTCTGATCCCCCATATAGACTCTGGCATTTGTGGTTCAGAATAAACCTTTTTTCCTTATTCTTACTCAACGGAAATATACAAACTTTCCGGGAGATAAACTCTGCTCAAGTTGGCTTCTGCCCCTTGCGCAACCGCCTGGGGATGATCTTCAATCCAGAATTCCCCTCTCAGCTCATTTGATTACACAGGGCTTTCACCTGAGACATATATATATAGAAATTTTCTTCTCATCGCGTTCCCCATTTTAACATAGCCATCACCTAAAACCTATCGACCCATGGTGCCTTTGGCTGCCCAGTGCCAGAATAGTGGTCTAGGTAGGACAACTGTCTCGGCAACTTGCTAATATCCAATTAATTCTCTCTTTCCTCATATGAAGCGGTGTGATATCGCCCTGGTTAAGATTAAGAGGGGTGAGTTCAAAGGAGATTGAATGAATTATGCCGTGGATTATTAGTATGGAAGCCGTACTCTAATTATATGATTTTGGGGCATGCGAGACGAAGGTGATCCCAAGATTTATATAGAGATAGAAGTAGATTGTTTTAGCACTGCTTCGTTAGGCCTAGGGCGAATCGTGCTCTATTCGGCTCCGCATGTCGTTGAGATATTGTGGACAAGCTGCAACAAATGGCAGTCCTAATTAAATGTATTAGGCCTACCCAGTGAATCATTTCGTCGCTAGGAACAATCTGAACGCCGGTGGGAAAAGAAGAACAAATTGAAAATAATAATGACCATGTTTAAACACGCTCGGAAAGAGATAACAAACCGTAGCAAGGACAACCCAAAACCTATAATAAAAACAAGCCATAAGGAACTTATCCAACTCCCCCAGCAGCCTCCTTAATCTTCCCCTGCTCAGGCGGCTCATCCACAAACTGCGGCGGGCCAACTTCGTCCTGCAGGAATGCCGGCATCGTATCCTCCCCCATCGCAGTTTCAAACATCGCCTCCTCCCCGAGCGCCTCCAGCTCAGCATCCAGTTCCGCCTCATCGACATCTTCCGGCACATCATACGCGCGACTGATGCTCTCCTGAATCTCATTCCCGATATCCATCAAATCGGCCATCTCATCCTGCATGCGCTCGATCTGGTCGATATCGACTTTCCCATACTGCTGTTTCAGGGTCTTGGTGGTCGTCTTCATCGCATCGACAGTAGTCATCACGTTCTTCAGATTATCCTGCATCATGCCGGCCTGCTCCATGTTCCACGACTGCTGGGAGAGTTGGTCACGTTGGGCTTCGTATTGTTTGCGCCGTTGGAGGACCTTGAGGGCCTTTTGGCGCAGGGCATTTTTCCCTGGCCCATCGCGCATTTTGGCCATGCGGGATTGGTAGGAGGATAGTTCGGCATTTAGGGCGGCGAGTTTTACGTCTATGCTTGAGACGCGGGAGTCGACCTGTTAGTTTAACATATTTAGTTTTGTGGTTTGTTTTGTGGCTGGTTTCAAGGGGGGGTTTGTTTTGTTGGAGCGCGCGGGGTGTGGGGTTGGATGTGAGGGTTGGCATGGGAGCAACGTACATTTGAGATGGCGCTGTCGAGGGTGGGCTTTGGAGCGGTGCTCTTGGTCCCGAATAACCGATTCATGGCGCCTAGAAGTCTGTGTCTTGCGCGGCTGGTGTCATGCAATGGGTGGGAGGCCCAGTCAGGAACGGGATGGGATCGATGGAGGGGCAACGGTTTGCAACGGAAGCTCTGGCGGATTGTGCTCTTGGGGTGTGGTCTGAAAGGCGTAGTGAGACCTGAATAAAACCCCAAGGGATATTTTATATCTGTCTGGGGGTGGTGCTAAATGCGCTGTATCGAAACCAACTCGAGAATCAAGATGCCTGCAGCTAAATAAAGTCGGGGAGAGCTGATGTCAGAGGGCTGGCCGGTCACATGACGCAGAGGTCAACGGCCCGCCTATTTAACTCACCAAGATATGTACATACAAACCTCCGATATTCAGGTTTGTTTCGATGTTGGATGGCCAAATGCATAGGATAATAGTGAAGCACTCTGGCCATTTGATGCCGTTCCGATCAGATGCCAACATAACTAACTAACATGCGGACTCTGCCTGCTGTTCTCCAAACTTGAAGCCAACCGTCATCTGATTCGAACAATCGGTATCACCCCGAGGGGCTGCTTGAGATATCCATAGCCAATCCACTGGCGAGATCAGCAAATAGTTTGATTGAAAGGATCGAGACAGTCCTCATCTTTGCGTGCCTGACTCGGCGGGAGAAAACCCCTTATTATCCCTCTCCAGCTGCTGGAAGCGGCCGGTATGTTCCTGCAGCGGACGTAGAGCAGAAATTTCAGCAATAAAGAAGAATAAACGGCCCTGATATACCGGCTGCCTTCTCTATAAATATTGCCCTGTAAACCAACCGTTCTTGAAGTGGTGTGCGGTGGCCCAGCCCCAGCGGCCGTGGAGTTGAGCCTCACCCACGCCAACGCCAGCACATCTCAAATCTTGCCGACCTCGCACCTCACTCCATCGTCCCCTGCCAACCTCCCTTCTTGACTCCCGGCCCCAGCACTCGCGCAAGGCCGTCTTAATTATTTATTCTTGTTCATCTTCATCGTCGTTCTCTTATTCCCAAAGGTACGTTGCTGCTCCCTCTCCGGATTCGGCCTGCTCGCAGTCAACCCCCCCAATTTTCCCTCACCACACCAGCGCCTCCAGTCTCTGCGTGTATCCTTCAACCACATCCCCACCACGCCATGACTGTCTTGGCTAATATCTGTCTCTGCATAGCGCATGGTCGCTTAGTTCATATTTCTATTCTCTATTCCTATACCGCACGGCTTATGAGCTCCTCCGGATTCTCCACCTAGCGCCACCGTAACCCCCATTCCTCCATCGTTCATCGCGCCCCCAGTGCTCGATGCTTTGCGAAATTGTCATTGTATACGGCTAGGGACTCTCGCGCATAGATTTTCGCATACGGAAGCATACTCGGAACCACCAAAAAATAGAAAACGGGGGCGCCTTCTCACCTTTTGCATCGTCAGGGCTGTGTCGTCAATGAATCATCCTTCCCGTTTTTATCTCCGGTATAATAACTCATCATGTTCTGGCGTTTTGGCGGATACGCAAATATCTCCGCCATCGATACCCTCCTCGAGAAGGCAGATGTCACCCTCGAGGAAGTGCTCGATGAGTCGGAGCTCATGCAAGAGCTCAAACAGCATAATACGAAACTCATAGAATACCTGCGTGACGATAATGTCCTGAAACGATTACTCGACTATGTGATTTCGCCGAGTCTTATAGATGACGAAGACGATGATGACGACGAAGCTGAAGAAAACAAAGAAGCAGACAAGGGTGGGAAGGAACATGATGCGGAGCCATCCACAGACTCGCCGGATAAGGGTGAAGGCAAGGGAAACGAAACCAACACCAATAAGCCTACCTCCTTGAGCGCCGATCTCGACTCCGAAGAGCTTGAAAATGCAGAGAAGTCGCGTTTGAAATACTCCTATATCGCTTGCGAGATTCTCTCCTCAAACTCCTGGTCGATAATCGAATCCATGATGCTCAATGAAGATTATCTGCGGGATTTTTGGCGCTTCTTGTGGCGACCGGCGCCACTAGATGCGCTCCAGGCCGGTTATTTTACGAAAGTCAACGAGGTACTTCTCGAAAAGAAAACCGAAGAGATGCTCGCATTTATCAAGTCCCTCGATGGCGTGGTGCCAACCATGCTTCAGCATGTGGACAACCCCATGGTTATGGACTTGTTGCTAAAAATTATAAGTTTGGAGAGAGTGGAAGGTGGTCAAGGTGTTGTTGAGGTTAGTTGCAACCTGTGAGCAAGATCTATCACTAAACTAATATCTTAAACCCAGTGGTTACAAACCCAAGATTTGATACCTTCCCTGCTGTCGTATCTTTCGACAGAACACTCCTCCTCAACACAGACATCTGCAGGTGACTTTCTTAAAGCAATCATTACGATTTCTGCAAACGCCGCGCAGAACGATCAGTCTTGTATCGGGCCCAACAGCTTGACTCGGCAACTGGTTTCTGCCCAATGCGTGGAGACATTGATCTCGGCTATGCTGAAGGGAGGGAATCCACTTACTGTTGGCGTTGGTATCGTCATCGAAGTTATCCGCAAGAACAACTCAGATTATGACCCAGAATCAGTCGGCGGTCCAGGCTCCCCTCCGACGATACATGATCCGATCTACCTTGGTAATCTGTTACGGCTATTTGCCAAGAATGTTCCCGGATTTATGGACTTGATACTCAGCTCGAAACATACGGTGAACGAAGGCGGTCAGCATAAAGTGGTCGAAAGATCCCGTCTCGACAGTGCTTGGGGAACCAGCATTGAGCCACTGGGATTTGATAGATTTAAGACATGCGAACTGATGGCTGAGCTCCTCCACTGCAGTAACATGGGACTGTTAAATGAAATTGGTAGCGATGAGTATATCCAGAAACGCGATGCGGATCGCGAACGGCTACGCGCACAAGGCGCCTTTGCCCACGGAGAAGACGATTCAGGATTTGATTATGCCGAAACTACGAATGAATTCGCAAACGGAATATCTCCCTCTGCACTTGGATCTGGCTCCCCAGAAGACATCAAACAGTCAGACAACTCACATGGCGCCGAAGAGGATGGTTTCGAAGATGTCGCGTCATCTGGAGTACTCGTAGATGACGTCAAGGACGATTTCGATGAGAACACTGAAGCGGAGGCCAGCACTAAATCAGGCCTTGAGTCATTCACAAGTATTCCGCCGCACGCCCCGAAACTTGGCATGAGTGATGACTTCGTGGACGAACCTTTGACGCCACCTGGACAAGAATCTTCTCTGGATGAAAAAGTTGTCCCTCCCCTTTCTCCAGACCGCCCTGAGGATCCAATATCGCCAACCGCGTCAGCACTCACTCAAAAAGTTGAGAGTTTTAAGATTGATACTGAGCAGGGTAGCCCTGTTCAGCCCCAGGAACCACCCCGGCCTGAGAATGTGGCTGCTGGTGTACCCGCAATACAAGGCTCGGATAAGGAGTCGCAAAGTCAAACTAGCGACCTCCCAGCTTCTAGTACTATTCCTATTGCTTTGTCCCCTCATCCAGAAGATACCCCCGCGCCATTGTTTGCGTCGAAATCTGCCCAACCAACAACGGAAGACCAAGCAACAAGCTCGGGAGAGAACGAAGGGCAGGCCGGAAAAGCTGGTTTTGGAGAAAGCGTCAACTCTACTTCTCTTACCCCATCGATTACAATGGGCGATGATGGGGAAAACATTTCACAGCAACAGATCCAAATAGATACGAACGGTCAACCAGTGGTAGGCGACTATTTGAAGATCATGTTCGTGGAGTATAAAGTCATCCCCACGATATTGGTATGTTTTGATTTTTATTCACGTTAGCTACGGTATGTATACTGACGCTGTTTAATAGTCTTTCTTCTTCCGCTTTGCATGGAATAACTTCCTCCATAATGTGGTATATGATGTTGTCCAGCAAGTATTCAACGGGCCAATGGATCGAGGATTCAACCGATCATTAGCTATTGACCTATTCGAGTCCGGACGCATAACAGAGCAGATTGTTGAAGGCCAACGTCGAAGCGACGAAGCACAGCGAACGAAAAATATGAGGCTGGGATACATGGGCCATCTTACGCTGATTGCAGAAGAGGTGGTAAAATTCGGTGAACGCCATCCCCCCGAATTGCTTTCCGCAAACGTGATGGAAAAGGTGCTTAATCCGGACTGGATCGATTATGTCGAGCGGACCCTGTCGGAAACTAGGGAACGTGATAATGCCATCCTTGGTGGTGTTAGACCTGATATGTCGATGGGACACCGACAGGCAGTGCTGAATGCAGTTAGCGCTGCCCAAGGGTTTACCGGCTCTTCAGCGTTAGCCAACGCTGGCCTTAACGGATCCGCCTCTGGCTCGACGTTCGAATCATTGGACCTTATGAACCAAGGCAGTGCTTCGGGAGGCGCGCTCTTCGGAACCGGCGGGCCATCATTACTCAGTGGATTTGGAAGCTCCAGCGACGACGAAGATGAAGAAATGGAGGACCCGGAGGATGACGAGGGACGAAAGGCCGCCCCGACCGGCACAGACGGTGCGGGTTCAGATAATGTGGGTGAACTTTCCTTTCAGGACGTTGATATGACCGATCGATGATGGCGACCCCCTCCCCCCAAGTCTGCGATATCCTATCTCATGCCGTTTCGACTCGATAAAAGTCTTCTCGGGTTGGCATGTTTTCGGGATGTGTGTGTTGCTATTATTGTACATTACGGCCAGATACCTTTGGCGTGTGAAGGGTCTTTGACGGTCGTTTATATCGAGCGTTTTTGATTCTCTTTTCTTCTATCTCGCATGCACTACTGGCGCCTTTGTCTCCCAAATATGTATCAAGACGTCGAAGGCTGCAATCTTGTCTTGCAGTACTTAGACCTTCATATCACAATTCTTTGGATCGGATCCTCTTCTAGCTACATAGTCGTCGATTGTGTCGATCGATCCTCTCTTCTTCTTCTTCTTCCTCCCCTACTTTCCATTCAATTCTTCCAGCGAAAAATTATATCCTCTCTGGTATCCTCGTTTCCGAGGACTAGGACTGGTCCCGCCACCGGTGCCTTTCCGTTTCACTCATCCACCGTGTATATTTTCTACTCAATTCTTGTCCATCCATTTTATGATCTCTCTATCCTGATTATGCTTCTTGGTGGGGAAATGGAAAGGAACTAAACTGTAACATGACCCCTCTACCATCTATTCTGCTAACATAGCGAATTTCTCACTATAGGCAAGCGCTTCAAACTCAGACCAGCCGATTCCCCTGTTACCCCCGCCCCCTGCGCCTCTGAACATTCCACCATCTCGGGCCCGACGTCAGCTAGCAGCACGTCTCGCGCTTCAGAAGCAGCAGGCTGCCGAAGCGGCTTCCGCATCACAATCTGCCGATGGCAATCAGACGCAAGATGCCACGTCCAGTACCAGCGGCAGTGGCTCATCAGCCAACGAGACCTTCGGCCTTAGCAGTGTCTCAGACCCATTTGGCTCCCCAGCACAAGAAACCGAAGCAGCTGCAAGCACTAGTTCGGGATCAAGAATCTTTATTCCTCCCTACATCCCTATACGGAGTGGCCCTTCGCCATTTCCACCGTCCATCCCAGACTTCCACCAAGGCGCCCTTGAATATTCCTCCAACTCCTCCGACGAAGGTGGCGAGGAATCGGCCGAAGCCGTTCAGCGCAAATTCCGACTCCCGCTAGAAGTAGACGATGAGGACCCCGATGATATGGGTGATATAATCGGTCCTAATAACGAGATTGTCTCTGCGTATTCTGATGATGAGGATGAGACGCTGGTTGGCGAACCGATCGGGTACTCGCATTTCTTCGATTCGACGCGTTACGGTAGCTCGTCTGGGATTGGGAGGCGGAGTGGTGGTGGTGGTGGTGACCTCCTGTTTGAGTCGGAAGATCGACACGATAGTAGCGACGGTGAGGAGGATGATGGGCTTGTGGAAATTCTGGTGCCGGGAAGGAAGCCATAAAATATAATCCAACCTATCTCCTTGTGTGTTACCCCTATTACGTTTGATATATCACGTTCAATGCTTTTTATCCCCCCATGTCTGATGCCCCATGTTAATTCTCTATGCTATATTTGTGCTGGCGGCGTTCTCATTCTCTCTGCTGGGCTGGTCTGGTCTTATTTCCTCCTTTTTTGCTTTTTTTGTATTATCCCCGTCCGCGCTCGCATTTAAACAATGATAAACAAGCCGCGCTCTGTTCTCCCAATTTCATTGATAAGGACAGCTGACTTGACTTTGTATAACAATATAAGTTTTGCATATGTATCACCTGTATATATCCCCCGTCGTGTGCATATTTTCCCGTCTTCTTCCGATTTCCCTTGCCCTCGTTGCTGGTTTGTTGTTGTCCAAATTGCGCTATGTGACACTGTTTTCAGGGTTTGTTTGCATTATATTTTGGTCTAGGCTGTTAATTAGGTTTCTTTTTGTAGCTAAAACCCTTAATTTTCTCTAAACGAACCCATTAACGAAGCTGATATCCCATTCATCCTCCCCCTGGAAATTATGCTGGAGCGAGACAGGGCACATTACTCAGCATCCCCCACGTGACCGCCGCCGGCCAATCAGCGTCCGCGCAAAACAACCGCATCCGCCAACGTCCAGCAATTCCCCCAAACGACGGACAAAACAACGACCCGACGACGAACAAGCCCGCAACGTTGGTATTGCCAACCCCCAATCCCTCTCCCACCCGCCTACCAGCCCAATTGGAGCACAAGGAGGCCACACAAGGCACCCGCAGCCATGATCTCTCGAGCGGCGGCTCCGTCCTCCCACTCCCTCTCCCACCTTGCTCCTCGCACACTTTCCACCGCCGCCTCCTCCCACGCCGCCCGCCACCAACAACCACGAAGACAACAGCAGCTGCGGCAGACCCGTGCCTTTGCTACCGTGCAAGATCCCGCCGCGACCCCTCCCCCAAGAACACATGGCGGCTTGAAGGATCAGGATCGGATATTCCAGAATCTGTACGGGCATCATGGTGCGGATTTGAAGAGCGCGATGAAGTATGGTGATTGGCACAAGACGAAGGAGATCATATTGAAGGGGCATGATTGGGTATGCTGTGCTTTGTTGGAATGGGTAAATTGGGGACGAGGAAGCTGATGATTGTGATCTCGTGTGTGTGACAGATTATTTCGGAAATCAAGACGTCTGGACTGAGAGGTCGAGGTGGTGCTGGATTCCCTTCGGGATTGAAATGGGTAGGTGAAAACCTCAATCCCTACGTCTGGTTGGAGATATTGCAGCTTCAATGGGCTGTTTTTGATACGCTTTGCTGATACAATGGTTCCCTAACTCCAATTTGAACGCAGTCCTTCATGAATTTCAAGGACTGGGATAAAGACACCAAGCCAAGATATCTCGTCGTAAACGCTGATGAGGGCGAACCCGGTACCTGCAAAGATCGTGAAATTATGCGCAAGGACCCCCACAAACTTATCGAGGGCTGTCTCATCGCGGGTCGTGCGATGAACGCTACCGCTGCTTACATCTACATTCGTGGTGAATTCTACCAGGAGGCCACTATCCTCCAGGGGGCCATTAACGAAGCATACCAGGCTGGTTTGATCGGCAAAAATGCCTGTGGATCCGGTTACGATTTCGATGTCTATATCCACCGCGGAATGGGCGCATACGTTTGCGGTGAAGAGACCTCGCTCATTGAATCCATCGAAGGAAAAGCCGGGAAGCCCCGTCTGAAGCCCCCCTTCCCCGCTGCTGTTGGTCTTTTCGGCTGCCCCAGCACCGTCACCAACGTTGAGACTGTCGCCGTTGCCCCCACCATCTGCCGTCGCGGAGGCAAATGGTTTGCTGGCTTTGGCCGCGAGCGCAACCAGGGAACCAAGCTCTACTGTATCTCTGGCCACGTCAACAACCCATGCACCGTTGAGGAGGAGATGTCCATTCCCCTCCGTGAACTGATCGACCGCCACTGCGGCGGTGTGCGCGGCGGCTGGGACAATCTTCTCGCCGTCATTCCCGGCGGGTCCTCCACCCCAGTCCTCCCCAAACACGTCTGTGACGACCAAATCATGGACTTCGATGCGCTCAAGGACAGCCAGTCCGGCCTCGGCACTGCCGCCGTCATCGTCATGGACAAATCCACCGATATCGTCCGCGCCATCTCCCGCCTCTCCTCTTTCTACAAGCACGAGAGCTGCGGCCAGTGCACGCCTTGCCGCGAGGGCAGCAAGTGGACCATGCAAATCATGCAGCGCTTCGAACGTGGCCAGGCCCGTGAGCGCGAGATTGATATGCTCCAGGAACTCACCAAGCAGGTTGAGGGCCATACCATCTGTGCTCTGGGCGAGGCCTTTGCTTGGCCAATTCAGGGTCTTATTAGACACTTTAGACCAGAAATGGAGGCGCGGATACGCCAGTTCGAGCAGGAGCATGGTGGGAAGGCGGCGTTTGCTGGGGGTTGGGAGCCAACGGCTCGTGCTGAGGGAAAGCTGATTTCTCCTGGTCAATAGATGACTGGGCTGGACTGGACTGGCGGGGACGGCTTACCGGTTCGGTTTTTTTCTATAAAGGAAACAAGAAAAATATAAGATAATGGGAGAGATTGTTCCAAATATACCAGCACATACTACCCATCCATATTCGGTAGAAGAAGACAAAGGGGAGCCGACTTTTTCCATCCTTTTCCTTCTAGGTTTCTGTTTCCATTTATATATGTACATTTTTCTCTCTGTCTTTCATTTTTTTTTATATTTCTGCTCTCTTGTCTCTTGTCTCTATCTAGTCATTGCAGTTTCTGATTTCTTTTTTCTTTTCGCCCACCTTGCATTGTATTTCCTCTTTCTTCTACATGTAGAGTACAAAAATAAAAGAAGAGAAAAAACCTTTAAATAATTAATCTACCTATCCACCCCCCTCCCAAACACCCTGTTTCAATATTATCTCCGTAGGTAGGGATTTATAATAATGGGCATTTGTTTACTAAATAGCTACTACTCCGTACTCAAGCCTGAAATGGAACCGGCAGGGTTTAAGAGAAACTTCATAACAATACCCAAGTTGAATTACACCCATGAACACACGGCGCAAGATGAAAAATAAAATAGAGATCACAAAAATCTTCCACATGATAACTACACACACAGCTGAGATATTACCCTGTCTGTTAGTTAGCTACTCTGTAAAATGAAAGAAAGTAAGAAACAGGAAAAACCATTTAAAGTGGTAAAATTAAAAAGTTACTTGGCTAACTACACATATCTAAAAAAAAAAAAAAAAGAGCAACTGCTCGTTTCGAATAGAAAAGGACAAAAAAAGTCTTAAAGAAGTAAGAGGAAGGCTAAGCAATCTACATGCAAACATCAGTAACAGCCACGGCTGCCCCCCTACCCTACCCCAAGCCACAACGGACAAAATCGATAAAACAAAAGCAAAAATAAATCCAAATGCTCAGCAACTCAGACGACAACAACAACATGCAATAATAGACGCCCGCTTTTCGTCCATATCCCGGAAAAGGTTGGGTCTCGACGGAAAAGGATGATTTGTTGTTGCCTTTGTCTTTCTTTTTTTTTCGGTTCTTGCTCTTTAATTCCCCCATCTAGTTTTCTTGATTCTCATTAACATCATTTCCGGCCTGGGCATATCATATCAATGGGCCGTTGCCATGATAATGTTGTAATAACGTCTGCTCATTTCAGCCGTATGCATGAGTCGCGTATCCTGCGTAAGCGGCAGGTTGAGGATGGCCGACGGTTCAATGGCCTGAAATATAATGTGGTTAGTCTTTATGTCTCCCCTTCCATATAACACCAGTTTAAAAGAAATATGAGAAACTCACAGTCCTACTATCCTTCGCGCACCATCCAGCAACAACATGACTAATCTCTCTAAATGCCACTCTCTCCTCCAAACTTGCCGTTGCCTTGGAAGACGAACTCTTATTATCATCCATCCGCCGCGCCAACATTGCCAGCGACGCAACAAGCCTCTTCAGCCTGCCCGTCTCCCTTCGCCCGCCTTTGGCAGTAACCAGGTACAAAAAGTCCTCATAGACCGCGCCACCACTCGCCCATCCGCGCACTTTACGATCAGGCGACTCCCCAAAGCCCGAAAGCAGCGTCTCCAGGGTCACGTAGTCGCGCTCAATGACTGTCTTGGGCCCCACGAGGCGACGGAAGGTGTCATGCGCTTCGTTCCAGTTCTTAGCGTTGATGAGGTATTGGACTTCATTGGAGGGGTCGGATTGGTCGCGGGCATAGAGTGCTTTGGCGACCCAGATCCAGGCGGCGGGGATTTGGAGGTCGGTGACGAGGTAATTCCACATTTTGTTGGGGGTGCCGTCGAGATTGGTAGGGGAAGGGAGCCAGGCTGCGAAACGAGAGAGGATTTCTTTGATGCTTCGTTCGCGGTCGGTGGCGTTAAGGAGGTGGAGGAGGATGAAGATGGCGGGTGGAAATTGTTGGCCGGCGGTGAGTTCCCAGGCGTAGTCCCACGTTAACCGATCTGCTTGAGACGTGTTGATGACCAGGGGTTCGAGGTGGCCCATTATTGTTTGTAGATGATGGAATAGCTGGAAGGAGAATCGACTGTACAAGGGGTTCCCAGATGTAGCGTCTGGCAGAATGTCTTCAGGAAGACGCACAGGTGGAATTTGAGTGTTCCCAACATGGGTCGTAACAGTTGTAAAGGCTTTAAGAACAACCCACAGAGGAGACTCGAGAGGACTGTCACGATTGGCCGTATCTTGGACTGCAAAAGAGAAGGGATATGCAGGCTCGTTGCCCTGAGTTATATCACGGAAGAATAATTCAACCGCCTCCTCGAGAGGATCTTCTTCACCAATTCCGTACCAAAGGCGAAGGCCAAAAGCTTGGACCCAGTCAAGCTCGAAGCGCTCAGACAGGTAAAAAGTAGAGGCTCGGTCCTCAAGAACGCCTCCAGGCTTGCCATCACTCCGCAGGCAGTTTCCAGCAAGGAGCTCGTAGAGCGCACGAATTGGTTCCGTCATTTCTGAATAAACGTTATACTTCCGCCATGACTCAATCTGCTCTTTCATGTCGCTTTGGATTGACGGGTCACGGCCAATTTGTGGGATGAGAGTGGCCAAGTGGAGATTTCCGCTCTCAACAAGAGTTTTGCAAGCATCATCAATGCGATGAGAACAGAGATAAGCGATCGCACGTTCCTCGGGGGAATCAATACTCTCGATTTCCTTGGCATGTTTGTCGCGAATGATAACCTCCCAAAGCCGGCTAAGCCTGTCTTTCTTGATCCGATGACGATACTGATCCCGCAATGCCTCAGGGACGCCAGCAGAAATGTCATCCTGGATATCATCGTTGAAAAGAATATCGCAAAGTTGCCAGACCTGGCGCTCTACATCCGCCGCATCGGAATATTCGGTCACGCAATCGGCCATGGCAGAAAAGTCAACCTTGGACAATCGAGCGAAGGGTATGTTGTCAACGATGCGGATATTTGACCCGTTTCTTTGCGCTTGGACTATAGGCGGTTGCTAAGGAAGAGGTCAGTTAGCAAGAGCATGCTTTAAAAATGTTATGCATTTTCGACATACTTTGGGCATTTCGTCATATCTATGCAGTACAATCATCCTCCCCTCGGAAGAAAGGGCACCAGCCTGGTTCCAAGGCGCTTCTGATCGAAGATTCGAGCTAGGAACTCTTGGACAAATGAGAGTATCCATACAACCGAATCTCGGCTTAAATGAGTGATGGAATAAGACTTCGTTTTCCGGCATGTCTTCAGGGTTTCCGCCGACGGATTTGGACTGTTTAGGGTACGGCCACTAGATAAAAAGAGACAGACAATTCAGCAAATCAATTCTTCAATTTGGGTTTACTACCTAGATACAAGGGGATAAGAGATTCGTGTCCAAAAATTAAATACAGAGTTTGTCGCCAAGTCGAGTCGAGATACGGTGATAAAATAAGAAGCAAATATAACAAACAAAAACAGAGGGAGTCAAACCTTGAAACCTTGTTTCTTCACATTCTTGCTCCCAGCAGCTTGAGGAAATAGCGAATTCATAAGGTCAATGCTCGTCGCAAAGCCAACCTCTTTAGCAGGCTTCTTCAGTTTGATCGGGGTATCGTCGAGATTGTTGTCCGCAAAAACGTTTCCTTGGATTTCTCGGAGAGCTTGCCGATCCTGCTTTCTGGGACTGATAGTGCGCTGCAGCTGCTCGGCCCAATTTCCACTCAGATTGAGGTGTGCCGCTTTGGTAGGCGTTCCTTGTCGCTGAACCGAACGCTGCAAAGTAGGTCTCAAGGTGTTGCCGACCATCGTCTGCTCCACGGTGCGGTCAAGAACGGGAAATGAGCCGGCCATTGTTACATCCATTTCGTCGTCCTCATCCAATCCAGCATCTGATTCCGTAGCATCCTGACTCTCTGTCTGCTCAATGCTACCGTCCTCAGAGGTCGAACCCGCGGAGCGCTCCTCTAAAAAAGACTCCTGTTCCTCCTCTGTATCCATATCATCCTCGTCCTGTTCTGTCTCCTGGTTCCCACCTTGATTTAAGAACGCTCCTGGAACAAGATTGCGTTTTTTGAACTCAAACGTATCATCCTCGAGCCCGGTCGTGGAGCCACTCATAAATGACTCATCGAACGAGACGGTTGAATTCGCGAAAGACGACTGGGTGGGAGTTTGAGCCTTGGGAGTAGGAGTGTCAGGAGGTGCACTCAAAGTGCTTTGATCAAAGTTCTCACCTTCATCTTCGTCATCATCATAATCAAGGCCGTAAGTAGTGAAATGGGGCACTCTGAACACCCACGTTCCGGTAAGTTTCTCGTAGTCAACGAATTCCGTATTGCCAACTCGCTTCAACCGTTCAAGGTGCTTGTCGAAATAAATGCCACTTGTAAGAGTCGGAGAAACTCTCTTATCTCTTCCACGAGCCCATGAGTTTTCAATCCGCAGGGTAGATGGCACGTTCAAACCCTTGCCCATGGGGGGTTTAGTCACGTCTTCAGGATAGACCGTGATAGATCGAGTGGAGATCTTGACGATCTTATCAAACAGTCCGTCTAGATCAACGGTTGTAAGGTCAACTGGTTCATCAAAAGTCACGGAGCCACAGCCGACGCGTCCAACTTGGAATCCAGCAAAATGTTTCTGCTGTTCGCGAGGCATCTTGTTGATCTCGGCGCGGGTTGGCTTCATCCAATAATCTCCTGGCTTGGGATCTCTGGCAGAGACCTTGACAGGGGGGTATTTCATGGCCTCATCCTGTTCACGGCCCTCTGGGACAATAGCAAGCTCGTTTCCTCGAGGCTGCTCCATTTCAACGGTACCAGGAGATGAAACCGAGCTACTCAAGCCATTGACATCTTTCTTGGCAGTGCCGTTGATTCCGTTCACTTCCCCATTTTGCTTTCGAGAGGAACGTAGGTACCCAAGTTCTTCCGCCGTTGGTTCGGGGCTCTCAGTCTCAACTCGGAAAATAGCATCATCGGTATCAGCACTAGTATCTCCCCCGGTAGTCTGGGAATCGAAGCTAACTTTCTTCTTCAGCTTGCTTCCAGTGTCATCGCCATTGGTCAAAGCGGGAGACTGGGTGGAGCGCGTGAACAGATCGGTTCGAAGGCTGCGGTCAATAGTAAGGCGCTTGAGGCTTGCACTCGAATATCGAGAATTTCCGGCAGAGAATGCTCCTGGGGATAGGATGCTATCGGTATCGGCGTCCAGGGTCTTTCGCAGGTTACTGGTGGACATGCTTTTTCCAAAACTGCGCCCGAGGCTACCACTACGGAGACTTCCGCCAAGGAAGCTACTGCTCAGACCTCCGGGAGTGCTGGAAACGCTGGACGGTGTACCATAGGTCGAGTAAGAGAATCCATACCCCTGACGAGTCGGAGGAGTTATGAGGCGGTTAGCAGCGTTGGGCGAAATCTTATACATAGGCAAGGGAGTGCGTTGTTTCTGACGAATACTAGCAGACAGTGGAGTAGCAAGCGGGCCTGGAGATGGAGCATTTGGTGGTGGTAAACCAGAGAAGATGGACTGGCTGCCATATGGATTTCCATCTAGCAGGGAAGCTTGGAGGCCAGTGGGCTGCTGTTGTTGCTGCTGCTGGGAGGTGTTCAGCAAGCTGCTTCCCAGGCCACCAACGGGTTGTTGCTGTTGCTGGGCTTGATTGGTTCCGCCTAAGTTAAACAGTCCGCCAGCGTTGGTTCCCGAGGTAGCAGAGGCCTGTCCGAAAGCGCCTTGTTGAGTTGTTGACCCGAAAAGACCGGGTTTCTGTTGCTGTTGCTGGCCGCCAAACAAGCCGGTACCTCCCTGCTGTTGGGTATTTTGGGTGCTGCCGAATCCACCGAACCCGCCAGTCCCAGTGGCAGTTTGTCCAGTTCCCAGGCTCCCAAAAAGGTTTGGCTTTTGTTCCTGCTGCTGCTGAGCGCCGCCTCCGAAAAGAGAGGGTGTGCTGGTCTGCTGATTTGTGGCATTGCCAAATAGGGAGGGTGCGGACTGCTGTTGTGGTTGTTGTTGATTCTGGCCAAACAAAGTAGATCCAGTTGTAGTTCCGCCACCGAATAGATTCGAACTGGGCTGCTGTTGTTGGGTGGTTGTGCTCCCAAAACCGCCGAAGGCTGGCTTGCTAGGAGTTTGGGTTTGGTTTTGTCCGAATCCGAAACCGGTCCCCGTGCCCTGCTGCTGCGGCTGCGGCTGCTGGGTGCCGCCAAATGGAGAGGATGTGGCGGTCGTACCGCCAAACGGAGAGGAGCTGGTCGTTGCAGCTTGTTGTCCAAAGCCGCCACCAAATGTAGTTCCCGTGCCTCCAAACGCGGGCTTATTTTGTTGAGCACCGCCGCCGAAAAGACTGGAGCCACCGCTACCAAAGCCGCCAGTTCCGGCAGTCGAGCCGAAACCGCCAGTGGTTGCTGTGGTACCAAACCCGCCTGTAGGTTGCGTAGTAGCTGGCGTGGAGCCAAATAGAGACGTGGCTGGCTTGGAGCCTCCAAACAAGGGGTTGGCTGAAGCACCAGAGCCGAAGCCACCCGTTGTCGCGGTCTGTCCGAATGCGGAGGGAGCACTGGTGGCAGTGCCAAACGGAGCGCTCGTTGCTGCAGTGCCAAAGCCTCCGGCCGCTTGTTGTTGTTGTCCAAATCCTCCAAAGGCAGAGCTTCCAAAGGCACCCGGCTGGCCGCTGGCATTGCCGTACCTTCGTCCATGAGAATAATCTGCAACTCGAAGTTCCTATTGTCAAGTTAGTGACTGAGTATGTTGAACGGATAAATCGAGGGGTAACTTACCTCAAAGGAGTACTTTTGATACGGCTGCATCATAGAGACGGTTTGATAATGGTTGGTGGTACTAGAAGCGGTATCCTTTTCTATAAATGTGGTAAATGGCGGATTGGCGGTTCCCTCTGCCGGTGGGACGCCTCCACCAAGAGCGGTGCCGGTTCCTCCCCCAAATGCAGACCCTGTGGAGGCTCCGAAGCCTGTTCCTCCAGTTGTACCTCCACCAAATAGGGAAGTTCCTTGACCGGTGGCACCAAAACCTCCTGATTGTTGTGGTTGTTGGCCACCGCCAAAAAGGGTTCCACCCGTAGTACCAGTGCTAGTGCTACCGAATCCAGTACCTCCGCTCCCAAACCCGCCAGTTCCGCCCCCGAATGAGGTCGTTGGTGTGGTGGTTGAGCCAAAAAGACCGGTCCCAGTGGTGGCTGTCCCAGTGGTTCCAAATCCTCCTCGGTTTTGTGTACCGCCGAACATGGGGTTTGTCTGTGTCGTGCTAGAACCGAATCCTGATCGAAAAACGATATGAAGTTAGTGGTGAAATTCTCCCTAAGTAACTCAGAAATAAAGACACTGTTCCACAGATATTGGCGCGCAATAATAAAAGGAACAAAAAAAGCCATCTCCTTCGGAACACCAGGCGCGGTCCGGTATCCTCGACAAGATGACAGGATTCCATGTCGAGATCGCACCAGGCATCCAGAGAGATGTTTCGAACAAGCTGGTTGGTTGTACTCCAAACGAACGATAGCGCAACGAAGAGCAATAAACGGAACGTAAACGGAGACATCACAAAATGCCAGTAGCGCGACGACCATTCTTTGCACACGCAGGAAAGGCCAAGAAGGTTCGTGCTATTTTCGGAACGAAGCTCAAAGGAAATCAATCTACTTCGAGTGCCGAGTAGACGGTATCGACGTACCTCCTCCAGAACCGAAACCGCCAGAAGTGCTTCCAAAGGCACTGCCCGTGTTTCCTGAACCGCCGAAAGGAGACGATGTCGCTCCGAAGCCTAGACGAGTGGTGAAGTCGCGTCAGACGGGGCTGTTTGCTGCTTTGTTTCCATGGTGGTCGATTGGCGTCTGGCGGGTTCCTCGTTTGCATACAAAAGGTCGAAAGGATATATAATATTTGCAGAGGAGACGAGACCCGGAGAAATGGCGCCAATTTACCCAAGGAAGAAAAAAGCGTCCCAAGACAATTGCGATGCGAAAAGGAGAACAGCCGGTGTAAACAAGAGGAAGAGATTGACCTACCAGCTCCAGTTGAAGGGTTGTTGAATCCGGTTCCAGTGCCGAATCCCGAGCTTTGCTGCTGCTGACCAGAGCCAAAGCCCCCAAAGGTGCCGCTGCCAAAGCCAGACATGGTGACCAGATGTGTTTACTCTGCCCTGTCGTTCAAAAACAGTCTGCCACGTCAACAGCGATGGTCCATAGGCGACGGGCGGGGAACTCGATTAAGTGCGGAAGGGATATTAATGTCGTAGTATTGGTCGAAGCCGGTATGCGAGTATAATCGCGACTTGAAGCAAGCAAGGATGACGAAGACGCCAAATCTGTTTAGGTATAACAAAGGGCTGAAAGCTCAAGAAGAGAAGAGAAAAAAGGGAAAAGAGAAGGAAGAACGACAAGCGAAGACAACGAAGTATAAAAAGGGGCTCTCCGCGACTTGGCCACGGCGCAGGGGGGGGGGGTGCGGTGAGGCGAGGTGAGGTTCGTCGTTGGGGAGGAAAAGTATCAACGGACACGCGAAGTCAAGACGGCGAGGAGGAGAGGCTGAGGCGAAGCTGGGCCTCGCTTAGCTAGCCGTTTTCGGCGATTGGCGGGACGGCGGGTGCGAGCCGGGCCCAAGCGGCAGTCATGTGACAGGCTGGCGCTAGGCAACATCCAGCCTAGAGTCTTGGCTGGCAGCCTGCGATCAAAGCTGGAATTTGTATGGATATCAACTTGCTTCCGGTACGAACAGGAAGATGTACAGCGTTCCAATAGCCTTCTTTTGGGAACGTACATCCGCACAGCCTACCGTCTACACTCGTGCCTACATAGGTAACTACTTCAGGCAGCGCTAGGCACGCAAGATACGGCGGCCGCCTGCTGAGAACACCGACTGACTAATTGAACAACCACAGGCTGATATTCAGGAGAACCAGAAAAACTACCTAACCATACGTATCTGAAATCATAACAGAACATGGGGTAAGTTTAAAACAAAAAAAAAAGTCTCGGAAACATGAGTAACATGAATGATTCAAGCCATCGCAGGAGCCAGTTGCTTGAAACTAGCCATAAAAGGGATATAATACTCGGAACTGGTTTTCTTCAACGACACTCTAAACATTGGAGCGGCTCCAATGTAAGGTTTGCTTCATTTTTCTCTCTCTCTCGCATTTCAGGCATTTCGTTCGTTTGAACCGTTTACTTCTTCTTCGTCGCATGGTAGGTATCGATGATCTTCGCCACGACCGAGGGATCAGAGAGCTATTGTGTTTGTCACATTAGTTACTTGTCGCGAAAAGAACTCCCCCCCCCCAGTTGCATGCAATATGGGACACTTACAGTTGAAATATCGCCCAGACTATCCTCCTCGCCGCTGAGGATCTTTCTCAAGATCCGGCGCATGATCTTACCGCTTCGAGTCTTGGGGAGATCCTCGACAATGAAGACGGCCTTTGGCGCAGCGAAGGGGCCAATGGACTTGCGAACCTGCAAGATAAGGTCCTTGCGAAGTTGCTCGACGTTGTCACTGACGGCCTTCAAGGCAACAAAGGCATTGACAGCCTGGCCGGTAAGCTCATCAGCAATACCAACAACGGCGGCCTCAGCAACGGCGGAGTGCTCAATGAGTGCAGCCTCGATTTCAGCAGTCGACAGACGATGGCCTGAAACGTTAACGACGTCATCAACACGGCCGCGGATCCAGTAGTATCCATCATGGTCGCGACCAGCACCGTCACCAGTGAACTGAACAAGGAGTCAGCAAACATTACGCCGGAGTTATTATGTTCCGTCCAACTTACATAAAATCCCTTATAGACATTAAGATAGGTATCCATGTATCTCTTGTGGGCACCCCAGACGGTGCGGGCCATGCTAGGCCATGGTTGTTTGATGGCCAGAACACCCTCAACATCATTGCCCGTGATTTCCACTCCTGATACTGGGTCGATGATGGCGGGCTCGATACCGAAGAATGGGAGGGACGCGCTACCAGGCTTGGTTGGTGTGATTCCACCCAGAGGGGTGATAACGTGCGATCCGGTCTCAGTTTGCCAGTACGTCTATGCATAGATATGTTAGGAGAGATGACGGCAATGCAGAATTGGATTAAAGAGCAAGAATGGAACCTACGTCAATAACATGGCACTCCTCCTTTCCAATGGTCTCCCAGTACCACTTCCATACCTCCGCAGCAATTGGCTCACCGACAGAACCGAGGATACGGAGAGATTCCATCTTGTGGTGAATATGGTCATTTCCAGCACGCTTCAACAATCTGAGAGCGGTTGGCGCAACATAAAACTGAGTTATTTTGTGTTGTTCAATCACATCCCAATAACGCGAGAAGTTGGGGTATGCTGGGGTACCCTCAAAAACGACGGTCGTAGAACCGAGGAGCAGAGGAGCATAGACAACATAGGTATGTCCAGTGATCCAGCCAACGTCACCACCGCAGAAGAAGCGATCGTTGTCGTGGATATCAAATACATACTTGCCAGTGGCAGCGGCACCAACCAAGTAACCGGCAGTCGTGTGCATCAGGCCCTTTGGCTTTCCAGTCGAACCGGACGTGTAGAGCAGGAAAAGAGGGTCTTCCGAATCCATGGACTCGGGGGCAATATAGTTGGGATACTTCTCAACCTCCTCATGCCACCACAAATCCCTACCCTTGGTCCATGGCACATCGGCACCGGTTCTCTTGAAAACAATGCAATTTCTAACCTCAGGGCACTGTTTCAGGGCCTCATCGACAATCTTCTTCGTGCCAATGATCTTTCCACCACGCTTGCCCTCGTCAGTGGTAATGACAACCTTGGACTTGGCATCCAACACACGGTCCCGCAGAGAATCCGAAGAAAATCCAGCGAAAACGACAGAGTGCACGGCACCAATACGAATACAGGCAAGGAAGGCAACGAGTGCTTCGGGAATCATAGGCAGATAAATTGCCACGGTATCACCCTTCTTGACACCAGACTCCTTGAGCACCCAGGCGAGTTTCGAAACCTGTCTCAGGAGCTCGCCGTATGTGATGGTGCGGCCCTCCGAGGGCTCATCCGCCTCGTAAATGATAGCCACCTTATTCGGGTCCTTGATAGCATGACGATCAACGCAGTTGTACGAAGCGTTCAAACGGCCACCAAGAAACCAACCAAGATCACCGCCCTCGAAAGTGCCGTACTTGGTGGTTGTGAAATCTTGCTCGAAAGTTATGAGCTCACGGGCCAGCCGTCCCCAAAAGCCCTCTGGATCGCGGATCGATTCCTCATAGAGCTTCTTGTACTCGTCAAGATCCTTCAGGTGGGTTCTGGTTGGGTGCTTGTCGACAAAAGCTTGGGGGACGTGGAAGGTATCGACCTCCTGGGCCTCGACAACCTGTTGGCCGATGGGATATTAGACATTCTGGATCGCAAAAAAGCAGGTGGGACCACAAAATTAAGCCTCAATGGCAAGAATTCACATACCACAGACGCCTTAGGAGGCGTAACAGCACCGTCAGCCATGGTGAAGAAGCTCTATCAAAAGGGCAGACTGGTCTTGAACGTGCGACGTGGGAGGTAAGCTGTTTGCTATAAACTCAGAGCCACACAGGCGGGGGCGGGGTAAGAGAGCGAAAGCACGTCAAAGACAAAAGGAGGCCGTACACGGAGTCGCGCAGGGAGAAGACGGAGCGGAGATGGCAGAGCGAAGGAGGAGAGGAGAGAAGAGAGAGGGGAGAGAGGGTGGTTGCACGGCATATAATGAAGACACGGCGAGGGCGGGCGGACGGGGGGGTTTAAAGGCGAGCAGGAGCCCGCCTGGCCCTGTCCTGTCCTGTCCTGTATGTACCGTATGTACCGTATGCGCGTACCGTACCGTACTAGCGCCCTCCGCGGTATTTCGCACCCTCGCGCGGGTATTACGGGGCTGTGACAGTACAGAGCCAGAAAAGCGAGAAACTGCCGGTATTATTACCGTCCGCACCTCCTCTGCCGGCCGCCCAACAAGAAATAAAAAAACCTTCGTCGGCCTCGCAGAATCCCCGGTGGCTACGATGTCCTGCGCAGCCTGTAATGCGCGTTACGGACAGTCAGGACAGACAGCATACACGGACAGGGATCGAGTACAGGGTTAAATAGTTAGATGAGCAGGCGGCATTGGCGCCAGCCCTTCTGTCTGCGCAGCGGGGCAGCGTCTGGAGGCCAGCGTTCCGTTACCCCGAGTCTCATTATCTTATTTTTATATACTACCGCTGCCTCTGCTGCTACTGTCGAGTGCGACGGTATAGGCCAAGGCAAGCTATCCAAACCCATCTCGCGGTCAAGTCCTGCCCCTGGTGGCCGCAGCCGCAAACCCCTCCCTTCCTGCCAGCGGGACTGCAGCCCACTCGCGTAATAAAATACAGGCAATCCTGTGGTTCAAAAACGGTTGAGATTCCCGTTCCATAGTTTCCTTTGCCCCGTCGATGCCTTTCGCCGGCCATAGGAGGTACCTGGGCGGCCAGCGGACATGCGGAGGTGTGTTCGGTACCAGATATGGTGGGGGGGGTCGTAACTTTCGGTAATGCTCCCTCTCCATACGGGCGATATTCCCATGCTGGACGTCAGTCGATACTATGCATCATCCATGGCGTGATTATCTTGGCGGGGCTGATGAGGTGCTCGGGATGCTGTTGGCTTTCGTCCCTCATAGACCGCCTGGTTGTGGATTACGCATCTCGAGTAACTAACAGTCTCATTGTTGCTCGACCCTTTGCCGAGCAAAACCAGACAAAATCAAGAAACAGAAGCACCACCCCTCGAATAATAACTTAAACATACTTGCAGATTCCCGGAAAGGCTAAAGGCAGCTAGTGCACCAGACAAGAAAGCATCGGCAGCTGATCTTCCCCCGGACCAAGACTTTTGCCTTGCAAGAATTGAGGGGCTGATCGGAGCATTCCAAAAGAGTCAAACAACCAAAGGGCAGCCAAGGTCTTGGAACTCTCGCCGGCTGCGACGCAACAAAAAGCTAAAGTAGACTCAGATGGCAGTTGATTGGTGTTGGAGCCCGCACGGCTAATATCATCAGAATGTTCTGGTGCCTTTCCCCTGCCAGCCACCGTTGACCAACTCCCTCTCTCCGCATTAGTGGTGGGGGAGGAGAGAAAGCGTCTTGGGCTTTAATTTGCCGGGCCTGTGAGGTACGTACACCTCCTATGACATCGCTGTGATGCCTGCACGGAGCTGCATATGCGGGGGGAAATATAGCCGCTGAGCACTGGGGATTTAGTTTTTACAACGGAACAGCCGCATGGGGAAGATCTCTGGCCACTCTTTACAGTAGTTGGGGGATCATTAAATTCCACTGTGAAGCAAATGCGTCCACCTAAACCCCTATTAAACGGTGCCCTATCTGAGTATCGCGGGGTATGTAAGTCAGGACATGAACATTGTCGGCTACATCCCTGAATACCAGCCTCGCATAGATATGTGCATACATCTGCCTCATTCCCAGCGTTTAATGAAATACCTCTTGTAACCGTGATCAATTTTCGTTCTAAGACTGTCTGGCCTAGAACATCGGGCCCCTCTGCACAGTGTTGCATTAAGCTAGGGAGATCAGGCCTCATCTTTGTGTGTTTAGACCCGATAGCGGAGAGGTTCAGGGAACTGTAACTAACATATGAAAGCAGCTCCAAACACGGCGCTGGTAAGGCGGTAAGGAGGGCTGTTTGGGAACAGCTGGGGTGTGAGACGCGGCTGTGTAGTATGGACGGATGTATGGATGTTGCTATTTTGGAGAACTTATTCCCGCTCACAGAATACTTCTTGCGCTTGCTTGGTGCTTTCCCCCTGCCCCTGAACTAAGTACGATCCCCGTGAGGCCAATTTCTCCAGAAGTATCGGAAGACGAGGCCAGGGTTGTGAACTAAATCTGGCCACGGGGAGTTTACTGCTTGACTTTCTTTTGCACTAGACCAGAGTGCGCGCTGGAGCCATGCTTCCCTTGCTTGACTAATTGTGACATTGTTGATAGCCATGTACTCCCCTACTAGCTGCCAATACAAAGAAGTGGTGACCCTGTGACAATGTGCATTGTATGTACAGTACCAAGGTATATTTTCATTGTCTCTGATAAAACCTGGGAACGACTTGAGCAATGCTATTCCTGATTGATCCCATCTAAAAAACTCCAGGGTAACAATTTACGCTCCGCCGGCTGTAAGGTGGATGGATATCGGGGAAGACGTGGTCTACCAGACATAACATCAGTCAATGGCCAAACCAGATTATCACCACCAAGGTATTTACTTATTAGCTTGAAAAACAGCCAGGTACTATCCGTTCCGTCCCAAAAGCACCTTTTACCATTTGACAAGACCCCGCATGGATAGGATCTCAACTTTCACAATACTATTTATGTAGGATATCCCGATTGATAGCTGTGCTGGGACTCTTGCTTCTTCTTTGTTTAGTTAGCTGATTACTAGTAATTAGATGCTTCCGAGTCCCCACGGACGGGAAATGTGCAAATATCAAAAATGGGCGGGATGGAATGGATGCGATCAACAAAGGAGAGCTCGAGTCAATGGAGCTGGGCAAAATTTCGACATACATACAAAGTAGTTACTAAATATCCAAGAGATTGAACATCAAGATTGGGCAGAAGTGTGAAGTTGAGTAGTAAATAGGATCCACCGCTGCTGGCCAAGGGGAAGGGAAAGCTCTGATTATCTGGCTCCTTTTCCTATTTTTCATGATCAAGCCGCCGCTACAGAAGACATATTCTCTATTTCGAGTCAAATAGTTCTTCCTTCTCGAAGACCCAGCGCAGAGGGGACTTGGTGGGTGTTCATCGGGCTGGCTTGGCGGCGCCCAGCATAGACACAATTTTAATCCAGATGACTCCTAACGTCCGCTCTATCTCAAGCCTCCGTGGTATCGAACACAATGGCGTCTAAACATTTCACAAAGCACCTTGGCCGCGTGCACTTATCCCCTGGATCTATAAATGCAAGAGTGCCACTAGCGTATGAAGTCCATGGCATCAAGAGTGGCAAACAGGCTGATCCGATTATCTTTCTGCATGGGTTTCTCGGCTCGAAGCGGGAGAACAGATCTGTGAGCAGGTAGGTGATACACATCCTTTTCTTGTGCATGGACGTTGCGTAAGTACGGAGTATGGTATGCTAACACATTCCTCCTGTGTGAAGCCTTTTGGCCAAAGATCTGTCAACGCAAGTGTTTGCTCTGGTTAGTCAGGTTCAGGGGACGGCCATTTTGGTCTCTCATTCATATACATCTAGTTAAATGGCCACTGAGGATCGATCCCTTACTGATAAGTCGATAGGATCTTCGTAACCACGGAGACTCAAGCCATCACCCTAAACATGGCTACATGGAGATGGCATTGGACGTAGCAGCCTTTATTAAGAGCCACGGGTTCAAAACCGCAAGCGTGATCGGCCACTCCATGTAAGCTGCGCCCCCAAGGACAGCTCTCTTACACCTTTATAGCTAAGTGGTTTAAATCCAGGGGTGCAAAAACAGCTCTAGCTCTCGCACTTCATTCTCCAGAACTCGTCTCCAGCGTCGTCGCCGTGGACAATTGCCCCATACGCCTGCCTGTCCCGGACGAGTTCAAGAAATACCTCACGGCTCTGGCTGCTGTAGAACAATCGAAGATTAGAACTCATCTCGAGGGCGATAAGATCCTCGCGGAGTATGAGGAGTCCCCGACCATCCGTCTCTGGCTACTAAGCAACTTCGTCAGAGATAAGAAGCTCCCATATTTGAAACTGCGTCTGCCGCTTGACATCCTACGCACTGCAATCGACCCTATAGGCGATTTTCCATATTCCACTGAAGATGAACCGAAAAAGGTATTCCACGGCCCTGCGCTGTTTATTCGAGCGCAAGATAGCTTCTATATTCCCCATTCTGCGTTTCCGGTCATTTCTTCTTTTTTCCCACACTCCCAAATTAAAAATGTTGCATGTGGACATTGGGTGGTCCAGGAATTGCCGCAGCAGTTTAGGCAGAGTAAGTAATCGTCCCTGAGAGATAACTAAAGAATGGAGGCGTTAATTGATATGTGCTTTATAGTGGTTGTCGATTTTTTACGGACTGAGGTGTAGACAATACCCAATAGAGCAAGAAATGTACATGCCTCTGATCATAGAAGATGCTGGGTTTCCTTGCATGATATATCTGCATCTGCATCCTCATTATCTTCCAAAAGCACAGAAACCACACTAACTTCACCGCCTCTTCCACAGCCTGTGGTGCCACTTCATACTCACACCTTCTAGATAGACTCAGTGGAAAGACAGTCCCTCTCTAGCTAGAACTCTACCTAGTTTTATAAAGTCTCACTTAATGCAGTGAGAAACAGCTTGCAGGACCCTAGCGGAACTAACTCAGCTACTATGCCTGGTATATTACCAAATAACACTTTAGAGGCTCTGGCCTCTAAGGGTTAATCCCTTTTGGTCCGGCGGTATCTTGCATATATATCCAATATTCGCTTGCCGCCGAGCATCTTCTTCAGTCGCG
Source organism: Onygenales sp. PD_10 (assembly GCA_032988465.1). Classification (NCBI taxonomy): domain Eukaryota; kingdom Fungi; phylum Ascomycota; class Eurotiomycetes; order Onygenales; species Onygenales sp. PD_10. The sequence continues at coordinate 47,788 of JANTQH010000057.1, read as the reverse complement.
CCATAGTTTGCGCGTCGTGGCGTTTATATATGATGACTCCTTCGAAATAGGATGAGGCATGGTACTTGGCGAGGAAGTATCGTTCAATTCTGCATGTCTGACACCTAAGGACATGGACGAATGTCTTGAGAAGTTGAGAAACCCGATAGCTACTAGTAAAGTCAAGTTCTTCAAAGGCCACGGCTGCTTACTCGGCTGGTTACTTGCTGCCCGCTGGTCGAACTTCATTAGCCAAAGCCTAGAGTCCTCATACATTGCCTACCGACATTTGGATGTCATCAACACTTCTTAGCCCAACTCCTGGATCCGGACCCCTTTCATTGCGCACGTGATTTAACGACGGCGGGGAGCTCCTGCGGATCGAAACCTAATCTCATCTATAGTTGATCGGGATTTCAGTTCAGATTAAGACGTCATAATGGGCTGATTATTTTTTTTTCGTGATTCCGCCGGGTCCCGCAGATTAAAGAGACGACATCTGCTGTTTCTTGCGCCGGTGCTTCAAGCACCAACCCTTTCATTCTCCGTCACTGCTACACACAGCTTCGACCCAAGACAAGCGCTGATGCAACCATGGCTAGCTCGACCGTCCACGTAGTGAAACGCGGCAGGCAAAAGCAACCCTCATGCACCCTGCAAAAACCCCAGAAGGGTTCACTACCAGCCCTCACAAAAACAGCGAGTGAAGAGCTCGGGATTCCGTCTATCACAGTGATTTGTCGTCGCTTGAGTTCAACGAGTTTTCACTGCTCGATCTGGATGACCCATCTCTGTCAGTCGCGAGCGAGTGGCATGAGCCCCTTTTCGAGTATCTTCAGGAACACTTTGGGGTGGAAGATATGTGGGTAATGCCGCCCTTCTTAGTTCTCCGCTGCCCCGAGCAACCCGACCCTACGGACCGTTCTTTCACAGTCTCTGGTTGCATCGCAATCTGGCTGAGCATGGAAGAACCTGTCCCTCCCCTCACCCCTTCACCGTCGGGCGGCGACATTGATTCTGACGTTGAAGTCGAAGAACGCCTCGTGAATGAATTCGCACTGTTTAAAATGCCAAAACCGGAAACCCTCTTCGCGCTGCTTCAGTATTTCCCGGGCGCAGTCGCCATATCCCTGATATTCCATACTATAGTTGTGGAGTTTGACGAGGCGGACGAAGACACCTGGGGCGAGAGGATAGAGTCGCTCCCATTCGGGTTCAAAAATATCCCGCATACATTGAGCTATTCGAACGGAACCCTGGCAAATGCTGAGTTTAAGCGGCTCAAGGCTCCCAGTCCAAGGATTCTGAAAGATATTGTTGTGGATGATTCCGACTACGTTTCAACAACCAGCAGCTTTAACCCTGGTGCTATGTTGTGTTCAGACCAGGACGATGCTGTCAGCGCTGGTGTCATGGTAGAAAAGGACTCTAAGTGTAGACTTACAGTTGCGATGCATTGCTGGGATAAGGAGTTGAAAGAAAATCCGGAGAAGCTAGGGGATCCTGACTCCTTCACGGTTCGTCAGGGTGACACCAAAGTCGGTTACGTATCTGAGAGGATCGGCTCTACGGATATAGGTCTGGCAAAACTCCACGATGATATTTCCTTCGATAATAGGTTCCTCGATATTGACACAGCGGGCAAGGTTCTTGTGCCGTCTTCGCAGGTCAATATCGGGGATGAGTTTCTCATCGACAGCTTTGTTACCGGCCACCAACGTCTTGTCTCAGCAGGTGTTCGGGTTTTGGGAAAGCAGCGAGAACAGGACCCGTCGGAAGGAAAACATGCTGTGATACATCAAGGAATTTATGCCACTAATGACCCTAAGGCTCTAAGCTCCCCAAAATTACGTTCTGGGATTTGTGGATCGGCCATCGTACGGCTGAAGCGAGCCAGACAACAATCAAAGTGCTTAGAAGACGGAGAAGTTTGTGGCTTTGTGCACTACGCGGATTTGGCGATGATGAAGCATTCCCCTGAGGCAAGATACTACTGCCTTGGGGACCCTGTCGACTCGCTGATCAACGATGGATGGAAATGCGTTTCGGTTCCGGAAAAACGGGTGAGTGCCGAAGACAATCCTGCCCTAAAGCGACGACGGTTATGAACCGCACAGCATCCCAAGGGGAAAAGGTGAGTTGACCAGAACATCACGCGTATGAGCCCGGAAAGGACTGGTGTTTCTGCATTTCACGGCTGTCCTTTGTTTTTTAAGGGGAGTTGACCATGGGCCAGCAGGAAGGACTAAGTATTTCGGCGTTTCTGAAGACAGGGGAAAGGCATCCTGTACACAAGCGTATGTTATTAGAGGGGGTTGGTTATTACTGCTTCAAACTACAATTGTAATAGCTTAATTCTGCACAAGCCAGGAAGGAAGCGATAATCCCATACCCCCAGGCCAACCAAATCAAATATTAACTTTTGAATGGAAAACTTGTCTTTGATAGGAGCAAGGGTGGATGGGAAGCTAGCCGTAGTAGGCGGCCGTGCGAGGGAAAAGAATCCTGTTCATCGACGGATGGATAGGGGCTCAGGGGTGGAGCCCTGACGTAGTTACTAACCTTTGACGCATTATTTGTTTCTCTCTCCCATCCGATGAGGTGAGGATTGGATATGATATTACCCCCTCAACTATACTTTTTACTAAAATAAGTGTCCTTTTTCCCGGCTGCTTGCTCATAGGTTAAAAAGCTGTAATTCACACTCTGCCTTCAGTCTTGGGAGGCCGTTTTGAACAAATATAATAGTTTATTTCAATGCCATGTTAATTTAGGTAAGAAGCATGGGCGAGGGCATAGAAGAGATACCCCCAGTCAGGAGAAAGGGTGAATCTGTATGGTTGATACTTTTAAACTTTCAGCTTGCCTGGTATTTACTAGTAGTTAACTGACGCTTGGTTGGAAAGTCGAATCCAAAACTTTAACTTATTCCGGCAGTACAGGTTCTCAGCCGGACCAATCGTATATAAAATCAATTCATTTTAAGCACTCGAAGGAAGAAACCGGGAAACATAAGGATGGAAGAAGTCAAACCCAGCCATGCGGTTGTGGGGGAGGTCACCATTTCCAAGGTCAAGTTTGGTAAGGGGGGAGGGCGGATCCAGAAGTTTGGCAACTCAACCCATTCGTCTCCGTTGGGCCGGGGCATAGCACCGTCTACATATTGTAGTTGGCCGACAAGGTTGTGATTCTTTCCGCACCTATTTATTAGCCACAGTGAAAAGTGGAAACACATTGTTAACGGTAGAGTTTCTCCGCATGCCCGGAAGGCCACAGCTAGTCAACTATCCCCTCTGTTACTTAATGTGGGGTAACTTAGCCATCCTGATGATTGGATGAAAGGGTCGGGGAATTCTTCTGTCCGAAGAATTTTTGAGGAAAGGGGGGCAAGCAATGATCCTGATCCACGGTGATTGGCCACTGGGGGCGAAGTTGTCAAATATGTAGGCATTGGGGAATTCCAAGCTGCGGCAGCGAGAGCACGCATATGACGTGCGCCGAGTGGGCGACGGTAATCGTTGGCTCCGATAATAAATAGGGCGGGATTGTAACAAGCAGTAATTGGGCCTGCGGGTGGGACATTTTCACCAGTCTTTGTGAATTGAGTGGAAATGGTATCCCCAAGATACATGCACCATGATCATGAGCTCTCTGGGTATGGAGAAACACCAACATAGCGACGACATAGGATTGTTATATGTGTGATCCATTGTAGGGGCCGATAGATCTCAGAGGTTTTCCTTCCGTTTACGGGCCTGAGAAGAGCACCGTCACGCTTGCTAGCGGATCGTTGGGTTAGATGAAATCAATCCTAATAATCCCTGGTCCGGAATAGGGAACGGGAGAACCCCTGGCGACTAGAAGTCACATGGATGTAGGCTGAAGAGCTCGAAGAAATCCATATATCTCCACTAATTTGGCGGTTGAAAACATAATAGTTGTCATTATTAAAAGTACGGCGTGTTCACATTAACATTCATCATGACTTGGACACAGACCCAGACTCAGTCTCACCAAGCAACCACATTCCCGCACCAAGAACAAACACCGCAATTCTCCCATCTTTGACAACGTCGCCCAGCAGTTGGATCCACGTCCGCACATTCTTAAGCTGACCATCTCTTGCCCGCGTCATAATCCGAGTCCCGCTCAGAACCGCTTCCCCAGTCATGAAAAGGATGAATGGATTCTGCGCTGTCGCTGGAGGTGGGGGATTGCTTCCGTATGTCGAAACCGACGAATTGAACAAGCTGAGCAAATATACCCCTATCGCCAGTCCGAAAAACACATGCACAATCTTCCAGATCCACGCCATCCGTAGCTCTGAAGGCGAGGTTGGTTGTGAGTTCCCACCCAGGAAAAAATTAGCTAGGAACGAGGGAACGCCAAAGGCAGAGGCAATATCGGCAGGATTGAACCCCGGACTATCCCCGCCAGGGAACGCATCCCCTGGCGGTGCCATACCGGGTGGAGCATTCCCTCCTAGCAGGCTGCTAAGTAAAGCGGCCGGGTTCTGTTCCATGGAGGATTGGTCCAGGGGTTTTTGTGAGCGTAGCAGAGCGCGTAGATATTCCTCCTGTGCTTTTAGGTTTTCCGGTGTCTGGTCATCGACATCAGGCGATGGGGGCAACGGGGAGACGGAAGTTCGTGGTGGTGGTTGTGTGCGTGGTTCGGGGGTTGGAGTAGAGTCGGAGAGGGAAACTGGGGATTCATCTCTCACTAAGATTGTGCCCATTGATTTAGCTAAATCCACTCAAAAAGAAGCAATGATAGGCAAATATCTCAAGCAGCGTATTGGTAACTTACCGCTCGAAGGTGTTCGGCCGCTCAAGCTGGTAATCTTGTCCAGTCTTGCGGATCCGCCTGCTTTGATTTTGGCCTCACGGCGTTCACGTCGGACGCGAGCCGCTCGCTGGGCTGGCGATTCTTCTGCTTCAGACATGCTGATATATTCCGGAATAGGTCGAGACAGATATTAAGAGGGTATGCTGTGTCTAAACTCTAGATATAAATTTGGAAAACAGCTGCTTGATGACGGTTCGTTCCCGAAGAAGCCACGTCACGTGCTGATGCTAGCTTATTTCCACGTGACCCTATAGATCGCGGCCTAAAAAGGAAAGCCACAAACGACTCTTCGACTTCACAACATTCATCAACTGCGATCTGAAGACATATTGCGCCACAACTGAAGATACTAATTTCCGCCTTGCAGGATACGGTATTTCTTTGATACCCCCTTCATTACGAGCTATGGAAAGCCCCTATCTTCATATCTTTAGACTCCAAAATTCAACGCTACTATGTTTCGAATAACGCCAGGAACCGCATGCCCTGAAATATTGAGCTACGTATAGATCTGTTGGAGGAAGTCATTGTTAGGAAAACCTCTCCTCCTTGGAGACCCCAATGCCACCCCACTTCTTTGATTCCAGTTTGAATTGGGCGCGTACCTATGGCAATGTCAGAGATTGATTGAAGCGCGAAATGGATTTCGACCATCTTGTGCAGCATATCTTCAATCCAACAGCATTGCACTACGAAGACTATGCTCGGATATGGTTCGCCAGCGAAATCACCAAGAAATACGGCCAAATCAAGCCCCATATCAGGAGGGAATCTTTCGACTCAGGCTCGGTGTCACGTGGCCTGTCATACCCTACAGCGTTGGAAGCTGATAACGTCACTCACCGTATGGATATGAAGCAGGTTCTGGCTCTAGAAGCACAAAGCAGCATGAATGGCCGGGGAGTTTAATAATTATGGATTCTGAATGTATTCCTCGATATAATGGGAAGCTTTGCAACTTTAGGATCTAAACAAACCTGAGCAGGATGGAATGGCTACCAAGTCGTGATCGCCACCTATGACGTCTACGCTGCGCAGAAGCTTCCATGGCATCAAATTCAATCTAGCATTGCGTTCTTCTCTACGATCTTGTTTATGGGATGGATACCAGATACTCGTGGTTTAAATATCCCCCGTTCAGACTCACTGGATCCTTTTGATAATTTTTCATAGCGCCAACGGGGACATGTTAGCGACTACCTAGGATAGCTCTTTATACCCGCTGTTCTTACTAGCAATTTGTATATACGTTGCGCTTTTCTTTTCATTTGGCTTTTCCATTCAGCATGTCTACCGATACCCAACGATACCCTGGAGGGCACTGGAGTGCCACCAATCCGGTCCCAACTATTCAGAAATTCCTACACAACTTAGACGAAAACAAGCAGGAAAGAGATAGGCAGATTGACGAAGCCAACAGACTCAAGGAGGAAGACCTAAGAAAGCAAAAGCTACGAAAGCAAGAGGACACGGAAGCCACACCTCATGAGTCTCCTTTAGAGCCGAGAAAAAGGGGCCGCAGGGTAACGGACCCGACGACAGGTAGAGAAGTTGAGATTGACGATGTCGGCGGAGAATTCATTGCAGCTGCTAAAAATCCTCAAGTAAAATTCCCGCCTCCTAGCTATTGAGTGTTGGCTAATTGTTCTCTAAAGCTTTCTGTTCCTAACGCAAATCTTGGGAAACCGACGGTATGCCCCAGCACCCCACCTGCTCTTTGCCCTATATTTACACATTGTCATAGCCAGTCAAAACGGATCCGTCGCAGGAATGGTCGGAGTATAGACATAAGCAGGATATTACTGCGCCGCCGGACCCCATTGCCGCCGGTGCTACGTCCGATGTGCCGATCCATGGGGAGAAAACAAACATACTGTTCCATCCTACGCCGTCTGTTAGTTACGAGCCGATGTACAAAGCGCTGGAACAACGGGGGATATCAGTTTCCTTGTTTATATTCTTCGGGATTGTCATTCCGGGTAAATTGCTCGGCGGCTCGCTGAAAGGCCTAGTTCCACTAGCTTTCTGTATAACTTCAGGGGTTTGGCTTTGGATGCAAGACCTGATCCGCAGGGGAAGGGATCATGAATGGAGCAGCGAACAACGTCGGGGAGAAACGGTACGCTCTTTCGATCAATTGTCACTATCGTTCACTAACCCTATCATAGGCTACCGTCAACCTACTTCCCGAGTCAGTGGAGTGGATGAACACGTTTCTATCGATTGCTTGGAGCCTTCTCGATCCAGACATGTTCGCAGGGGTTGCAGATACAATAGAGGACGTCATGCAGGCCTCCGTGCCAGGGATTATCGAAAATGTCCGTGTGGCCGAAATCAACCAAGGCTCGAACCCGTTGCGTATTCTAAGCTTGCGGGCGCTGCCAGATAGCCAGGTTGAGGACCTCAAAAAGGCGGCTTACGAGCATAGCAAGGAAACGAAGTCTGCTCAAGAGGCTGCGGCAGATGAAGAAGGAGGCTCCCACTACAACCTTGAGTGTTCCTTTGCGTATCATGCGAAGCCATCCGGTACAACCTCTTCGTCAAAAGCCGGCAATATGCACATGCTTTTGGTTTTCTATTTAGGTGTTAAGGGGCTTTTTGGTGTTCCTTTACCGGTTTTCACTGAGTTGATTGAACTTATTGGCACAGTCAGACTGCGACTGCAATTAACCCCTGACCCGCCTTTTGCAAAATCATTGACGTTCAGCTTGATGGGAGTTCCCCATGTCCGGGCTGGTTGCGTTCCAATGGTTAAAAGAGGCGTCAATATTCTCAACTTGCCATTGATCTCCAACTTCGTCAATTACGCAATCTCGACTGTTGCCAGCATGTATGTGGCGCCAAAGTCGATGAACATCGACCTACGCATGCTTCTACAGGGAGACACCGTTCAAAAGGATACCCTAGCACTAGGCATCATGTGGGTTCGGATACATCGAGCTGTAGGGCTCAGCAAGCAGGACGCGCGAGGCAGTGAAGGTGGAGGCAGTGACCCCTATATCAATCTTTCCTTTTCGAAGTATGGGAAACCAATGTACTGTACAAGAGTCATCACCGATGATCTCAATCCCGTATGGGAGGAGTCGGCTGCGTTGCTGGTGACACCAGAGCTCATTAAAGCTGATGAACAGCTGAGCGTGGAGTTGTGGGATTCCGATCGCAATACTGCGGACGACATAGTTGGCAAGATTGAACTTTCGATGCGGAGAATGCTTCAACATCCCGGTAAGATGTACCAGCTGACGTCTAAACTCCAAGGAATGGATGCTGGTTCCGAGATGCCAGGGGAACTTCATTGGGAAGTTGGATACTTTGGAAAACCACATTTTCGACCAGCACTCCAAACGGACGGGCAGGATCCAAGTTTACCTCGGGCGATGAAGGGTCACCCAGCCTTACAAGACGAAAAGGGGAATCTTGATACCGATGAAGCACATGCCGTGGCTCATACGCCTCCCGACCCACTTTGGCCAAGTGGTATTTGCAGTATTGTTGTCCATCAAATTGTGAACTTGGAGCTAGCAAACATTAAAGGAAGCTATGGGAATGGTCGGAATGACAACAAAGAATACCAGCCTGCTAGACCGTATGGGGAGAATACGGACGAAGAAGGCAAACATCTCCCTACAAGTTATTGTACCATTTTACTTAATGATCAATTGGTATGTATTGTCCTCTAAATTTTATAATGACTATGGGTCTTTTCTAATCCATCTACAGATCTATCGTACTCGAGCAAAGGCTGTGACCAGCAAGCCCATATTCAATGCAGGCACAGAGCGATTTGTGCGAGATTGGAGATCAGCCATTGTCACCATTACTGTCCGGGACCAGAGATACCGAGAACACGATCCCATACTAGGAGTGGTCCCCCTTAAACTATCTGACATACTGCAAACTAGCTCTCAAGCAACCCGGTGGTATCCATTGGATGGTGGAATTGGGTTCGGGCGGATGCGTGTATCACTCTTGTTCAGAAGCGTCGAGACAAGGCTACCACCGCCTCTACTTGGCTGGGATGTTGGAACATTTGAGATTATGTCTGATCGCATCACTGCCCTAGGCTATCATCACCATACCAAGATAAAAGTACGAACAACTGGCAGTATCACCACTGTTCCACGGGGAGCATGCTCCAAGCTAGAGGGCGACGCAGGGGTGTATTTTGACCTTAGCTCCAAGGAACTAAAAGACCAAATCCGGCTTCCTGTAAAGCATCGACACAGGTCAGCGATAATCTTTGAACTCCACAAGAATGCCGATGCTCCAACCTGCGCCGTCCTCTGGTTCGATAAGATCACAGACAACGAAGCAACCCCCATCGACATCCCCATCTGGACCACAAAGAACCAATCCCGCCTAACACAAAACTACATCACAGAATCCAACTGGCAACAGAAACGCTCTCCCGGCTTAGAAGACCTAACCATAATTGGCCGTCTGCAATTCACAGCCCGTTTCTCCCCCGGATTCGATGAGAGCCACCGCCGCTTCGTCGAGGACAACAACTCTCGCGAGACCTTTGAGACATGGGAAGCATGCATGTCCGAAGGAATACGGGAGCGAACGGTCTCGATCGAATTGCCCGATATAGTTAAAGAGCTCCATAACAAGTCTCTGATCGAAGAACGGGATATACTCCGCCACGCGAGCCCAGAGGAGCAGAAGCGCTGGATCAGTGAAGACGGAGTCGACTGGAGCGGCGCATTCGGCGACGACCCGCATGCGCTCGCAGACCATAAAGGACGCAACTTGATTGACCTAGGCGCAGAAAACCACGCCAGACATTCCACCGCCTCTATCCACGGCCACCACCCGCACAGACGGAGTGATGAGTATGATGGTACAAAGACTGCCGATGCAGGCGAAGGCGCGAGCAACGCACGCGGGGATTCCGGCGTCGGTGCTTTTGATCCCGAGCGCGAATATACCAGTCACGGAAGCAGCTATGATAACGCATACGGCGTCGAGCAGGAGACTGACGAGGTCGACGCGGACTCGCTCACGACGACCACAGACACCAATAATCGGCGCTCGACGGAGACGACTGAGGAACGCGCGCGGCGGATTGGCAATAAGGCGAATAAGAGGACGGAACATCGGAAACAGCGCGGGGTTATGCAGTGGAAGCCTGCGCGCAATGCGGCATTTGCGAAGGACGAGGCGGCATTTGTTATGAGGAAGGTTAAGAATAAGTTTACGGGCGGATTGTCGGGGAGGGAGCCGGATATTGAGACCGAGGTGGGATAGGGGGTAGGGGGTAGGGGGTAAAGTAAGGGGTGGTCAGTTGTCATCTGCAGCCGATTTGCAGCCTCAGTCAATCGACCTTGTACAAACTATCTCGGGCAAATTCTATTTTGCTATTTCTTTTTAAATCCCTTCCGTTTAGGATATGCCACGCTTTGGTTATGTTTCTGTACGTACATGTACGCAGATACATTTCCCCCCTCCTTTTCCATACTATTCCCAACACTCGAGCGGTATATAACATGGCCGGAATGAAATTTGAAAGCCTTTCCAGTTGATAACAAGAATTATGATGATTATGATGATGATATTCCTATTAACTACAGAGCATGTAATATCCAAAATACTGAAAACCTATCTAGTGGTAGTCACAAATATAAACTCACAGTTAAAAATTATGCATATAACCCCTCCAATACTTTTTAACTCAAGACTTCATAAACAATAAAGCTAAATACGTAGTTAGACGATGAAATAACGTTTTACAAGCTTTCCGCATCTTCCGCAAGCTCTAGTAGCGGATGGGCGCGGATGTTGGCAGGATAGTGGTAGTAAGTAGTAAGACTAAACTCATCTGTGCTATGCGTATATAGTGTAAATCAAAGAAGTGAATTTATTTATTACGTACATAGTACTTTTATCTATTAACTGGTACATACATACAATACTGCATAAAAATACAATTAATTGACCATGCCTATCTAAATGCATATGTAGAGGGAGAGTGAGAGTGTGCAGGAAAAAAGAAAAAGATAATTTCCATACCATCGAATCCCGCCACTCCCGCAGGCCAGAAGTAGTCAACTAGTTATGCTATCGAAATATCCATGGATATTACCCGAAACCCACTTCAGGACAATGGTACTAGTATACCCGCGCCGGCATGTCTAAGTAAACGAACCGAACAAACACCTTTGAATGGCTTACGAATCTTCCGAGCCGACCGGAACTTCGGGAACATCTCGTACCCAACCCCCTCCGCAACACACTTGTTGGTGTATTGCACCCAGTCGTAGAAGCTCCGACAGTGATCCTCCAGCCGCCGATGTTTTGTCTGATATGACTGCGCCATCCACCGCCGGTCCGTCAGCGAACGCAACGAGCCAAGATACCGAGAGACATGTATGGTAATGAATTGGGATAACTCGATCTTCACAATTGTCCGGCAATGCTTGCAGGTGATCTTGTCTCCGATTGGAGAACGGCAGAGTTTGCGAAACCTCCGACTCGAGGTTCGAATATGCGGGCACAGCGGAATATCGGCGGCACGGGCGTGCCAAAAGGAGCCTGGAACTGTTTGGAAATCGCGGGCCCGGCAGATGTGGAATTTATACTCCAGCCGCCCGGTTTTGGGGTCAATAAATGAACAGTACCTGAAAGAATTTTCGTGGTTGTCGCGAACATAGATCAGGCCGCAGACGAGTTTTTGGGTGTGCGGGTGGCTAATAACGTGTCTGAGCTCTGCCAGACTCATTTCGCGACAGACACCCATCCAGATGTATCTCTTGACCAGCAAGCATGAACGGCTGGCATCTTCTCCGGGATACGAACCGTCCTCTGCCCTCAAGTTGACCTTCTTCTTTAATTCCTTACGCGAGAAGGCTTGTCGTTTGTGCGGTTTCATACATCCCCAGCAGCAGTACAAGCGTTGAGATCCCCTTTGAAGCAGGCCATCGTACTCCAGCATTCTCAGAATATAGAAACGCGTTGCCACATTGCTGAGCTTTTCGCTAGGCTTTTTGCCAACTGGCAACATAATTTCCTGCCATATCTTGCCAAAAACCCCTGTTCCTGTCCTGCCTCTCCAGAAACGCGCGCAGCTAAGCATCAGTGTGATGGCTTCGGCAGGCGTCAACTGCTGACAGATCATGGCCAGCAGCTCCTCAGGCAATCGTTGTAGGGATCCTGCACGAGGCGCCGATTTTCGGCCCCGGGTTGCTTCAACTGTCGATGAGACAGCTGGTTGATTGGCGCCGGGTTTGTGGTGCCGTTTAAACCACGCCATCAAATGCATGATGCTTCCTCTAGGGAGTTGGAGGGAGTTAAGAGTTAAGAAGTCAAGAGAAAGACAAGAGGGGTAGATTGGAGAGGGTTAAGACAAAAGGGAGAGTCGAAGGAGGTAGATTGGGGAACGTTAAGAGAAGAGAAAATCAAGAAAGAATCGTGAGAGAAGCTGTGTTTATATGTGGTCCGGAACCAGCGGAAGAGAAAGTTCGAGGCATTGCAAAAACGAAGGGGGAGGGTCATCATCAATCTTCGGGAGCCAGAGTCTTCTTTGCATGCTAATGACGTTGAGAGAAAGTCTAGACGATTCAAAAATACATACCCTATGGCTATATACAGGAAAGCTCTTTATATACAAACCGGGAGGTACAGGTTATCTTCATTGCTTTTTCCATCAGCCTAACTATCTCGCCGTCAACCTAGGACTTCATTCGACTTTAGCAGGCCCAGTGCGCGAACATATCGACGTATCGAACTCGTGCATAATTGTGGTATTTCATTCGGAGATAATTGAAAGCAATCGAATCAGGTTGCTGAGCAGCTAATTGTGCATTCAGAAGACAGAGAAGAGTAGATTGAGAAATTATAGTCAATTCGATAAGGGAGACGTTGTGAATAGCTCATTTTGCAAACGTTACTCGTCTCGTGGGGACCGTCTATTGATTCATTGATACCTGAGGATCAAACCGCGTCGTTTTAATGTTGCCGAACTCTTCTGCATTTAGGATCCGGCTGGGGTGTATTCCAGAGAAGAAACGATTCCATAGGCGTCAATCGGCTGTCGATTGATTTCAACGTATCAATCAAAGTTTGTAGGGCAAAGAAGCACCAAGGCTGAAGATTTTAATGTTGTGAAGCTTTTGCTTCTGGGATCGATCCATGATATACCAAATGGGGGTTGGAATACCGAATTCGATAGGATAAACAGCGATCGTCGTGGGAGCATTCAAGGCTCAGGGCTGAAAATATAGATAGGGCTGTCGATTGATTTCAACACACCAATCAAAGCTTGTGGGCGAAGAAGTGCCAGGGCTGAAGGCTGTAATGTTGTAAACCTTCTGCATCTAGGATCGATCCGTGATATACCAAATGGGGGTTGGAATACTGAATTCGAGAGGATAAACGGCGATCGTCGTGGGAGCATTCAATGCTCAGGGTTGAAAATATAGAGGTGAAAGCGGCGGTGTGATGTTGACAGGAATTTAGTCCGCGCTTCTGTGAATTTGTGAGTCCATCTTAGCTTCCCTATACTTGATTGAAATATAGGTACTGGTCACCAGCACTGCGTAAAAGTGCGGACTCGTCGCTGGTGTGGCAGAGCCTGGGCCCCCCCAAACCCAGACCCGCCCCCCCCTTCTCCCTCCCCTCCCGTAGGCTCCAACCGAGTCACTGGCGCCCCCAACACCAGTGGGTTGGCCCCGCCTACCACCCCCTCCACCCTCACCCCGTCTCTGTCCCCGTCCCCGTCTCCTGCCCCTTATTCTTCCGCTTGAAGCAGGCCTTAAAGGCCAGCCTCAATGCCCTCACCCGCCCACACCTCTCCTCCCGCCGTAAACGGTCGTACTCCTCCCCACTCGCCAGGAGCAACACCACCACCACCACCGTCGCCAAGAACCCCAGCACGACGGTCACCTCCGCCATAAAGGTCATCACCCACTTGGCAGTTTCCCAAGCGCCCATCGTCGTCGTCAGTGTTGGTGTTGGTGTTATTGTTGTTATTTTTGTTGTTGTTGTTGTTGTTGTTGTTCTGCTGTCTTGCCGTCCAACGAGAGAAAAGAAGAAGAAGAAGAAGTGAAGAGAAAGTAAGGGAAAAGTGAGGTAAAAGTGATATTACCTCCAAAACAGCAAGAGCAAACAGCAATAACAATAACATCATCATTGTAGGGAAGGTCCCCCTTCCTAAATAGCACATAAATTGAAAGAAGGAAGGCATGCCATTCATTCTTTCTCTCTTTTGATCATAACTCCCTGTTTGAAAAGAGGAAGCTGTATGTAAGAATACTAGTATCCCATATATACATAGCACCTATGCTTATTGAAAGGTATATAGTGTTCATTTACTAGAGTAAAAATCTAGTAAAAAGCAATCCATCTCAAGTGAAGTACTAGCTTTATAGAGATGAAAGCAACCTCATTCTCTGTTCTTTTTCTTGCTGATTAGTAGTTAACTGGGACGGAATAGGACCTACCTTGTCACGTAGACTTGCCAGGGATAAGGGAGGGTTTTCTTGAGCGTTTCTTTCATTATCTTTTGTTGTTGTGGAGGAAGCAAGGAGTAAAGGCTCGGGATGCATAAGTCGTGAGGTTATCAAATTCGGAGCAGGAAAATCTAGATCTTCCGGACCATCCATATTGTCGGCCACATAACCACCGACTCATTTACATACTAGTAGAGAGAGCCAGGTTTTCCAAAACTAATCAATTACTCTGTATTTAACTACGTAGTAAATAACCTGCAGTTAAAGAAGAAGAGGGGCTGGCTTTTATCTATTATATAAGAGATTAGTTACTAAAAATAAAACATGGGAATATACTACTAGTTAGCATGCGATATAAATAAAGAGCTGACTACTACTAGTAGCTAACTTACTTGGAGAAATAGCTAATGTAGTTACCTGGTTCTGATGTTATTTATCTCTGCGGAGTACCTAGCTACCAGCATAAGCTCCCCAGAGACAAAACTCTGCCGCTTTCATCATAAATCATGTGCGAACAAAATCCCGTAACTCACCCAGCATGCACTGAAATAATAATAGACTAAATGCATGGGTGTAATGATCGATCGGTAATAAGAAGAAGAAGAAGAAGAAGAAGAATGTATATATTTAAAAGATGTAATAAAAAAAAGGTATAAAAGTCTACAGCTATAATAAAAAACAAGGAAGAAGAGGAAAGAAAAGAAGTTAAGAAGATGTAAAAGGGAGAGAGGCGACCACACCAATAATGAGACTCGGAGGTAGTATGGAGCAACTTGTTCGGCAGGGGTAGCTCGTTCTTTGCATGACGTTGGGTTGGGGGCTAAATTTAGAAACACGACACGACACCATCTCCAGTTCTTTTTTTTTCTGACCCTGACGTCAAGGTGGGAAATCGAGCCGATATGGGGGGGATTCGGGAAGGTGTTGGGAAATCTTCGAGCGCCAAAGCCATCCTTCCATCCATCCCTTTTCTTTCTTTTTTTTTTATCTTTGTTGCACTTCCATCCCCCCTGCATCGCTGGCGACCCGACCCCCCACTGGACCGCCATGTACCCAGTCCAGCAACCAAGGTAGGTCGGGAGATGCATGCACTGCACTCCCTCCGTATCCGTATATATGTAGGTCCAGGAAGAGGTAAGATGTAATCAAAAGGGACAGACTCGCTTGTTGGCGTCCTTATTTTGACACAAAAAAAAGATAATAATAATTCGTATTCGTTGTCCATTCGTCGGGTCATTTCGTCGTTGTTCCTTGCCCTCTCCTCCCTCCTGGGACAACAAAGATAGATCGTGATCTATATCATCCTGCAGTTGCCATACAGCAACGTATCCAAAAGAAAATAAAGGACATGCAGTATGCATCATGCAAAGATTTCAATTGGCCAGCTGCCCGCCAATTTTGTCCCCCTTATCAGGCGGTGTGCGGGCTTATCCCAGGGCTTGATATGAGACTTTCTGGTAACGGGATGGAAGATGCTTCATGCAAGACATCTCCCGTCTTATCTTTATCCTGTCCCTGTCCCTGCCCCTGATCTTGGCGCATGTTTATTTTTGGCTCGGCCAGAGAGCCTTGTCGCCGCTTGGGTAATGGAGGGGCTAGCACGGGAACCCGCACAGCTGGGACTGGTGTCGGAAGTAGTGTTCCCGCGGGAGTGGCAGGGTTATCGTCGTTGTTAATAGGGTGCGGTTGCTGCTGCTGTTGCACCTGGCCGTTTTCGATAGGGCCTAAGGTCCACCGCCAATCTCGTGGACGCTTCCGTCGTTTGTGGAGGAGCGGTGTCTGGGGGGTGTTATCCCACCCATATGCACTAGAAGGGGCCAGATGGTCTTCTCGTAGCGCGACGGCTCGGATTTGTCGCTCGCTTGCGGCGGAGTGTTTTCTCTTGGCTCGTGGCCGTTGGCGCGAAGGATTTAGGGTTTGATCTGAGTTTGAGGGCTGGTTGCTATTTTTGGAGGTGTCGTGGGCGGTGCTATTAATATTTTTGGTTGATGGTGATGGCTCGTCGTCGTCTGACGGACTAGATTTCGATAGCGATAAGGACGAATCTGATTCTTCTTCTGATGACATGTCG
Organism: Onygenales sp. PD_10; assembly: GCA_032988465.1. Lineage (NCBI taxonomy): Eukaryota > Fungi > Ascomycota > Eurotiomycetes > Onygenales > Onygenales sp. PD_10. Next base: position 31,444 of record JANTQH010000057.1, on the reverse strand, counting down.
ACGTCAGAGGGTCCGGATGGCGATTCATCTTCTGAAAGATCCGAATGCCTGGCCACATAGCGGACCGTCTTGATTTCTTCGTCTAGTGGAAAGCAATATCTGACCTGTCTTTTCGCAGGGAAAAGTGCCTTTCGTCCGGTGTGTATATTGCTAGAATTGTTACTGCTTGACACAGAGAGTGAGGGTCGTCGTATTGAGGAAGAGGACGTATGAAGCGGGGAATTCCGTAAAATACTTCGTACGCCTAACGGGAGTTGGTAGGGCGCCTCGCAGGTAGTTTGATAATTGCACAAGTATGAGGCACCCCGTTTTCCCGCTCGAGATGCGCCTTTCGGAGACGAAACGGTGGCCCCGACGGGGGAGGAAGAAGCGGTGCGCCGGAAGCCATCATAGGCGTTGTTAAATGTATTCCGGACGGTAGGAGAGGGAGAGCAGTTCGCCGACAGGGCCAGCGACAGCGCAGTTGTAGACTTGCCAAAGGTCATGGGAAGCGACGAAGTCTGTAAAGACAGCTTTGGCCGTTTCGTACTTGTAGTTAAGGGCGCTCCATCGTGGTGCGAGGCAGCTGGGGACGCCGGCTGCGCAAACATGTTGGCAGAGGGCAGCGACTCTTGCACGAAGGAGGAGGAGGACGAGGAGGAGGAAGATACGGACGAAGGCGGGGTGGACGACAAGGGGCCTAGAGAGTGCGGCGGCAACGAAGCATGGTCTGAAGTCTCTGAAGAGTCAGAGGAAGCGTAGTGCAGCGGCTTGGGAGCCATCGAAAGCGCCAGCATGGCGAACAGCGACTGCAGCCAGTGCGCGAGGGCGGTCAGGACTCCCGGCTCAGGCTCACCAGAAGCGGTCCAGAAGGGGAGAGGCATGGGACGGGCGTGGCAGAGACATTCATGGCGCCGTGTGGGGAGCGGGCAGAGCTGGCCGAGTCTATTATGGCTGCGACATGCTGGCGGCGGTGGAGTTCGTATAGAGATGGAGGAATGCGGACAGGCGGAGGGGCGCTATCTATCTATATACGAGAGCCGGCGTCGATCGGATATAAATAACGGAAGAGACGGGGAGGAGAGACGGGGTGTTAGTTAGCGAGTGGGAGAGTATAAAATAAGCAGCTCGGAGTCTATTAATACTCGGCCAGAGAAACAGGAACAGGATGGAGGGACTAGATATGAAATGCCCGGATGAGGGGCATGCGATTGACTAAATATCATTAATGGCTGATCTGTGATCGGATGTGACGAGCGTGAATAGCTGCAGCATCGCCGCTCTGACAGCTGTTGAAACATCTCTTGTTTCCTGTTTCTAAAGGGCCGATAATTATAACCCGGCAGACTGGAGATATGCGCCCGCCATCCAACGGACCATGGACAGCCCGGTTTCAGACTGCTGAGGGCTGGGCGATTTGGTGGCGGTGGAGATAGCTAATACTTTTAAATATAAGTTAGTGAACAAGGAGTGGGCTTGGAAGATCCGTCGAAGGATTCATTATGGATCAATTATAGTTACTAGTTATTTAACTAGACGGATTGCCTATAAATATCTGCTGGGCGGACATGCTGCTGGACTTAGTTATGGGTTGACGAGAGGATTCGTCTTGTTCTTTGGCCGATACGTAACTATTTATTCTGTCTTCTTTATTCTTTATTTGTACTCCTCTCCCTCTGATAGATTCTATCCAGGTCGGGTTGGTGGCTATAAATACCCCGAGTATGTGCTTGGCCCATCAGCACTACAGTCGACGGGGAACGGAGGCTTCTGCCCGAATAATAAGTGCCCCGTAATCCCTCCGTCTGGCCTCATCTGGTCTGCTGGATGCGCGTTCATTTCAGAATCTCAGCTCCTTAATTAGTAAATTCCAATCCAAGAACTGGATAAAAAAAGAATAAAACCATAGATCATTTCCAAGTATAGAATCACGTGACATCAACATCTACCTCCGCCACAGCAAATATCAGCCACAACATCCTCTCATTCTCTTTGTTGAGACCTCAATCAAGACGCCAATCTCCTCCCAATCAGCCGGCGCCGTTGCAGCCAAGCGGTGGCAATCTACACTGCCAAGCAGACTTGCCGCCCATCACCGACCATTGTAATCCCAGAATTTCCCCAGCCTGGACTGCCAGCCGAAGTCTGTCTGCTCCGCTGCCTTACCCGATCCATCTCTCTTCTCCGCTGCTCGGCTTCCTCTAGACTGTTCTGGGTGAAACACCTCGCCTGCATTGCGTGCATTCCTCTGCACATCTTCGGTTTCGCCGTGAACAGCCCAAGGACCCTGGGCCTGATCCACGCCTCTTTATTTAATCTACCCACTCCCTCCTTGCCATCCAGCTTATCAGCGCCGACTGTTTCTCGGCCATTTGCCTCCATGGGGATCGAGCAGGAGTCAGTCAAGCGATTTTGTTTCTGATTGCGTGGTGGTGGGGTGGCGGGCAACTTCTGCAGGAAGAAGACCATGGCAAAGCTTCTGCGGAGGCAAGGTGATCTGCGACGAGACGACAGCAGAGTGATTATCCATTTTGTCAGCATTCTCGTTTCTTTGCTCAAGCCCCCTCCTTTTCTTGCCCTGTTGAAAGACACAGTTGGATTTTGTCTGCCATTTGTATCACATGCATTGGAAGTGCCAAGCTCCAGGCTGGGATTCTTGACGAATTGATTCGATCAGGGCTCAACCAGAAATATTTCATAGCTGACTACAAAGTCCGTGTGCATCATTGCATGTCTTGGCTGTGCTACAGGACTATGATTGCTTCTATGCATCTGTTTTTGAAGCTGAGAATCCAGCTCTGAAATCGCTTCCGCTCGCTGTCCAGCAGAAGCAGATCGTCGTTACGTGCAATTATGAAGCCCGACGGCGTGGCTTACGCAAGTTGCAGCTCATCAAAGAGGCGAGGAAGATATGTCCGGAGATCATCATTGTGCCCGGGGAGGATTTGACTAGGTTTCGAGACGCCTCCAAGGAGCTGTATTTGTTCCTGAAGAGTTTTGTCTGGGGCAAGAGGGTGGAGAAGCTGGGGTTTGATGAGGTGAGATTTATTTTCTTTGCTTTCTAGCAGGGGGGTAGACAGACACCCCTGTAGTTGCTTGCTATTGGCTTTTGATATTATTTGGCCCATTGGTTGAATATCTGTTCAAAATCTCCTTGATATCTATAGGTATTCTTAGACGTGACTCCTATGATAGATTACAACATCGAGCTTTTAAACCCCAACGACCTAGCAAACTCCTTCTTTCAACTGGACAAGACAGACCCGACCAAAGGTTTTGCATACGACGCCTGCACAGTATCTGGCCCAACATATCCGCCAACTCCGTCTGGATCTCCGGACGACACAGCCCCCCATGGCACGTCAGATACACCCTTACCTGGACCTACCCCTACCTCAGCTCTTCAGCAGAGGTTAATCCTCGGCTCCCACCTAGCCAATTACATCAGAACGCAACTCGAAGAGCAAAAAAACTACACATCAACAGCCGGCATCTCCACCTCAAAACTCCTCGCAAAGCTAGCCGGAAACGTCCACAAGCCTCGCAACCAAACAACCCTCCTGCCCCCATACGAGGGAAGCCAAACAAACAGCCAACAAGAATCAAACATCACCACCTTCCTCTCCCCGCACGACATCGCCGCAGTCCCCGGCATCGGCTTCAAAATCGCCCACAGACTGCGCTCCCACATCCTCGGCCGCGAACCATCGGCCGGAATCTACGAGGAGCTCCCCGCCGCCGACAAAGTCACTGTCAATGATGTCCGCACGTACCCGGGCATGGGCCCCGCGATGCTCGACGAGATCCTCGCCGGCGGCGCGTGGCCGCGGGATATCGGGGCGAGAATCTGGGGCCTAATTAATGGCATCGACCCGACGCCGGTGGCGGAGGCGCGGGCTGTTCCTACACAGATTAGCATTGAGGATTCATATGGGCGGTTGGATAGGATGGAGGCTGTGGGGGTGGAGTTGGTGGCGTTGGCGAGGAGTTTGGTTAGGAGGGTTTATGTGGATTTGACTGAGTTCGAGGAAGAGGAGGAAGAAGAAGAGGAAGAAGACGATGACGCAGTAATTGGAAACGAGGGATACATCGAACATACCGATAGCAGCAACGGACAGGTACCAAACGCAAAGACAAAAGCCACAAAAGCAAAAAACATCCACTGGCTAGCCCGTCCGCGCACCCTGCGCCTCTCCACCCGCGCCCGCCTGCACCACATCCCCCCTGATTCCGGGAGGACCCACGATTTAAATTCCGGCACCGGCCGCGTCTCCAAATCCACGCCCATGCCCTCATTCCTCTTCTCCCTCACCACCCGTCCCACCACCAACGAGCCAGCAGCAGCAGCATCCGCAGCAATTGACGCGCTCGCCCACCGCCTCGTGGACGAAGCCCTCCTGCCGCTGTTTCGAAAACTGCACCCGCCAGGTGCCCGGTGGGATTTGTGTATTGTGAACATTGCCGCGACGAATATGGTTGATGTGGCGGGCGGGGCAGGGAGGGATATTGGGAAGATGTTTCGGAGGCAGGAGAGGGTGTTGAGGGGTGGAGGGTCAGTGGGGAGGGGGAGGGGGAGGTGCGGATGGTTGATGTTGATGCTGATGCTGATGCGGGTAATAACCGCCACCATTATTCTGATGATGATGATGACGACAATGCGGAATGGGACAGCGATGGGGATGAAGATATGCTAACCACGCCGAATATTGGCGATGGGGAGGAGGAGGGGGTTAGTGAGTGTATGATTTGTCGTCTGTTGATTCCGCATTTTGCGGTGCGGGCGCATGAGAGGTTTCATGCTGTTCCTGATTGATTGGGATCTTTTTTTAGGTAGGTTTGGGTTTATATAATGCATCATTTTACACACGACTCATGGTTGGATGTTTACGCGGTGGTAGGCTATGATGGATGGATGGATGGTTTTGTCTACTTAGTTGTGTATGGAGTTTTGATATTGTAACCGACCAAAATCTGGGAATATCCGCATTATTCCAAAGTTGATATAGCGTCAAACCCTATCCTGGTTAACAGCCAATGAGAGCTGGATTTCAATACTTAGGAGAAGCCTATTTTTTAAAAAGGCATCAAATCCAAATTCCCGAGGTCCCCTAGAATCTTCCACAGGAGGGTCCGTCATATACAAAACCAGAATTGCATTACTTTTATTAACATTATGGGTGGATTGTCATCCATCCACAATCCAGAATCCATACATAAGAATAATATTATTCTTAGGCAGAGGTGATGTCAGAGATTTGAGTGGGATAGTATGTAGTGGAGGTATCAAGAAGGAGGATCAAGATTATTGGAATAGAGCCATGCGCGGCAGTTTCACAGTTAATAATTATCGTTCGAGTCTAGCCCGAGGGGCGATCAATCGTCAAGAAAGAAAGACCCAAAAGAATGGTCTGGTCCTTTCTAATAATAACCTGTCCATTATGTATGGAACCCGTTGTTGGAAAATGGATCATCGCCCGTTGTTGGTCCTGAGTCCTAACCCCACCCGGCGCTTCGAGATACACCAGGGAACAGGAATAGAGGCAACGCAAACGCCGTGACGTGGTTGAAAAATGAGCGGAGTATTCCCCACCAATGGATGCAGAATATTGTTCACGAGCTCAGATTTATTCTGTTTCAAATTGGCGAATCCAATTGTAACTTGAACTACATTGCATCATCTGGCAAAGCGGTTCCAGATGTATTGGTTGGAGGCTGTCATCGGAGCAAGTAACTGGCAAGTTAAAGCCGTGGTAGCTTGGCTATATTGAATCATAACAGATTGATTTGATATAAGATGATGAAATGGATGCTGTAACGGTGGCGCAATGGGCTGAAACTGTCTGGGCGGAGCTTCCTCAAACACAGATATCAGATACATCCCCCCCTCATTTTCTGTGGAACTTTGCGGCTTTTGTCGGGGGGCATATGAGCGATTGCCAATCGGCAAATGAACAGATGGCTAACTTGGTTGGACGTTGTTGGGTTGATTGGACTCCAGATTGCTTTTCTTTTCTTTTCTGCAGCGAGCACATTTCCTCGCTCGTTTGCAGCATGCTTTTGGCGCGTGGGAACTGTGCCTGGCCGAACCGTGGATTGTCTGCAGCTTGCTCATGCCCACGCCTAGGGGGCCATAGGTACCCTGGTCGGCACTGGCTGGCCGCTCTCGAATTTGGATGTGATACTCCCAAGACAATAGGTGGCTTGGTATTGTAGGGCAAATATCATTGATGGTGAGCAGTGTGGATTTGGGAAAGACGAGCTGGAGGATGGATGAGATTAGTATTCATCACCAGGACATGCTGTAGTTAACATAGCCATGCCAGATATAGATAGGTTGAAGGGTCGTTGAATGAAGAGACTGAGGGCGGGATGAGCCCTAAGCCCTAGCCAAGGCCCAGTTAAGCCTAGGGGCTGGCCATGCCCTAACATGTGCCCGTTTCAGCCTGCAGACGTCAACCCATGGACCTCAACCTCATCTCCATCCCATCTCGACTCTTCTTCAACCTCCTCTGCTGTCTCGCAGTCCGTTCTCTCTCTTGCGTCCATCTTTTCGCTCTCCCTCCAGAGTGTGCACAACTCGATCCTCTCCTTGGCAAATGCCGTCAATTCCTCATCCTTCCATACGCCTCTCCTCCGCGTATCGCCGCCTCTAAGACACCATCGGGATCCGATTACGTAGTTAGACCCGCCTGCTCCATCAGCCCTGCGCCACGCTCTCTCGCTCCACGAGCCCAACTTTCTTCTGGCGTTGATCGCAGTAGCCACTCGTCGTTCACATTTGATCCCAGAGATCGGGAGCTAGCTTGACAAACAAACCCCCCCAGACGGCTAGTTTGCTGGGTGTGCTGACCACGCTCCACGCCTTGTTATTGAAGTCGAATCATAAGAGGACGGCCGTGGAGCGTACGGATGACCTGGATCTAGGCATTGGGACTAGGGTGCTTTTTGTTCTGCTGCGCAGAGTGATGGAATAGTTGTGACCAAGGACTTTCCCCGCTACGAATTTGTTAGGCATATACGAGGACAAGGCCCTCATTCTTTATCAACAACGACTGGAAGACTCTCCCCGCTCGGATTACACAATTCTCAACATCGGTTTTGAGCGGCGACTTTTGGCTGTTCGCTGGCAGGGTACACATCCTTGCATCACCCTTAGCCCTGGTATTTATTTAAGGCTTACTATTAACTATCGTTGGTTGCTATTTGTGTTCGGGTTTGCCCCACAAGATGATGTGAACGACTCTTCCTGCTCCATCCTCCAGAAAATCCATCGGCTTTTCCCTCCACATCGTATTTCGGTCGTTATTATCTCTTCCTGGGGTCCCTTGATTTCCCTTAATCGACAGAATATCCCAGTTGTATATTTATATTCTAGACGGACGTTTGGGAATACCCATTTTAAAGGTCGCTGACCATCTTACCCGCACGGTCGTTGAGCCGTAGCGCCCGATCGCACTCGCTATGCGATTTTTCCGCTGCCTGGTTCCTTTAATAACCAGTGCCTTTACGATTTTCTCATCAAATGTCCACGGTACGTTGCATCCCTTGTATATCCTTATACATGGCGGAAAGATGTTGAAACTCTTTTTGCTGCCAAATTGCTGACAACACCCCTCCCATCAGCACATTCCCAAGCCCGAGATAGAATCGACTACCTTTCCCTGGTCGAGAACCCTGTAATACATACGCCCTCACATCGTGTACATGCACATTCACATTTCGATATCACGTTCGACCTTCATAGAAGAAAACAAAGGCTAAAGCTGAGCTTAGAGCCTAACGATGATATTCTCACGGACGGTGCACAGGTTGCCTTTGTTGACCACGCTGGAAATGTGCAGAGAACGGAATCCATAAATCGACGGAGCCACAGGGTGTTCAAGGGCTGGTCCTGGATAGAACTGGAAGATGGAAGTTGGGATAGGGTTGGCTGGGCCCGGGTGACGATTAAGGAAGATGGTGTCGATCCTCTTTTCGAAGGAGCTTTTACTGTTACGCACGACCATCATCATGTCTTGCTACGATCGAGCTATATGCGGACAAAACACAAACTCGATCCCCATTTGGAAGATACCACCGCAGAGTATATGGTAGTTTTCCGGGATTCGGATATTGGAGGACACGGTGATGAGGATTATGCAAAACGATCCGTGGTCGCCGAACGATCCTGTACAGCTGATAATCTGCCATTCAATTCCGATCCTAACCACCCCATTTTTCGGTCCATGACACGTCGTGATGAGGGACGCTGGGGATCTGTCTCGTTAGATTCACTGTTGGGCTTGACTCGTCGACAAGACATGCCCGGTGGCGGAAATTCGGGATCGGTAAATCTGAGAGACAGTATCGGAAGCACCGCAGGCTGCCCACTCACTCGAAGGGTTGCCTTGATTGGGGTTGCTACCGACTGCACCTACACTAATAGATTTGAAACAGAGCAGGCGGTCAGAGAAAACGTTATAAACGTCATTAACGCTGCCTCCGAAGTCTACGAGCAAAGTTTTAACATTACTTTGGGTCTCCGGAATCTAACTATCTTCCCCCGAGACTGCCCAGCAAATGCTCCTGCGTCTGCCCCGTTTAATGTCGGTTGCAGTCAAGGCGTCAACGACGGTCTTCCTAACATAAACGGGCGACTCAACCTCTTTTCTTCATGGCGTGCCACCCAAAAGGACAACAACGCATTTTGGACCCTCATGAGCAATTGCGCAAGTGGTGCTGAAGTAGGCCTTGCTTGGCTGGGTCAATTGTGCAATAACGGTGTAAATGGCGATGCAGATCCGACCAACAGTTCCTCGCAAGCTGTAACTGGAGCCAATGTGGTTGTTTATACCTCGACTCAGTGGCAGGTTTTTGCGTAAGTTACTCCTTTCCATTGTTTCCCTCCCTAAAGTACGCCAGTTTGCTGATTTCCTTCGAAGCCATGAGGCTGGGCATACTTTTGGGGCAGTCCATGATTGCGACGCAGAACTTTGTTCAGACTCAGAGATGGTTGCCACGTCCCAATGCTGCCCGGCATCCCAAAGCTCGTGTGATGCAAATGGCAGATTCATCATGAATCCCACGTCCGGTAGAGGAATCACGCAGTTTTCGGCCTGTACTATCGGTAATATTTGTTCCGGTATGGGTCGAAATAGCATAAAGACGGATTGTCTGTCCGATAACCGTGGTGTGGTCACCATTACTGGCAGCCAGTGTGGAAATGGGATAGTCGAGGAAGGAGAAGACTGTGATTGTGGAGGTGAGGAATCTTGCAGCAACAACCAATGCTGTGATGCCAAAACGTGCAAATTCAAGGGCAATGCGGTTTGCGATGATTCCAACGAAGACTGCTGCAAGGGATGCCAGTTTGCTTCCTCGAACACAATTTGTCGAGCTAGTACAGGGCCCTGTGACCCGGAGGAGACATGCACTGGCAATACTGGTACCTGTCCAAAAGATAACTCGAAACCGGATGGGGATGAGTGTGGTGACGGTCTCACCTGTGCTAGTGGCCAGTGCACAAGTAGAGACCTTCAATGCAAGTCCATCATGGGTAATCTTCTAGATGGCAACGCCACATATGCATGCGACAGTGATAGCTGTGACGTGAAGTGTTCAGCACCATCGCTCGGAAACAGATGCTCCTACATTAGACAAAACTTCCTCGACGGAACTCCCTGTCGTGCTGGCGGCAAATGTGAGAATGTAAGTTCAATTCCCAGTCCTACTTCGGAATTAGTTTTTCTCTTCTCCACTCGAATAATAACTAACCCACTTCTTCTAGGGAATCTGCACGGGCAGTTCATTCGGGAACGAAGCAAAATCCTGGATCAACCGCCATTTGCCCGTTGTCATCGGTGTATCCGCCGGTGTCGGCGGCCTCATAGTCCTCGGCATACTTGGCTGCATAATTAGGCGATGTCGACGACCTAGACATAGAAACATGGCACCCATGGTCCAAGAAAACCGTTTCGTTCAGCCATCACAGGCATATTCCGGTTGGTCAGGCCCACCTCCTCCAGGTAACTTGGCCCAGCAACCAAGTCAGGGGGCAAGAAGAGGACCGCAGGTACCCGGACAGCCGCGTGTTGATCCTTTCGATGTCCCACTCCCACCTCCGGCATATGGAACCACGGCGGCTGCAGGAGGGAGGATGCCGTCGGTGCGGTATGCATAGTTGGCCGGGATTACCTTTTTGACTTGTTTATACGCTCCAATGCATGTTGGGTAAATGGCGTTTTGTTTGTGACTTGCATCTGTTTGGCTCTGTTTATATATATTTCCCTTGTCCGTCCATTGTGTGAGCACCTGTCTATTTCCCTCTCTGTCTTACCGGTTGACATATTGTGTCCTCTATACATACGGACATATGTCGCCGATTTACCTACGTGGCTCCTCCCGTTTTCACGTCTCCAACGGGGAAGGACGTATGACTGCATTATAATGCATGGTTTCTTTCTCTTTCTTTCTCTTTTCTTTTGCAAGTGTGTATTAAGAGATTGCGTTGTTTATATCTTGTTCATCAAGCATGCCATATGAAGGATGGAGTGGATGGGTTTAGGTTGGGTTATATAGGACAGTCAATTACTATGTGTAATCATCGAATAGGAATGATCTCTTCATCTCCTTTCCCTCCCGTAAGACCTACTTTTGTACGCTGTACCTTGGGTTGTCGTCGTTCCTTGCCTTTTTGAGTTATTGAAAGGGTTTGCCTAGGCGGCTTGTTCTGGACGAATCTGGCTTTTGATGGTCTCGAACGTCTGTGCGTTTCGCTGAACGGTGTATATAAGTGATCCAAGAGGTAGATAGATATATAGACAGATATATAGAATAAACAGGCAAGCGAAAACCCATAAAACTACGGCCATGTGCTAATATACTAGACGATGAAACGCGAAAGAGCAAACAAGGGACAATAAAAAAAACATCCAATAAACTCCAACACCCGCCTGACTATACCAGCAGGATAACAAAAATATATAAAAAAAAAAAAAAAACCCCCAAGTCTTCTCCCCCCTCCCTTTTCTCGCATAACAACGCCATCACTGCAAACAAATCCCCACAAACCCCTCCCTCGTCACCCCACCCACCCCCTCCAAATCAAACTCCTCAATCATAGCCCTCAGCTCCTCCTCCTCCAACCCCGTCTCCCCCAACTCCCTCGCCACCCTCCTCAAATCCTCCAAATCAATAAACCCCTTGCCCCCCTCATCAAACAGCTCGAAGGCACGCAATATCTCCTCGCGCGGATCGCGTTCTAGGATCTTCCGCGCCGTGAGCGTCTGGAAAGCTGAGAGCGGCATGAGGAGGCTGGAGGGGTGTGGAGGGGGTTGTTGCTGTTGCTGTTGCTGCGATTGTTGTTGTTGTTGTTGCTGGGCGGCGGCGGTGCGCGATTGGGTTTGGGAGGGTTGTTGGGAGGCTGTGCGTGGGACGCCGTAGGTGGTTAGGAGGGAGATGAGGTCCGGTTTTGAGAGGGTGAAGCCTAGGGCGCGCAGGGCGACGCGGAGCTCGTGGTAGTCTAGGTGGCGGTCGCGGTCGAGGTCGAAGAGGGTGAACTGCGTTGGGTGGGGGGAATGGTTAGAGATTGTATATCTTGGGGTTTGGGGGGGCGGGGTTTTTTGATAAAATTGATAGCGGTGAAAAGCGGGAGATTTAAGGGGGGTGAGGGGGGGTTAAATTCAAGTCTAATGACTTACAGCTTCATTAATCTCCTCCCTCTGTTCCTCCGTCAGGTCGTTTATAGGGTTATTGTTCGCCTGCTGCGTATGCTGGCTTTGTTGAGAATGCGCCGGTGGGGCGGGAGGGTGTTGGGATTTCGAAAGGCCGCCGGTACCATCGCCAAAATCTCCTCGCTCCCGTCGGGATAGCACTGAGGTGCCGAAGGGGAGGTGGTTGTTGTTTAGCACTGAGCGGTCGGGGAGCTTCCCGCCAACGTAGGAGGACCGGGGTGGGAATGACGGGTGCGCGGATGAGGATGCCATTTGGCTGCGGGACTCTTTTTGGGCACGCTTGTTTTGGCGGGTGTTTGGTTTAAAAGGGGTAACGCATGAGGGTTGGGTTGGTTGGGCGAGCAGGCGGGGGTTAGAAGTGCATTGTTTTTCTGGGGTTGGTGTTTGTGTTTTTGGCGCATCTTGAGCTTCAAGTCGCGATCAACGCGAATTGGCGGACGTGGATAGCACGTGACCACATATTAGCCCTAACTCGAGATTTACGAACAAGCGGCCGAAAAAAATAACTGACGTTTGAAGAGAAACGAGTTGAGCGTATCATATCTTGGGTGTCTCATGTATTCATCATTACTTTATTGTAGTTTGTGTCGTGCCTTTCGCTAGGCTAAATATATGCTGTATTGTATCTGGTCATTGCAGGAGTTCATAAAATGATGGAAAACAAGGGAGTTGAAGGGAAAATAATTAGGAAAAGGCAGGGAAAGAAAAGAATCAAAATCAAAAGGGGAAGAAAACGAAAGCCTAAAGAAGATAAGGATGAAATAGAGAAGTAAAATTCAAAAATAAAGCGCCGAAACCACACCCACCTTTTCCCATTCCCCCCTGAAAATGATATCTTGACAGTTCTCAAAACATTACCCAAATAGAAATTAGAAAAATCACATGTAGGTGGATAAAGACAAGAAATTCAAAGAAGGCTCCCAGTGTCTATTTCCAACTCACCACTCTTCACAATTATCAGGTCACTCTCTTTGTATGTTGTCCGCCAGTATAAAAAGAACAAACAGACCATCCCTTTTTTTAGTTTTAAGCCACCCCCATGAAATTCCGTGAGAAGAGAAATGGGGATTAAAACAGAGAGGAACATTCTAGGTGTGAATAAGGTAGATACACAACCATAATAACAGTGTAGAAACACAGAAGTTTATGAAGGGGAAAAAGGTTAAGAAACACAGGCTAAGCCGAGAAGGGTATATAGAAATGGCAGAAATGGCAGGAATGAAATGACAGAGGTTAAATGTTGGGGAGGTCATACAGCTCGAATAATAAACATCGAATCGGTAATTTGTGCGTCGTGGCGTTCACCCAATAATAAGTTGTCTTTCATGTGCGGAATCCACGGATTCTTGCCGTTTAACTGGGAAAGTACGATCAAAGTCCCGATACTCAGTGTCATAGCCAACAAGATCGTCCCACGTCTCCTTTGCATCTAGTTTGATCCAGTTGTCTATAATGCCGACCTGGGTCGAGACATCGGTTTCGGTTTCTACCAGAGTGTCTTGTTGGGAGAATGACAAGCTCGGGGGTCTAACTTGGAGATCTGCGACCGCGTCGTCCCATCTGGCACCAAGGTCATTATGTGCGCCTTGTCGTGGGGATAGAAGTCTGATCTGGGAGCCGGGCCCCTCAATGCCTATAGAAACTTGTCCGTCGGCAGTCTGCAAGGCAAGACCTGGGAGGGAGGAATTGGCCACCGGGAGTTGCTGTATTTCAAACGGGATGCCGTTTTCCAGGGGGGAGGACAAGAGGTCTCCCACAGTAGCCAGTACAGGGGTATCAAACGGATTGTCCAGCCCCCCGTATCCAGTGGGAACTGGGCTGTTAGTTTGGAGGAACAACGCCAGTTTAAAAGGGGCGTATATGGAAGGAGGGGGTATGTTGAGGTTGAACCGTGCAAACCCCCGGGTTTTTAACAGCAATCCTATCAGACTGAGAACGGACTCTGATTTGCCTAACATCCCCGAAAAAATATCCCGAGCTATACCACGATGCTCAATTTTGGACAGGGCAATGACCGTCGCTTGGTATAATCTCGTAGCAACGTACATTTGTTTTGGGTAATCCTTGGTCTTCAATTTCCGCAATTGCTTAATTAATGCCTCGGAGAATTTTTCCGAGAGCTCAGCGATTCGTTTCGCTAGAGAGGCGAACAGGCCAGCTAATACGACCTGGGAAAGACGGTAGTCCCCTGGCCGCACATGCAATCCAGCTTGAGTAATATTTATAACAAATGTGAATATCCGATGCATGTGCATGGCGGTGAATAGCATCGACTGATATTCTCCGTCACCATTGAAACGAGGGATCGTTGTAGGGATCGCTGTAGGAGGAAGAGTGCACAGGGCGTTGTCTATCAAATTAGACCACTCGTTTTTGGACAAGATGTAATTATTAGATGGCGTGTCGGAAGGAATTGTACTCGGGATGACTAGCGTGGCCATTTCTAGAGTTGCCCCCTGGATTTGTACAATCACCTGCGCTTCTGCGTTTTCAGGCGCTGATTGGGAATTGATATGCTCTAGTTCGCGGAGCAGCTTGTTTGCAGCCATAAACGTTTGATCCTTGGCGCTATCCGCGGCGGCTTTTCGATCCTGGGGAGAGGAGACAGCTGGAGCACAGTAAAGCGATAGCTGGCCGGGGCTGCGGATGCATGGCGACGGGAACGACGACGACGAATCATCACCCCTGCAGAAGATACACACTTCGCTGGGATCGCACGGTTTTTTCCTTTGGGCACACCAGCAACAAGTGCCGCCCATGTCCGCTAGTAATTGCTTACGGCGACGGTCGTCCGCCGTTCGAATCTTCGGTCTCCGATACGTGGTGGAACCACCGCGTGAGGGATTCTCATAAACAAAGTTAATCTCGGTGGCTGTCGAAATTGATGATTGTGTTCTTGACAAGAGATGCCCACCAGCGGCCGATGTCTCACTCCAGCTTTGGGCATAAGGATCGACAAGTGGGGGATGCGTTGTCGAGGGCGAGGGTGAGGGCCCATGGATCTCAACAGGTGGTTTTGGTGAGATCGGGACATTGGAACCACGACTGAAAGTTCCAGGGGGGCTACGCCGCTCCGAACCATATCGTGAGCGATAGGTCCACGTCTGAACCGAATCACTGATTGGTGTTGGGTTTGTACGATCGCGGTTGGTATGCGGAGTTTGGTGGAGGATGGGGGGTGGGAAATATCGGGGGGCTGTGGGAGGATCTCGCCAGGAGTGTTGCTGCACAGAATACTCTTGCTGGAGCGGCAATCTCGGGTGCAAAAACGAAGGATGGTCTGAGGGTTGATGGGACGTATGCCTGCTGTATTGAGAAGTACTAGGAGAGCTTTCAACATTGCTCTGTCCCCCAGCAAGTCAGCAAACATTTCATTTCAACGCAACCAAAGCCGGACGAATCTGATGGCAATAACATTCGAAGAGACTGGACTGGAACAAACCCCAGCTTCACTCACTTGGCGGGGGTTGTTAGGCTTTGCAATGACGGTTTGCTGAAACTGATCTACGATACGAGACACACGGCTGGGGGTGGTATGACTAGGAGAGGGGTGATAGCTGGAGGGGATATGGCTTGAAGATGGGATATTAGGGTAAGGCTGAGGCCGCCGTTGAGAATCCTCAGGTATATTCACATTACGCTCCATCGTATCACCAAAAACATGCACAGGATAAGGTAGAACATCAGGTCGCTTTGTTCAGTCTCTCCAGGATATAGGCAGCCACAGCAGAAACCTAGATCCGCAAAGCACGACAACACCCATAACAAAAGAAGGCAACGGGGGTATAAGAGGAGGGTGTAGGTCAAGGAAAAGAAAAGCTCTGGCGATGCCGGGGCAGTTTTAGGCGCAAAATGGTGGGAGCGACTGTCTCCGGAAAGCGTGGTGTCGTAGGCGGCTCATTTGTATCTATTCGTTGTCCGCCGGGCTGCAATTGGGCAATGGGACTGCTGTCGGACGTCTCAATGGGGGAAGGTGTACAAGCTGTTCGGCGGTCCATTGGCCAAATTGACCTGCAACCGGTGCAAACTCGAACCTGCAGCTGGTGCAAACTCGACAAACAGCAAGGCGAAGCAGCAGACAGCTCCCGCTGTCATCAGAGCTTGCGGGTTTTGGAGAGGGAGGGCATGGAGATAACGGCCATGTGCCAATTCCAGAAAGTTTGGCTTCAAATATGTCGGGGTTCGTGGATGTGTGTACCCGTGGAATTGAGGGGTCGGTCACTGCGTCGCAAATCGGCAGCTTAGGATAGAGCCATTTGCAAGGGGATCATACCAACCTAAGAGGGCAAGGATTAATTGGCAAGGTTGCCCACCATAAATGACGACAATGTTTGTATGGGGTTAGATATCCAATCTCGCTGGAGAAATCTAACCAACCCCGAAAACGCTTTGGCATTTATGACCAAATGCTAGGTGTTATTAACGGAGATCTGCCCGACGTGTTTAACTATAGTGATTGGCAAGGTCCGTGTCTATTTGCAGCCCAAGATCGTGATCCTCGAGGAATTGCCTATCGTTCAACTTTTCAGGTAGATACTCTTGAGCGACCTTGCCATCCACATAGTTGGGGTTGTATTTATATTCCTTGCCATAACCCATTTCTTTCATCAGCTTGGTTGGAGCATTTCGCAAATGAATAGGGATCGGTAACCCAGCTA
Organism: Onygenales sp. PD_10; assembly: GCA_032988465.1. Classification (NCBI taxonomy): domain Eukaryota; kingdom Fungi; phylum Ascomycota; class Eurotiomycetes; order Onygenales; species Onygenales sp. PD_10. Next base: position 15,096 of record JANTQH010000057.1, on the reverse strand, counting down.
TTCCAGGTTCTTGCAACGCAGCTAGCGCGTTACTAAGACCCCGATAAGCTCTGGTGCTTTTCTTAGATAGGGCCATAGCGACTGTAGCATGCGCAAGATTGATCCGCGCTTCCGGCATGCCGATTTTCTCCACGGCAGTATAAGCAGAGGTGGCAAGGGGCAACATTGTATTGTCTGCCAACCCAATATCTTCAGATGCGACCACGATCAACCGCCGGGCGATGTAGAGCGGATCCTCGCCAGACTGAATCATCCGAGCCAAGTAATAGAGTGCCGCGTCAGGATCGCTACCTCGAATGGATTTGTGAAAGGCGGATATCGTATCGTAATGCTGGTCTCCCGCACGATCATAGACGAGGGTCTTCGTTAATGATTTCTTCATCTCATCTTTGGTCATTCCCTCGCGCCGCGATAGGTCCATCGCGAGCTCTAATAAGTTGAGTGACGTTCGAGCATCCCCGTCGGAAAATGCAGCAAGATACCTTATCAACTCCTCGTCGACCAGAGCGGAGGGAGAATAATTGGGTCCTTCGACCTCTAAAGCGCGATTAAGAATAGAAACTATGTTTTCATCTGTAAGTTTCGCAAGAGTGAACGTGCGACATCGTGATAGTAGGGCGTTTTGAACCTTGAACGATGGGTTCTCAGTGGTGGCACCGATCAACGTTATCTGGCCGCTCTCCACAGGGCCAAGAAAGACGTCCTGTTGAGACTTGGAGAACCTATGAATTTCATCACAGAAAAGGATGGTCTTCCTCCCCGACAAACTGAGCTCGTTTTTAGCCTCTGCAAACAATTTCTTGCATTCGGCAACTCCGGAGTTCGTGCTGTTGATTTCTACAAATCGACTCCCGACCATCTTGGCAATAACTCGTGCAATTGTCGTTTTCCCCGTACCAGGACCACCCCACAGAACCATGCTCGGTACGCGATCCTGCTCAATAAGTCCACGGAGGACCCCTGACGGCCCAACCAGGTCTTGCCCACAGACGTCATCTAGCGTCTGCGGTCGCATTCGTTCAGCCAGAGGCGCCGCCCTTTTGAGAGCATTAGATATCCGGCTCCGTTTAGCCGTATGACCTGTGTCCTCTTCGGTAAAAGAAGCTGATTTGGCATCTTGGAATCTCTTGGGAGCATCCCCATCATCGACGAATGACCGTTTCCCCTTGAGGGTTTGAGTTGGTGTTGGTGACGTTGCATGGGTGTCTAGTTTGGATATTGGCTGTGGACGACTTTTCCTTACACTCGAGTTTGTGAAGAAGGCCGACACGGGGACGCTGCCCTGGGAAGAGTCATCAGTCTGGCTGGACTCGGGCTCGACAAAGCTTTGGCATCCGGAATCTATGTGGGGGTTGATCTTGTGTTCTTTGACAGATTTTTCGCAAATAGGACATTTGACCATGTTGAACGGCGTTGGCAGCAGCGGGATAGTCAACAGAATCGGCCAGGATCCTTGGATGTCATCGTCAAGTCTTCCAGGCTGGATCCTTCTCGGAAGACGTGTCGCGTGTCGCGTGTCGCGGCTGCAGATCGCCTGGCGTCGCGTAGGTCATGTGACTGGGCCGGAACAATGTAGATCCGCAATGCCGACACCCGAGTACCGGAGCCCGCCCGCCAATCAGAGCCGCGGGTTTGGCAGCCCGCGGGCAGCATCAACGCAGCACGCCATCTCCCGCCAGGCAAGACTCACTCTGCGCTCTCTATCCGTATATCTCCCAGAGCAAAGAGTCAGTAGCTGAGCAGACTTGTATGACGGGTGGGCAATGATCGCCTCCTCCACACGCGGTTTCTTACATTCGCTGTCAAGCATCAGCCGTTCCCACCCCGCCTCTATCCCAAGAGTACTAGCCGCCAGAGCAATGTCTTCAACCGAAGCGCGAAGGGACCCTTTTCGCCCCGCAAAGCGGGTGGCAGGCCAAAAGCAAGATGTCTGGTAATGAATGATTGATTTGCGAAGATCCCTTTTACGTATCGGTTGCTTACGTTCAGTTCACAGGTCAATCGTGAACGAAGCCGCTGCCGCTTCGCCAGTCCAGCCCATTGTAAATATGGGTCAAGGGTTTTTGTGAGTATGAGATATTGGCTTAGTTTTCCAACATTGCCAACTGATGGAGACATTAATTCATTATTCAGTGGTTATAATCCGCCCAAGTTCGTTATCGATGCAGCAAAGGATGCACTGGACAAGGTTGAATGCAACCAATATGCGCCCACTAAGGTTTGCCTTTAGACCCTCAAGAACTCTCTTACGTTTGGAAATTGACGTTTCTAATAACTTGAAAATAGGGTAACCCAAGACTCAAGAAGGCTATTGCGGCGGCGTACTCTCCGTTCTTTGGAAGGGAACTAAATCCTGACACCGAGGTTACTATCACTACCGGTGCTAATGAAGGTTAAACCCCCTGAGAACTGATAAATAAAGAAACGGGCCTGACACAGACCATTTAGGCATGCTGAGCGCATTCATGGGATTCATCGAGCAAGGAGATGAAGTCATTGTTTTTGAACCATTCTTCGACCAGTAAGTCTTTCTTTTTAGATTTTAGCAGGTGGCATTGCTAACAAACAATTCTACAGATACATAAGCAATATTGAGATGCCAGGAGGAACGATTAGATACGTACCCCTGCATCCTCCCAAGGACGGCGCATCCAAAACTTCCTCGGCGTCAGAATGGTCGATCAATTTCGACGAGCTCGAAAAGACCATTAATCCCAAGACTAGAATGATCGTATGTTTTCTATTTACTCTTCTATTGACCAATTATGATATCTAATGCATGGCTAACTTATTTACCAGGTCCTTAACTCACCGTAAGCCACTACACTTATACCCCTGAACCTAGCCCCTTTTTAACACTCCCACAGCCACAATCCAGTCGGCAAAGTTTTCTCCAGAGCAGAGCTCGAGAAAATCGCCGCACTTTGTGTTAAACACAACATCATAATCCTCTCTGATGAAGTATACGACCGCCTCTTCTACGTCCCATTCACTCGCATTGCCACGCTGTCCCCAGAGGTGGCGGCCCTCACCCTCACAGTTGGCTCCGCTGGAAAGAACTTCTATGCGACAGGCTGGAGAGTAGGGTACCTCATTGGGCCCGAGCACCTTATAAAGTATGTTTCTGCTGCGCATACTAGAATTTGCTACAGCAGTGTAGCACCTTTGCAAGCGGCTACTGCAGTTGCCTTTGAGAAAGCGGAGGGAGAGGGTTTCTGGGATCAAAGCAGACAAGAAATGCGGGGCAAGGTGGAGAAGTTCTGCGAAGTGTTTGATGAACTCGGGATTCCTGTGAGTACTACTCATCAATATCGGATTTCTTTATCTTTATTCCGCGCGGGACTCTTCCCGTCCTCGTAGTCCGTCTGGCTCCCATACTCATGGCCATGCTATAGTACTCCGACCCTGAAGGCGGTTACTTCGTCCTGGCAAACATGGCTTCCGTGAAGCTCCCGGAAGATTACCCCTTCCCTCCACATGTCGCGAACCGTCCACGCGATTTCAAACTTGCCTGGTTCCTCATTAAAGAGGTCGGTGTTGCCGCCATCCCCCCAACTGAATTCTACACGGACGAGAACGCCCATATCGCAGAAGATTACCTTCGATTCGCCGTGTGCAAAAACGATGATGTACTGGAGACAGCAAAGGAACGCCTGCGCGGGTTGAAGAAGTATATCGTGCATTGAATGAACTACCGCGGGATGAGGGGAGTTACGGACCTTTGCACTGCGTCGTGTTTGCGTCTACGGTAGACATAGATTTCTACGCAAGCGTGGGCGAGTGAGTGCTTACTATTTATGAACTTGGTGCGCATTTCGGGCCATTTTTCAGCTAGTTAGGTATTTGGCAGCTAGCCTGGATAAAAATCGATTTAAGGAAACTTGCAGACATTATTATTACTTTTTTTACCAGACGCCATTGTGTGACTATCTCTTTTTCAAGCGTAGCAGTTACTGTTGTGCATCCAGCCCCATGAGATAAGTTAGCTGGCTATTGTCGATTGACAATCCTCGCACGGCTAGTATGCAAAGATAAATTCGCCGCGAAGAGGGTGTTAAGTAGTAACAAGGGTTAAATATCCAGACACATGAATGATTTATCTGCAAAATATGTGAACCCCTTTCGAAAAAGAACGCATTATCTTCTCCTGTATCTCTAATTCATGTGGTACCTGGCGTCTCGCCTGAGTTTGGCGGGCAGCGCATGTACCTGCGAGCACCAGGCCGCTAACTGCATCGAGCTTGGCGGCCCATCAACCGCTCTCCTGGAGAACCTCGAAGCGACGAGTCGGCGGCAAAGAACGACAAAAGACAAAAGACAACCAGGCCACAAACCCCCCGCCGCAAATCACACCAGCTTCTGCCCGTCGCCGGTGCGCCCGTGTGGACTCGACTGCCTGCGTTTGCCTTTGCGATTGGAGCCCGAATTGATACTCCGACCCGCGTGCAGAAATTGCGCGCTCGTCGCTTGCCCGGCCGTCTACTACACCAGTAACGGCACGCGATCATGGGTGACCAGAATATCTCTCAGATTTTGGCAGCTTTAGGTATTTTCTGGCCGTGTTGTGGTTGGAGTGATCCGCCCTTGAATTGGAGTGCTGATTTTTTATTTTTCGTTCCCATCTATTAGCCGCTCAGCAACCTGCCGCCGCGCCAGGGCAAACTTCCTCGCCCCAGCACGCGCAACAACCTTATGCTTACTCCGGCACATACCATCCTTCAGCAGCGCAGGGCAATCAGGGGAACTACCAGTTACCGCAACCTGATAGTACTGGGAGCTTGGATATCAGCGGCGCCAAACCAGTTAGCACTGGTTCCGTCAGTATCGCAGATGCAATTGCCAAAGCGCGAGGAATTGCTGCGGAGAAAGGCATTGTACATGATCCAAATAGAGGTACGGTTATTGCACATATCAATGTCAAATAGTCTTCTTTTTTCCCTTGAAAGGTTCATAGCTTACACCCAGAAACTTAGGTTTGCCTCCTCGCGGCGTAGACTCGCGACGCGACCCACGATCCTACCATCGTTCGCGGTCACCTTCAAGAAGCCCTCCCCGCCCTGCGCGTGATACATTCCGCGACAACTATAACCCGTACCGCGATGAGCGTCGTGCCGATAGACGAGCCGGGAACGACCGTGGCTACGCGCGGGAGCGTTCCTTTTCGCCTCGTCCAGGTGGCCGGGGAAAAGAAACATTTTCTCCACCACCTACGAGACAATATTGGGGAGCGGGCGATCGATCTCCACCAGGCCGGAGAGGAGCTGGTGGAGATGATAATGTTGAGACCATTAGCGTTGAATCTTCGCTAGTTGGCTTAATTATTGGTCGTTCGGGCGAGAGTTTGCGAAGGATCGAAGCCGATACCCAAACGAGAATACAGTTCCTGGATAACCCTGATCCTAGCAGTTCAGTAAGACTCTGCAAAATTACGGGAAGCAGACCTGCAAGGGATGATGCAAAGGCGGAAATCACTCGTATTATCACTGAGAATAATGCGTCGCGATCGGCCAACAGACCGCCACAGGATCGTTCAGGGCATCTTCCGACTAAAGTTTCGGGCCAGCCTCCTGCTGAAGATGAAGAGGCTGTGCAAATAATGGTTCCGGACCGGACAGTTGGTCTCATTATTGGACGTGGTGGAGAAACTATCAGAGACCTCCAGGAACGAAGTGGATGCCATGTGAACATCGTCAATGAGACGAAGAGTGTCAACGGGCTTCGACCAGTGAATCTGATAGGGTCGGTCGAAGCGACCGCTCGAGCGAAAAATTTTATTCTTGAGATTGTTGAAAGCGATACACGGCAGCTTGCGAATCCGTCCCAGCGTGAGCCACGCCCAGGACATGGAGATATGGGGATGGGCGGAGGTGGTGGAGAGAAGCTTAATGATATGATATTTATTCCACCTGACGCGGTTGGGATGATTATCGGAAAAGGTATATCTACACTAATCAGATGTCAGCCCCTTTCGTCCCATGTTAACGTTATGTGTAGGCGGAGACACTATCAAGGAGATGCAGAGCACTACTGGTTGCCGCATCAACATACAGTCCCCAGTTGGTGGCCGTGACGCTGAACGGGAAGTAACCCTTGTTGGGACGAGGGCTGCAATTGACGAGGCAAAGAGAATGATCATGGAAAAAGTTGATAGCGCGGTAAGCCACAGTAATACCTCTACTACTTCGAAATACGCTAACATAACACCGGCAGGAATACCGAACCCGTCAACCGCCACGTCGCGACGACTCGTACGGTGAACGGTACTCCAGGCCGCAGCACCAGCCATACTACCAAGACCAGGGTAGACAACCCCAACAACCTCCAGCTCAGCAACAGCCTTCCGCCCAGCCAGGCGGAGGTGTGCCAGGCGGCGAAGAGGGCGCGGATCCTTATGCGGCCTGGGGTGGCTACCAGAATTACGTTGCGATGTGGTACGCTGCTATGGCTCATCAACAACAGCAAGGTGGCCAAGCGCCTCCGGGTCAATCTGACCCACCAGGGCCCCCTGGAGTTTCTTAAGCCATGATCATGCCTCCATCCGCGTTTAGCAGTGGTAAAGATAGTGACAGTGAAAATGTATGTCTTATTTAATTGCGCTTCCGTTTCCTCTATCTCTGCCATTTGCGGGGTTGACAAACCCCATGAGAATTATGTCTTACTCCAAGCTGTGTTTTCCAGATATGTATGTTTTCTATGTGGATTGTTTATTTCCTTTTTCTGCTTTGCCTTGTGTTTTTTTTTTTTTTTGATATTTTGTTTCCTGCTCGTCGTTGGCAAAACAAAAACCTAAAGTCAGGAATACCACGCATATTTTAATTTGGCGGAAATGGGTAAACTATTAATGTAATATTGATTTTCTGTTATTCTATCCCCGCTCTTCTAGCTGGATACGTGCGTGTTCAATCTGAAAGCCAGTTTATCTAGGAAATAGCACAAGCTTTTGCTATTATGGCCCGTGGGCGTTGTTTGGATAGATGCCCGCATGCATCCATACCAGATTTTTGTGGTCTGCTGGAATGGTGCTCTGACAGCTCTGATGCCATTACACAAATTGGAGCTGTCATATCACCATGGAAAGTGGATTTTATCATGAAATCACTATTCTCTGAAATCTAATATTAATATTCCATTTATGTTAAAGCTTTTAATCTATATATATTAAAATCATGAAGGATTTTAATAATATATAACTATTCTATAAAATTATAGATTACTACTGCCCCATTCTACTACCATTCTACACATTAAAGTAATAATATGCTAGTAAACCTTAATTTAACAGTATATTCACCATTCTCTAAAATATAATGTTAATATTTTATTAATAATTCATCTAGCATAATATTCTAATAAATATATTAGAGAGTAAATTATAATGAAGGCTAATTACCATATCATCCTACTATCATTCTATATGTCAGAGTAATGATATGATAGTAAACCTTAATTTAACAGTATTCTCATTATTCTTTAAAATATAATATTAATATTTCATTAACAATTTATCTAATACAATACTCTAGTAAATATATCAGAGAGTAAATTATAATGAAAGTTAATTACCATACTGTCCTACTATCATTTTATATGTTAAAGTTATGATATAACTATAGAGCATTGGATTTACTATGTATACATCACCTCTAGGGTAGAATTTTGATATTTCATTATATTTTCATTTTTAGAATAGGGAAATAATTAAAAAGAACATCCATTCATTATATTATCCCTATCTATATATCTAGAAAAAAAAAAAGAAAAAATAGACCTATAATTCATTTTAAAAAACCTAGAAAAAACCATGTTCATTTTTCTCTATCTTTATATCCTCTGCCCTATCTACCTCCTCTGATTCCATAGTCATCTCCAATTCTTCATTGATGATCACACCACTAGAATTTAGCAGTCTAATAACTAAAGAGCATTACTCATAATATTCCCCAGATTGGGGGACAGACTCTAGTATGATAGCTGGAAGCAAGAAACTGCACACTATCTCTATATGAATATCTGAGAAACTTTTTATTAGGGTTATAAATATAGAGAAGTATGAGTGTTATTTTAGGCTTAGAGATAGCATTTTTCTAAAAGTAGATAACTTCCACTTCTACTATATAAATAAGATATAAATTAGTAATAAGTTATTCATATTAGATTTATCATATATATATCCTGGATGGGGGAAGACAACTTAAACTCTATTATTATCAATTTATACTTCAAGATATTCATTGTACTTCTGATCCCCTCAAAATGTTTCTTCATATCCTAATTCATAATTTATTAGCTAAATTAAAATAATAATTCAAGAAATCCATTTATCTTTATTAGTAAAAGAGTTATAAATAACTACTTGAGTATGATCTCTCCAACTTTCCTGCTTTACTTAAGTTTGAAGGTCATCACATTAAGTATAATAATTTTTTTAGCTTCTATCTTTATTAGCTCTAAATCTGCTGCCTACTCACTAATAACTACCTATACATTCTTTTTTTTTTTTACTTTACTTTTCTTCACAATTAACTCTACTAACTCTAGCTTGATCTCCTCTATCTTATTCAGCAGGCCTATTCAATGCATGTTCTTAATAGTATTATTTGTAATATTCATGTAGGAGACATGTATGACATATATAACTATAATACTCTCTAACAGCACTTCTGAAACTTTCTAGCAGGATTTCTTGTCTCATATATAATTAAAATAGAAGTTTCTTAACCTAATAATGTAGTTATAAGGTCTCTCCAAGTTCTTTGGGTACACATATTCTAAAATGCAATGACAATAAATAGTGTTTCCTTCATTGTTATTTATAGTAGTTAATTCCCTACTCTCTGAATCCTTCTTTAATTTGATCTTACATGTAAGTGTTTTACTAGCTATTATTTTAACTATAATTTTATAGTCTCTAGCCTTATTAGTTTCTACATCTTCTAAAGTTCAAACTTCTTCAAATAAAATGACTACTTACCTGATCTTTTGAGGTGAGTAAGGGAGGAAAGAATAAATTCTAATACTCACAGAAGGAGAGGGGGTGAATAAATGTTGAGCTATCAGGTACATGATTAAAGAAGAAGAAAGAGGAAGAAAAAGAGGAAAAAATGGGTATTTTATAATAAATTGAGTATCATCTGATTACCCTGTCTGGTAACTAATATATTACTTTATTTACTTACTTTCAGTTTACCTCTGAAATCAACATCATCTCTTTTTATTTTCTATATATTAAACCAGCTAACTCAAATACAACTATGGAATGAGCTCATACTGATGTCTTTTAAGATAATATATAATATAGACCCTTACTATTTTCAGAATACACATATGAACTAGCTACTGATAGCTTCAAAATATATATATATAGATCTATGAAGTGAGTGCATACTAATAATAAAGAGTAGGTATAGTAATTTCCCACACCCTCCATCATATCATTAAGATAGATATTGGGAATGCTTTATAAATACTTCATTTTACTATCTAGTAGCAGTGAATATACTGAAATTAAACTAATACTATGTGGAAGATATATAGAAAGTAATCTGAAATAAATATATAATTACTCAGTTGAAAATCCCTACTCATACATTCTCTCTAATCATACATTAGAATTATCTTCTTCATAATGAAATCATCAAATCCTTTATTCTCTATTTAATATATCTAGCTCTATAATCAGTGATTCATTTTATTCAGATTTTCATGGAAGAAATATACTCTGAAAATGTACTCAGTGCTATCAATTCATATCTCACATTCAAAGCCATAGATTATACCTTATAAAGCTATAGATTCTATCTGCCCTGAGATGAAGATAAAGTATATCTTCTTCTTCACAGCCTCCTTAACTTTAGAATTGGACTTTTATTTCTTTTCAGGTTTTTAATGGGTAATTAGCTCCACAAAGTTTCCCTGACCTATATCACTGTATTATTCCATAGAGATTATATGGTCCTAAAAATCAATAACTTCATCTCATACTTCAATTTGAATATGTCTATTCTCATCCCTTTCAACTAGATCATCCTATAGCTTAATCTGGGTAATAAGATTCACATATATTTCTAGGTGAGGTATAAGTCATTAATCTTCAGAATTGCAGATGCCAACATGTATGTTTAATATATTATTATCCTATAAAATTGAATTATTCATAGTTCAGAATCAGCTCAATCTAATAGAACATCTAATGAAATTTATCTGAAGTGAACTTCTGAAAGAAATGCTGAAAGATATCCTTCTCATCAGTGTAGTTATACATATTACATTCTGAATAGCTGGCTTTATTCAGCTCTTTTTCCTGCTGAACATATTCCTATAATAAAATTAATAAATTAATAGTTTATTCTAACTTTAGAATACTTATAGACAGTGTCAACTACACAGCCTAGTATTATAATATTTTCTATTCAATTTAAGTCAGAGCTTTATTAACTGATTATAAGCACTCTGGATTCTCATTAGTGACCCTATTAAACATCCTGTATATAAAATAGCTGATTATTGATCCCCATAGTTGATAATTAGATTAGTACTTAGAGTTATTATCTCTGAAATCTATTTTCATACTCATCATAATAATGTTCTTCTAGAATTATTAATTAGCTTATATTTTATATTTCTCTACCTATCATTAAATCTCCATTAATTCTCTTCAGATTTATCTTAACTCACAGCTGACTTTAGCTGAGTTTTCAGTTGAATTCTACTGGGTATCTAGGTTAACTCTTACCTTCATATAGTTAAGTGTCTTGTATTTTCACATCTAAAAATTGTTAAGTGTACTGTTCTATACTACAATCTACATACACAATTTATGACTATAATCCTGAAATACCTATAATATCAGTTCATCTACTTTTCTAAAGAATATAAGAAGATATGATCATCTTATTTACTACTAAAAATCTCTCTTCTATATGCAATCCATCTACTCATAGAACTCTGACACAACTTAATTGTACTATCCATTAGAATTAGAGGATATACTATTTATGTGATTCTAGCTTTTTATTAATATGCTACTACTCCTAATAAGTATAGGGTCTACAGGAGGAAGCTTATCCTTCTAGCTATCAGACTACTTCTAATTAGCAATACATTCATAAAGTTCTTATTTGTGGAATAGAAACTAATCATACTACTCAATTCTGAACTGAAGAAGTTAATGGCAGATATGACTGAGTAATGAGTAGGCCAGATAATGATATAAAAATGAAATTATATCTAATAGAGAAGGAAACCTATAGATAATGAAAGAAAATGAAAAAGATTAGAGTTCATAATTCTATTAGATAATGTAACTTGAGATTCTTATTTTTAGAGATATGTTTAGTATGTATTTAGCCTTATTTCTTTTTTTGAAGCTATTATATTCATATTTTTTTTCCAATTTTCCCACTTTTTCCTCTGAAAAAATCCAACCTGCAATATAACCATCTGCAGTCTTTACTATCTTAAAAAATACACTCTTTATAGAGCAAATAAGCACTCAGCTTTAAGAGGCTGATATTCAAAATCACCACAGAATATCTCCAAAAACTATATTAATATTAATATAAATAATCTAATATTTAATTATAATATGAGATCTTGAGATTTTATGTCAGAGCTCATACTAGGTAATGTAGAGGTATGTATTTATATTCTGATTCAATTATTTACTTAATCTTTTAACTTAGAAAATCAGGTAACAGATCAATCTGATCAGCCTACTAAAAATAATGATGATGGGGATGCTACATACTCTAATAATAAACTCTACAAACTAAATGAGGAAGTAAATATAATATATTAGCTTCTAAATATCACTTAGATAGCTTGTAAATTGGCTGATGATGAATATACCATAAATGATGATATTAATGATGATGTGAATTATTATACTAAGACTAAGAAGAATAAAATAGATAACATTAATACTACATTTAAACATCCTCTAGAGACTCAAGAGGCTAGAAACTCTGAGGTTCAAGAGGTTAATTTCTTTAATCTAACTATTCAAAATAATAATCTAATAATCTTATCACACATCAATGATAAAGCTAATTATATTTACATAGTTAACAACTCTATGAAGCTTCTTGTTCATAAACAGGATAAGAATTGTATGGATCCTTTTATAATGATCTTCACTTTATGAATAGAGTCTACTAGAATATTTTGAGAGCTATACTAATTATTACTGTAGATTCTTCAGACTCTAAAGGATATCACTCTGATTCATAACCTCCCCAATGAACTATTAAATCTAAAAAAGAAATATAGGGTGCAGTTCCTAATTCTTCCACTATATTACATGTAGATTCTGATTATCTCTTCAAATCAGATATCAACATTCTCTTATACTAAAAAACACCTTACTGATCATACATTGATGTCCTTATACTTCTAAGACATAATCTTATTGATATTAAGGCTTGTTAAGTCCCAGAGGTTTCAACAGCACATGCACATTGAGATGGCAGAAGTTGTTGACTCCCCTATGAAACTATAGTACTTATATAACTAGGAAAGTTTAATTAAATATTGCTTTAGAGAATTTACCTTGTATCCTTCCATTAGTGAACTGATTTTCCCCTCTGATTTCATATAGTATCAGTGTGAAAATAATAAATATTCATGCAGATAATCAGACAAGATCAACTTTAACCATATGAGTAAAATGCAGTTTATTAGAAAGAATAGATAGAAGATATCTTTATATTTCAATAGGACTATTTTGTAGATTCAATTTACCATGTAGTACTCAACTCTGAATGTAAAAGGACCTAATTTTCAGAGTTTTCATCTACTCTTTCATTAATATGAGGTAATTTTAGTTGAGAGTAATATATTAAATATCATTCTGAATTTCTGATAAGCTCTGTTCTATTCAGAGCTTACATCTTTATTGATTATATTTTTAATGAAATTAATAATACTTTTCCAACTGAGAATTCTACTTCTAATCTTTTTCTTTGAAGGGTTCTTCATGTGGCTTTAGCTATTACTCAGTCATACTACAGATCAACATCAATATATAAAGAGCTAAAAATTACAGTCTATAGGAAGAAGTTCTTAAAGAATATTTTTACTAGAGAGTAGAAAGTATTATTCCTTCCTTATTAGCTTTTTATTAATAGGTTTAGCCTCTATTAGAATATGTATTGAAGTTTAATGAGTGTGTACTGAATCTCAGCTCTGAGTGCAGCTGAACATAAGAAGTATAATAATCTATTCATAGTGATATTTAGTTTATATAATACAAACTTCCTAGATACTATTAGAGTCTTATCCTCTGAATTCTTATAGTTGAATAGTAAGGACATTCTAGTTAATATTAATAGTGACATTATTTAGGTTATTTCTTTCTGCTTATCATTTATTAGTGACATGCCACAGCAGAATGAGAATGCTAGTATTAAAAGCTCAAATACAGAGTACTCATGTTGGAGCTGTCTGGTTGAAGACTGAAAGAGATCAGATTTATCATTTAATATTATTTAAAATAGGTGCTATCATCATGATACTCAACAGGTCTGATGTCAGACAGAGAGTACTCCAAACCTAATAAAGAGAAAGAAGCTGTGATAGAGGAGTAAATTAGCAGACAATAACTTTTACCTATTTAAGATATATCTAAGTTTAAATCTAGTTACATTCTTTCCATCCAATCCTACATACAGTAAGTATTTAGAGATTTCAAAAATAGCTCATTCTGTACTGATAGAATTAGTATTAACTTCAGTTAGAAAGACTAAGTACTTCTGAATATTATAGATCTTTTCTTTCCTCTAAGAATGAGTATACCTATAGTTATCTCTTACCCATCTAGAGAAATATTAACTGTAAGAGCATGCTTAGGCATCTATTCTGATATTACTTATATTATAATATAGTCTTAAACATTCATAACTTAAAGATTAAATTTATAGAGTACTCCCACTAACATTCTCAAAACTCAGCATCCTAGTGGTGAACTTAACTATTAATGTATTTACAGTAATTACAAGAAGCAATTCAATCTTACTATCACATAATCTGGCTGTTTATAATCTAAAAGAAATCTGACAAATCATTATCACTACTTGTTAATACCTACAGTTCTTTCTAGATGTAGTAGTAAATATAGTATAATGAGCTCAGACTTCTTCTCATGCAGAATTAGTAAGTCAGAGCTAATAAGCATTCTCAGCATCAAATCAGATATTAGTATCAATTAGGCCAGATAGATATTCTACCTTTATTATAATAGAAAGTTTAGAATAAGACTCAGCTCTCTCTACAAAAAAAGATGCATTCTTTATTAGAATGAAAAACTAATCAAATATGTATATCAGACTACACTATATTAATGAAATCAGAGAATATGGAACTACTAATAACAACAATATATTAATAAGGGAGGATAAATACAGAGATTATAAATAACTAGTCTACTGTATAAATCATCATAATATTAAAAAAATATTACTTTAATAGGAGAGTTTTTATCAGACAGTTCAGCTTGCTTTTCATGGTGCATTTAATGACTCTCAGTTAGAACTTGGAGAGAGATTAAGGAAAATCTATGAACATTATTCTACTCTCCTAATCAATCTGATTTAAGTTGATGACTATGAATCTGATGATGTTCTTTTAACTAATAAATTATATGTGCTGAAGAATCTTTCAGATCATATCTGAAAATCCCTATAAGTAAACCTTATATCTTTACTATTACTAAAGAATGATATAGATATACTGAGAATTCCAATAAATTAAATATTAAACCTTTCAAATATCTACTCATTTCTTCAAAAATTAAGATAGGTATACAGTCTTAACTGGAATAAACCATTCATTCTGAAATCAGGGTCAAGGCTACTCTAATTTTACTGAAAAATTACTTTTATATCTAAGTACTATCTCTCATTCTCATTAGAACACTGTTGATTATATACTTATTTATTATATAATAATAAAACCCATCAGATATGGATGATGTTGCAACAATTCTTCGAACATGCCTTCCCCTTCAAATTTCTGAACACAAATACCCTCATTTGAAAGCCCTCATTGAGATCTATTTGCCATTCAATTTTGGTGAGGTTTGGACCAGAATTGGGGGTGTGG